>QLTV01002835.1:675835-727461 GCA_003457575.1 Thermophis baileyi
AAAAAAGAAAACTTATGACCACAATTGAGCCCACAATTTTGGTTGCTAAGCAAGAGTGTTGTTAAGTGAGTTTCACCACATTTTACAAGTTGGCCACGCCCACCCGGTCACCTGACCACCAAGCCATGCCCACCTGAAGGGGGTGGGGTGGGGGGCACTGAGGATGAGTTTGTAGCACCAAGGGGGCGGTGGACTAAAAAAATTTGGAAATCACTGATTTATACTATACTTGCAAACAGCTGGTCATTTGCATTCTTTTAGTGAGTAGTTAAGGTCACCTGGAGGTTTATCTGTGTCATCAGGGTCAAAGAAAATTCAAAGAAAAACCAGAAAGTCCAGTTGCCTCTTGAAAAAGCATCTTTTGGGACAATCATGACCTGGATGACTGAGAATCTCCATAGACATCCATGGAGGATTGTTTTTCCACAGACCGGGGTGGGGGTGGGTGGGGTGGTTTTGCATGCTGCCTGGATCCTGCGCATGTGCAGCTGGGGCTTCGCTCACTTCAGAGGTGGTATTCAGCCGGTTCGGACCGGTTTGGGCGAACCGGTAGTAGCGACCTGCGGGTGGGGGTGGGCCTGCCCACCCGCCCCAGCACTATGCCGTCCTATTTAGCCACGTTTTCAAGTCACACGCATGCGTGCAAGCTGCGCGCGTGAGCAAAGCGCAGAAGGCGTGCGCGCAACCAAAGCTAGCATGCGTGTGCGCTCACATTTTCGGTGCTGGGCGAACCGGTAGGGAAATGATGTGAATCCCACCTCTGGCTCACTTACACGGCCCGGTTCCTAGTGGGTTGCGGACTGATGGCAGTCCGCAGCCTGGGGCTTGGGGACCCCTGCTTTAGCTCATGTACTGTAAGCCTCAAATTATGGTGGTGATGTATTTGTATGTTGGAGAACATTTAAATACACAGGTAGCTTAAATCCTATTATAGTCAATAAAAAACAACAATTGCAGAAATTACTCAATAACTACTACTTTTTGCTGTTGAAAGGCCCTTGTTTTCATGCATACGTTTGCTTTGTTTTAACTTAGAAGGCTTTGGATTAGTCCAATGGACATTAAATTAAGAGTCTATTGAAACAATTCTTCCAGTAAGGTACAATCAGCAGCTGTGCACAATGAAGTGCTGAATCAGATTTATTAGCCCAAAGGGCAGGGTTATTAACACTCTTCTGGGTTGTTTCCAGTGGCACCATTCCAGCCATGCAGAGTGTCTTCCACTTGCGGAAATTCTGTTTTTAGCCTTTTATGTGTGCCAAAGCCAATACTTTCATAGTGCTTGTGCAACTCACTGCACAAGTCCACACGCAAGGCATTTTAGAAGCCCTTGAAGTATTTTTAGGAAGCAGAGAAGTTCAGGCTCAGATGTGGCTGCTGAACTACACTCCCAGCCCCTTACCATTGCTTGGGTGGGGCAACTAGTTGTGGTTTACAATGTCTGTACAATTCATCAGTTGTGTGTGTGTGTGTGTGGGGGGTGTAACTGTTTTAATAGTGATTCTTCCACTGGCACTAACAACATGATATCACTTATATATATTTTTTCACTAGAGCAACACTGAGGAAAGCCTTTTATTCCAACTCAGGGTTTACTGAACCAAATAGTTTGAATAAATCACCTGCATTGTCAAGGTTGCAGATGATCTGCTTCAGAATAATATCCTTGCAAAGCAATTTAATACTACTTCCCTCCACTTAACCGAAGAACAACAAGGAGATTTGCATCAAAACCTACAGGAAATGGCGCAGACAATCAGCTGAGACCTTCTAAACACTCATTACTATTTTCTGACAGACCTCAGCAAGAGATCCATTTCATGACCTCAGAAAAAAAAGGATGTACTGTGCTGCGAATCATTTCCTTTCTACCTTTTAATTTTGTAACGGGAAACTTTTATTTTCTCGGCATGTGTGACATTTTATAAGGAGTGCTTTTACTAAAATTGCCTTTATGTTTTTTTTAATTATCGTGACCATATTAAGTGCCCTACTAATGAAAATTATAATTCTAACAGAAACATAGTTGTATCCTTCCTACTGTTCTTTCAAATTATTATCCTTTGTTAAAGTAAAACAAGAACACTTACTCTAGTGATTTTGACTGCTATAGTTTGTGGGATAGCAATGCATTCTACTGGACATCCTTCATTAACATTAACTTGTTTATTGAGGTTTAACACAACTGTAAATTTATATACAATGCATATTATTTAGCAAGTGAAAGGTATATTTCAGTACAGAATCCAGTTACAGTTTTGTTTTATATGTGCTGCTATTACTCTTAGTCTTTGCTGTAAGTTTTTTCTAAATATATCTTTTCCCACTATTCCTTACAAAGGAAAAGTAAATAATAGGATACTGTATAATGTTAAGCCTCAGAATGAAATTTATTTTTATACAGACTGCCAGGGAATATATCTACACTTACATTAAGCTTTATACTACCATTATCATAGCAATTTTTGGACATTTCTGTTATTTCTTTATAATCTTGTATGAACAATTGAGCATTGGACGGAATCCCTTCTGGATATACTAAAATGGTTTAAAATCCTAGTTTTAACACAGCTGCCAAGAAAGAAAAAGTGCTATAAATTCATATATTTTGAAATAAATGTAAGGAAAGAGAGCATTTTTCCAATATAAGTTAAAATTATGACAGCTGAACCTACAGTACAAATAATGGGAGTCTGAAATATAAAATATTAGAAATTCCCAAGCGTGTGACAGAATTATTCTCTTGGTACACAACGTCCGTGGTTCACTCACTATAAATTTCCAAACTGGTTTTTGTTCCTGATTCTCAGGAGAGCTCTTTTATTATTTTTCTGTCATTTTTATTTATTATGATTTTTTACTGCTTAGGATTACTGCATTTACGATTAGTAAAATAAAGTTATATTGTAGAACTGGCTTTATAATATATATATTTTTAATGCCGACTTTTGGTTCAGAGAAGACAATGAAGAATTTTATGGTCAGGCAACTATGTATCTTATTTTATTCAATATGTACTTCTGAAGCGGGAATCTGCACACCCCTTCTGCTGCTGTATGAGGTATAGGAGAAATATACAATACATACATTTACAAGATTTAAAAACAGACTAAGTGATTCCCCCATTTTTCCTGCAACTGTAGCATTGCAATTATGGCATGTGTTCAACACAAATGTTAAACTACCCATGACCCTTCCAGTTCCTAACTTCTCCCACAATGACAACTATGTGTTGGTGTGTGATGCTTGGCCCTATTACATATTTCAGATTCTGTGTTGTTTTCGGTAATACAATCACAGAACAACAATTGTATGTGAACAAATGGTAGGCATAACAGCTCATCAGAAATATCTATTCTCAATTCTGATATCAAGATCACAGTCAGGGGAAAATGCTATAAAACAAAATCTGTTTATTATAACTAACGGTTTTATAACTAATGTGGGCCTTGTGGATCAAATTCTCCATGCTCATGTATTCAACCATAGAAGTCAAAGAGGACAGGCTGAAAAATCTGTTGTAAAGACCACCATAGTTTGGCCACAGATCCAGCTTTGACACATGCTGTTGTTGAACTAATCCAAAGACATGAGTGTTATTTGCTGACAACGTCATTGATGATGACTTCTATATATCAAATGCTAGAGAGAGAAGTTAAGTATCAGTTGATGCCAATAATTTCTGATCCAGAAACATGTGAATCAGATAGGTCTGATCCAACTTCATAATTAATTCAGAATTCAGATTAAATTATGGGAAGTCTCACATCAAGGAAAACTAAGAAAAATGACCAAATTAATTATGAATCAACTTGCTGTTACCCTTATAACTGTTTGGTAGTGAGGAAAAAATGCAATATTTAATGAGCTAATAAGTATGGTTACATGCCATGGGCATCTCTTCAGGAATAGTGTTTGCTAAGAGATACCTTCCTTCAATCTTTATGATATGTTGATGTTTATTCTTTTTTTAAAAAAATCTAAATATTATTTAGGGAGGTCACATTGCTCATTTAAGCAATGCCTTAAAGTAGTTCTTCACCCTTTCAGAACCTTTTTGCTTGATTTTTTTTAACAAGAATGCTTTTCATTTATTCTATTTGAATGCTGAGTATTCCTCCTTAAAAAGTCATTTCTCCTTCTTAAGAAATACAGTGGCAAAAAATTTTTTTTAAAAAAATGACTGGGCTAAGATGAGAGACTAACTCAACGAAGTATTCATCACATTATTTGCTCTTGAGCTCAGCACTTTAGTTTTACAGCCAACTGGTGGGTGAAGGAAGGGAGAGACCCAAGAAGCTGCAGGCTAGGAGACTAGGAGGACCTCTCACCCTTTGCTTTTACTCCTGTGTATATCATCCCCTACACATTTGCCCCACTATTTATAAAGGAAAGAAAGTTTGTATGGAATAGCTGTGAGAAAACCTCCACTATAAATAAGGTTGTGGAGTTTTGTCCACATCCACAGCAGATTTACTAGAAACTAAATCTTTTCCATCACCGTTGGCTGTACTGGCTGGGACACCTGTGGATTACAGACTTGCATTTCAGCTAAGACAAATATGCCCCCCCCATGTCTCCAGGATGTTGTTTTGATCTTATCCCCAGCTGACACTTATAGCAGCCTAAAGTCAATGGTTTTGCTTATCATGCTCGGTGCACCTGAATTCAGGGTACCACTGCCCACTCTGCCAGCCAGAATGGAGGCCACAGAAGCAGCAGCAAGATAGGGATTAGCAATGGGAACAGCCAATTTTATGCTGATAATAGTTTTCTGCTGTTTTAAAGATGGGTGGATAGTGCTTTGGGAAAAGATTTTTAGTTCTGCAATACCTAGAGACCACAGTTTCCTCTTATTTGCTGCATACTGTATTCTCTTATTACAAGCATTCTGTTCCTCTCACTCCTTTTAACAAAGTGTGGGGAACGTGCAAACTTTATTATTATATTTATTTGTTTTAAGAAAACATGTGCAGCTTATCAAAATCAAGGTTTTTCTACCACGTTATAATCACAGTATAATCTTTACAATTTTTTAAAATAATCCTTTAAAATACCAAAGCAATATTTAACATACTAAAAAGTAAATCCGTCATATATTAATTCAAAGTGGTAAGGTATCAAGAGATAACGAGTCTTGGAGAATAAGAACAGTTTTGCCCAACATTTAAAGACAATAGTAGTAGGCAGGAAGCATGTCCAAATGACAAACATATTTCAGAATTGGGGGACAATTGCTGCTCCTGGATCTTTGCAGCATCTTCACATGGAAAGGTAGGGAATAGGGCTTCTAGGATTACATTGGTTTTAATGGGCTTCTGAGGATAACCAGAGCACCTTCTTCAGATAATGTACACGTATTATGGACTTTATGGTTTTATACCACCACTTTGAATTGGGACCATTAATGAATCGGAAGCTACAGATTCTAAACTGTTACGAAGTTAGCAATAGCAATAGCAATAGCACTTAGACTTATATACCGCTTTACAGTGCTTTACAGCCCTCTCTAAGCGGTTTACAGAGTCAGCATATTGCCCCCAACAATCTGGGTCCTCATTTTACCCACCTCGGAAGGATGGAAGGCTGAGTCAACCTCGAGCCGGTGAGATTTGAACTGCCGAACTGCAGCTAGCAGTCAGCTGAAGTAGCCTGCAGTACTGCACTCTAACCACTGCGCCACCTCGGCTCTGTAGTTAGGATATCTATAGGAACATCTTTCCCTCATTAAAGTATTTTCCCTCCAGGTTTTTTTTTAAAGTTAGATTATAGAGATGATATCATCTGGATATTCTACATACTATCATGAACATGCTTGGAAATGTACCCAATCAAGCAGCAGCTAGCTTTATCATTCTAAACAGTCTCAAAACGGAGTAAATAAATTAAGAACAAAGAACAAAATCTCTTCCAAAAAAACAGATTGCAAGCTGAAAGCTATGAAAAATAATGGGTGCAGTGCCATGTATGAAGGAAAAAAGCTCCCAGTAGTGTAAATTACAATTCTTTTCAGTTAAACAATGGAAAAGGGACCTCTGTGGTGATATGCAAAGCCCTTTGTCAATCTTTTCTTACGTTGCAAAATCTGAGTAAGCTAGACTTTCAGGTAATGGACAGGTAGTCGTTGACTATTCATTTAGCGACCATTTGAAGTTACAGTGACACTAAAAAAATGTCCTATGACCAGTTTTCATATGACCATTGCAGCATACTCGTGGTCAGGTGATCAGAATTTGAGCACTTGGCATGTATTTATGCCAGTTGCATTATCTGGCATGTATTTATGCCAGTTGCATTATCTGGCATGTATTTATGCCAGTTGCATTATATCGGGGTCGTGTGATCCTCATTTGTAACTTTTCCAGTTCAAGCTCCTATAGGAAAATAGTTTGTCTAATTGGAAATGTGCTGGATACTAAAATTATATTTTTCTAATTTGCTCATATAATTGAATAATAGTAATAATGACTATGTGACCAACCAACCAGAAGTAAAATGACTAGCAAATGAAAGCAAAAATAGTATCAATAGTAATAGATGCCTTGGGTACAATCCCAAAAAATCTGAAGCACCACTTTAACACCATTGGCATTGACAAAATCACCATTAATCAATTGCAAAAGGCAGCTTTACTTGGTACAGCTTATATCCTGCAATGATACCTAAATAACACCATTAAACAACATCTGCCTATCCTAGGATCTTGGGAAGAACTCAATAGGTGGATAAAAATGCCAAATCTGGTCTAAACGTCTGGCTGGCTGTGTGACCAACCATAATAATAATAATAATAATAATAATAATAATAATAATAATAATAATAATAATAATAATAATAATAATAATAATAATAATAATAATAATAATAATAATAATAATAATAATAATAATAATAATAACTTTTCTATGAATGGCTCTATGAATCTGCCTTTTGCCACCAACAGGCAGTTAGGCGGCTCCCCCCCCATTCCTGATCCTGCCTTCTGCCACCAAACAGGCAAGTCCCTTGGGAGTTGGGCGGCATACAAATTTAATAAATAATAATAATAATAATAATAACTTTTCTATGAATGGCTCTATGAATCCAATGCAACTCTTGTTGCGAAAGTTGATCTGGCATATAATTTTGCCACTCTTAGACTGTGAATCTAACTGCAGATTATTAGAGAGGAGGAGGAGGAGGAGGAGGAGGAGGAGGAGGAGGAGGAGGAGGAGGAGGAGAAGAAGAAGAAGAAGAAGAAGAAGAAGAAGAAGAAGAAGAAGAAGAAGAAGAAGAAGAAGAAGAAGAAGAAGAAGAAGAAGAAGAAGAAGTTCTTTTTTAAATTGTTATTTCCATTGTTATGAATTGTCATGGCATACTTCTGAAAGAAAAACAAAAAAGACAAAGAAAAATACAGATAAAATTAAAAAAATACTAAACACGTTTTCCTATTTGAGAGGGTGATTCAAGTTAAAACTCAGATAGGAAGATATGGAAAACTGCTGTCTCTGTTCCTAGATCCTGCAATGATTAGATGAAAATACCCTTTGTTGTACTTTTTGGGACAGCAAATTCATACCTATTGTGAATTGTACTCAGCACTTGAAAGAATTGCCCCAGCACTTGGTCAAATGGTACATGAAGTTCAGCCAACATGTACATTTCATATGGCATTGTAAATAAACTATAGTGAATATATAAGAAGCAAGATTGAAACCAGCAAACTGTGTAAGTATGCCCTTGGCTGTGATGTGAGCAAATTATCTATACTACGGTGTATCTGTATTTACAATATATCTATATCTATATCTATATATCTACATAAATATCTACATATGGCACACTATGTGTATACATATATGCATACAGACATGTATATATACACATATATACATCAAACACACACACACACACACACACACACACATACATACATATATACATATATACTGTACACATACCACACATATACTGTTTACTGACAGAACATTGATGCATATACCACTTTATTGGTGAAATTATACTTCATTTTTCAAGAGCAGAATTAAGTATTGAAAAATACTTAATTTAATGAAGAAATTATGTGAAATTCCACAATAGAAATTGAAACCATATTCGGAAGTTATATGAAGTTCCACAATAATTTGACCGGACCAATTAGTTGTTACTAGACTAAAATAAAGCTTTCCAATAATTTTAATTAAGACTAGAGGCTATGGGCCTAGAGCTTTCTTATTCCTAGGTAGCAATCCAAGCTGATTGTTATCTAGTGCAGTGACAAACTGAACTTGGCAAAATGGGTAAATACATTTTATACATCTATCAGCTCCAATCAATATGTGCAGTAAGTGTTCAAAATCAAAGGTTTCAAGCGTCATTCAGTTAACTCTTTTGTTATAGAGCGCAGTACCAATAAGGAAAGAAGCATTTGGACTATTGTAAAATGGCCCAACATAATTAACCGTTTAAAAGTAGATCAGATGTTGGGATGATGAAACGTATGTAACTTACCTGGGAATGGGATAATGGGACATTTCCACATACATAGGACTGAACAGCCAAAGATCTTCCATGCTTTTTAAAAGAACAGGCAAGGGATTTTGAGTGACTGAACTAATTGTGTTTAATCATTAGAGGTCATCAACTCATAGAAAGTTTACTAAAGTGAAAATAAAATAATCTACAATAATAGTTTACAGCCTGTTTCTGAAAGCTGTCTTCAGTGCATTAAGGATGTTCTGAAGGCTTTATTGATGGCACTTAAGCAAGGCAGCCTTATGATTCAGGAAATTTATTCAAGTCAATGCATTCAGCAGGGATTACAATAAGGTAAGCACTGTAGAATAGAATGAAAGCTTTATTTGGTTGAAAGTTATGAGCTACCTTGAACTTTTTAGAAAAATGAAGTAAGACATACTTCCAAGTAAAGAAAAGATACATGAATCAGTGCTTTGTGTTATTTTAGAAATGAGTGTGGAAAGCTACCAGACTAATTTCTGTATATTTATTTATTACTTTACCATTATTTAACCGCAATAAATAATTGCCTTCAGTGGTATTTATTGTTATGTCATCGGCATTAGAGAATCTTTAGAAAAAAGCCGTATTGCACGCTTTTGAAAAAAATAAAAATAAAATAAATCAAGCTTTCCGCTAAAGCAAGGATTTCGTCGGGGCACTCCTTCCTATTCTGGAAAAAGATCCCGTTGCCCTCCTGACGATCTTTATAAACAGCTGATGATTGCAATGCAAGCCAATCAAAGCCGCGCAGCGAAAACCCGGGCAGGGCCAAAGGGGAGCAAGCGCCGGCGGGGGGGGGGGCAGGGGGCGGAGAGAGAGAGAGAGAGAGAGAGAGAGAGAGAGAATGAGAGAGAGAGAGAACGAGTGAGCGAGCCTTAGGCGCCTCCCCTTTTGATTTCCTCTCACGCCCACTTCCAACAGCGAAGGGGGTTTGCCTTCCTTTTCTTTCGGCTTTTGTCGTTTCACGTTAAAACTTAACTGGTAAGAACCGGCGCCGACTTGGGGTAAGTTTCCTTCCCCGGTTTTTCGGGACAGATTTGACAGCGGCGAGAGGGGTGCTTCGCCCGCTCGCCTGGTGCGGGGTGTGCATATTTCTGTGCCCGCGCAGTTTGGCTCAGTCTGTCGCAACGGGAAGGAGGCGTAGGAGGGGGGATTAAAGCGTGGCTCCTTAGCGAACGGGAAAACCCAACCAGGAAGGAGGCGGAGGAGGAGGAGGAGGAGGCGGCGCCGGCAAGCGCAGCCTGCATGACCTGCCAGCAGCAAGGAGGAACCTCCGGGATCTCCGCGTCAGCAGCAGCAGCAGCAGCAGCCCCAGCGATTGTGCATACATGGGAGGGTGTGTGCGTGTCTCGGTCCTGGAGGGATGGGCCTCTGCAGGGGGGCGTGTGACGGGCACCAGGGCTGGAGGCGGCAGCGCTGCCGCTGCTTGCCTCGGTAAGGACTCTTCCTGGATAAGTTTGGACTTTTCCCGGGGGAGGGAAAGCACCCAAAACCCCAAATGCATGGTCGCGGTTTTTGTTTTTTTTCTTCTTCTTCCTCGCTTTAACCTTTTCTTTGCTGGATCCGAGGAAGCTCTCTTTCGCCAAGGAGAGCGACAGTCCAGGAGAGCTTAGGGAAGGATAGCTGGGCTTGCAAGCTGGGGATCGCTCAGCCACAAGGAAAGACCCCCCATTTGTGAGCTGCTTCCATGGTCGTGTATAGGATGGCGCTAGGCGTTGTGGGTGTGCCAGAGGGAGAGGGCAGCTTCCAGGCAAAGCGTTTATTGCACGAGTCCGCGGTTTTATCCAAAAGGATTGTTTGTTAAGTGCAGATGAAGTCTTCTCTCCTGTTTTTATTCACGAATTCTCTCATCGTTTTTCTTTCTAGAGAAAATCTGTTTAAAACAAAAACAAACAAACAAACAAAAAAACTCCAGGGCAATGGCACCTTGCCCAGGCTGTGCTTAGCATTAGAAGGCACCTTCTGCTGTGAATCACTCAAGAACAGAGAGTAATATAGTGGACAAGCATAACAGGTAAACACAGTGGCAAAAATAAGATCATGTAAATAGAGCGGTCTTTGAACACAGTCCCCTTCAAACTACTTAGGATCTGGTTAATGCTGAATAAATGGGAGACTGTAGTAATAGCAGGGCATCCAATTTCTGCAGATGTGAAGTACTTTTGGCCTTCAGAAAGGGCTGTTCTACAGCTGTTGCCATCCTTCATTTTTGGTTGTGGTGGCCGAGACTGGGAATTTTGTAATATCTTGAATCCAGAGTCCTTATCCCTAATCTGAATGGCAAGACCATAATTTTACAGAATTGGTTCTTGTTCCTTTTACAAGAAGTTGGATGCTGTTTCTTTCAGAGTGCAGCATTCTTTTTAGGTAGACATCCCAACGACACCAGGGTGGAGGAATTCACAGATTGGCTTGATTTCCTATAGCTTCAAAAATATATTCCCAGTCATTTCTCAGATTGTCAACCTTGAAATGTAAGAACTACTCTAGATAGTATGGTTGGCCTATTGTTCATCAGTATCTGTCCCATTGTTCTAAAACTTAAGTTAGAATGACACAATAATAGAAGAGGCTTCCATTATGTCATTGCTCTACCTTATTTACATAATTGTGTAGGGAGCACTTGCAATCTTTGTTTCTATAAAAATTCCCTATTGTTTATTACTTCCATGTTTTTGTCCATTAAGAAAAAAACCCCAAATTAAGCTGTATTTTGTAGAAAGGCTGTGCTAGTGTTTCTATAATTAAATAGCAGATCCAGTATTATCATATAACATTTCACAGCTTATTACATTTTCCAATACTTTTGTGTCCTTGACCAGATTTAATAGTGGATTTTAATTTTAACGAGGTAGGCAGAAAAGAGATCATGGCCTGCGTAGTGCTTCCTGTTTGATGGGTGTCTTACAATGATATGATTACTCCTGACACTTCTTCTTTTAAAGTGTGCTTCCTCAAACTATGTATGCCTTAATTAGCAATAGAAATTTAGCATACATATTTCATTCATTTAGAAATACTTGGGAAAGTTGGAGAATTCCTTATTTTAAAAAAAGAGAAAGTGTCTGTATAAGCTGGTCACTCAATAACTGTATGTGAAATATAACCTGTAAAATTGGAGTTCAGCTTGCTGATGAAACAGCCGGTACTAGGCAGTGTTGAAAAGTAAAATATTTATACTGAAGTTCAATCCTTTGACTTCCAAGTCAGCCTGGCTGGGAATTCTAGGAGTTGTAGAGAGAACACAGCTAGAAGGCCAGGCGGGGGAGATAGTTTTGACGTTTAAAGAATGTTCAAAGCAATGATGGTTGATAATCCAAGGACACTGCCTCCCGCGAAGGTCCCAGCTGCCTTGCAAACCAGGGCTTTCCAGAAAAGCGACTTGCTGCTCAGAGCTGCTGGGATTCTTCGGGTGGGAGGATCTAAACGGTAGCGAAGGAATTCCCCCTCCCCCCCTCCTGCTTTAAGTTCTTAGTTTCACTTCTGCCCTTCCTCGTCGAGGTCTAGAGGAAGCGAGGAAAGCCCCTCGGCCACCCCTTCCTTCGTCAAGCCCCGCCCCTTCTCTCCTAGGCAGACGGAGAAGGGGGCGGGGTCCGGGAGACCCGATGACGTCACCCGGCCCGCTTCCTGCAATAGAAAGTGAAGGAAGGTAAAGCAACCCCCCTCCTTTCCGTTTATCTCCTCTTCCCCCCCCCAAAAGCCCGGTGGTGCAGCCGGTCGCGCGCTCTACTCTCTCTCCCCGCCCTCCCGCTCGCCCTTACTAGAATGGGGGAAGGGTACCAGGGAAGAGAGAAGGGGTGGGGGAGAAAGGAAAGGGGAAGTGGTGGCGGCCGCCCCAGCCCAACCCCCCTGTTTAACAGTGTAGGGTGTCTCCGCCCATTGACACCTTCTTTGAACCTCCCCCCCTTTTTTTGCCTATGGATTCGTACTGTTCCTGAATCCTCCTGTACAACTGTCTCCTTTGCGCTTTAATTTCTCCAACTTCCTCGCCTAGACCTCCAACTTCCCGCTCTGCTTTCTTTCGAGTACCCGATCGTGACATGCCCCACCAAGCCCCTGTTTGGCCACCCACCCCCCCCCCCCATCCCCCCACGCCCCTGCAGGCAGGGTGTTTCTCCCGTCCACCTGCTACCCGGTACCGCCGCAGCCTCTCCTCTCCCTGCTACCCGGGCTTTGTATAGTGGCGGGAGGGGATGGGAAGGTGGGCTTGAGGGGCCGCTAGTTCAGGCTTGGCTGCTAATCCTGGGTGTAAACGGCGGAGGGAGGAAAGGATGCAGCCCGGGGCCTCAGTGTTTAGTCTAGGGGCGGGAAAAGAGGGTTGTGGGTTTTGCAGGGGAGGGTGGAAGCCGGGGAGACTGTTGACGTGTAGCCCGTGAAACAAGTGGAATACGCGGAGCGGGGTAGACGATACGGGGAAGGTAATCGTTCGGAGCAAAGCGGCATCGGAGGTCCTAGGAGGGAGCGCGGGTTTGGAATAAGGTGCGAGTTCAACGAAAGATACGTTAGGTGTGAAGTGGCGAGAGGGTTCCTCTCCAGAAGGGAAAATGACGCGACACCTGCCTCTTGGGAGGCAGGCAGGAGAGGCTTGCTGGAGCTGGAGTTCCTAGGTATGAGCAAACACCTCATATGGACGCGAAGGAAGGTAACCGCGGGGGAAAGAGCCCGGGGAGATGGTAGGCGGGCAGGGAGCTCCCAAGTTGGAGCAGATGCGGGGAGAGTTGGCGGTGACTCTCGGCATGGAGGGAGGGGCGCTGAACTTCCCGCCAGGATGAGGCGCGGTCCCCGAGGAGACGGCTTACTGGAGGGTGAGTAAGGGCCAAGAGCCGCCGGGGGTGGGACGGCCGCGGGCATGCTTCTGCTGCAGCCCTCGAGGACCGAGGCGAAATGTTTCCCGAGGCTGAATCGCGGATGTGGGCACCTGGCACAGCAGAAGCAGCTTCGCTCATTTCCCAGCCCCCCCCCGGTTTTAACTCCGGGCCGTTTTACGGGGGCCCTTTCGGCCCATCCTGGCTTGCCTGGCGCGACTGGGGTAGAGAGAGTTGAACCGAGGAGGAGGTGCTGAAAGGGTGGGGGGCGCTGCCGTGTTTATATGTCTGTGCGGAGCCGGCGGAGGGATGCGTATGGCAGAGAGGGGAGGCCTTAGTGAGGAAGAGGATTGTGGGGAGGGGTTTTTTTTAGCGCCGGGTCATGTTTGTGGAGGAGGCTGTCAAGTAAAGGAGGATCCCAGACGTCGCCGCCGTGCTGGGGTCGCCGAGCTTCCCGGCTGCCGCCGCGGTGGCTGCTACTCTTCACGCCGGCGCCGCCATCAGAAGCGGCGGCGGCAGCAGCAGCAGCTCTGGCTGCCTACTGAGCAGGGTTGCGGGGGGGAATCCAGGAAGGGTGGCGGAAGGAGAGACCTAAGCGCGTACACCTCCCCCCGGGTCTGCCAGCTTCCCCTTTTGGCCGCTTCTTTTAGCCCCACGGAGCCTCTGTGCCCTCAAAGCTAAGGGGAAAACACAGCCCCCCCCCGTCCCGTCCCGTCCCCCGTCCCCCCCAAGAAGTCTCATTTAATCATGAAAGCTTCGGGGCAGGGAGAGTCGGGCTTGAGGCGCGAATGCAAGGGCCGGAGAGAAGCCTGCACGGCTCGCGTTGTAGGCTTTGGCTGGCGCGGTTTGGTTTGGCTTGCATTGGCGCGTTTGCTCCTGTTTCCTCCTGGCCTTTTGGGCTACACGCGTTTTTTATTCGGTGGCGTCTGCAGCTTCAGCAAGGTAGGTTTGGGCGTCTGGACTGTGGCTGTGGTAACCAGGCATCCCGGTGAGTTCTCCCTCCCTCGGGTCGGTCCTGGTTTGCACTCGTTCTCCTCCACCTCCTGGCATGTGTGCTGTGCTTTGTTCAGTTCTGCGTTGCACAGGGGTTTTCCCAAGCTCCTCCCTCTTTATTCATTCATGTTTTTCCCCTTTGCAACAGTACTTCTCACAGGGCTACCCGCCGTCACTGCGCCTCATTTCATTTCCATTTTTTTCTATAATGCTGTGTTGTTAATTCGAATGGGTTTTTCTCCCCCCCTCCCCACTATTCTTTCCCTTTGCCCTTCCTCAGTTACTCACATAAGAGATACTTGATGTTTTCTTATTTGAAAGAATTGTCACCCAAGCGCCTTTTATGTCCTTAACTATTCTAAAAACAGAAGGGAAATCCTGCTGGTGGCCAGCGGAAGTACTACTCTAAAAGAATAAATATTATGTAATGTGCTTTTTATATATTGAGTCTAAAAATTCTTGCTAGGGTAAAGGATTCATTTGCCGTTAATAGCTGACCAGTCAATACTCCAGCATCTGGGATGAATTGTAAGGGAAAGACTGATATTTTAAAATACTGTTTTGTCTAAGATGTTGGCAGCATATGTTTGATAATAACCTGGATAGCCAATTAAAGAACTATCCATGTTTCACATAGTATTTTTCACATTTTTGTTTACCTAGCAAGGCCCTGAAGAGCAATAACATTTTAAAAACACAAGAGTTCTGAAACTAAGGAGAAATAAGTTCTCCTCATATTGGGGTCAAAGAAAATAACTCCATCCCTATAGTACTACCGATATTCATTTGTGAACCTCTCTCCTTTCCCTGCATTATATGATTCCCAATAATTATTTCAGGGGAGAAAGATGTACATTAAATTTTCTCACAATTTAATCATTCTGTTGGGGTGATAAACCCTGAATAAGATATACACTCTATTAAAAACTAACTGAAACGAGTAGTCTAGGAAAGGTGGATTAGAATTATTTTTCTCTTGAGCAATACAAAGAACATTTTGTGTTTTTGCAGGGTGCATAATTTGTGTTTGATGGAAATCCAAAATGAGTTGTTATAACTTTTGTTTAAAGGCTTTTTGATTTCTGTCTGAGATCTGGGGAAACACTAGCAGAACAGATTTGAAATACCATATTGGATTATTCATTATATGCACATAATAAATATTTCTGCAGTGGAGTTTTAAACTATTTGGGGAGGCATCTCCTTCATGAAGGGTTTTACAGTTCCTTAAAAACTCTTAAGATTTAATAGATTTGATCTGACCCAGCAACTTTCTCACACTCTTAATATTAGAACCTATTATTCTGGTCACATATTTTGATGACCTTACATGGTGACAAGGTAAAGCAAAACTCTGCTCAGGCTGGTATGACAGAGGATTGTCCTGTTGAGATACTTCCATTAGAAGTGGGTTGAAACTTTAAAATAGTTCTGTTTTTAATATAATTGTGGATACAGTTTTAAAGTGTTCTATATGATTGACTTCAGTAAGTCATAATGTATTGCTTTTTAAGTTGTGCTTTTTTCTTGAGGTGATTGTAGAAAAAATTATGTTGAGTGTAAATAATTAAAGAATGAGATAGTTAAACTTTTAGTTCTAAGTACATCGTTTTTAAAGATTATCTGTGCTACACACTAATGGGATATTTGCTTCTAGACTATTTTCTGTGCCATATTCTATAAAATGTACAAGCATGAAGAAGTAATTACTTTGCATGTAAAGGTTAGCCTGGTCTCATGTGATTACTGGCTGTCCATATTGTTATAATGTAATCAGTTTGTTAAATTGATATTGTATGTTTAGATCACTGCTTCTGACATTACTTAATCTAATCTTTTTCCCCCCAGTATGTGGATTAATTGACCCTATTGGCATATTTATGGATCTCCTTTTGATCTATTCTCCATTTCTGCAAAACTACCTATGATTGGATGAGAATGCCTCGAACAAAACAAATAAATCCTAGAAATTTGAGAGGTAAGAAAGAAACTTTTATGTAGGCAGTAATTTAAAAGAAATGTTTTGTACTTTTAGCTAACATACGTTTCAATATCCATTTTCTATCTTGGACACATGCACTCTGGTCTGTTTAGTGATCTGTTCATCTGTTCATTTAATTTTAAAGGTTAATATTAGAACATTAAGTTCATACATGCTATGGTTTCCTATATATACTGAATGCAACCAGACTTAAAGCTTTTTTGTGGCACCTATGACATTTGAAATTGGTTTTGGTTGCTGTTTTCCTCAAAAACCATTCTAATTTCAAGTGCTTTGCGTAATTTACATGAATTACACCCACGTCTTGTTTAGTGACTAAGTTACATTCAAGACTAGCTCTTGAAGTGAATGGTTGCTAAATGAACACATGGACACAGAGAAATGCTGCAAAGACCTCTTGTTGTCATCTCATTCAGATAAAGTTCTACATATAGTTAGTCAAATGTTATTCTCCGGTCTACATTGTTAGGTGCATGAAATTTGGTCATGAATGCACAGATTGGTTGGAAAACGTATTATTATTATTATTATTATTATTATTATTATTATTAAAACTATTAACAAGAAACATATTAAAAACATTCAACAACAAATAAAAACCCATACACACTGTTTTGTGGCTGGATCTCGCCAAATTACAGAGGCGAGATCAACGGCCCCAAGCCTGCCGGAACAGCCAGGTCTTCACGGCTTTCCGGAAGGCCAGCAGGGTGGGGGTGGTCCGGATCTCAGGAGGTAACTGGTTCCAGAGGGCCGGGGCAGCCACAGAGAAGGCCCTCCCCCGTGGGCCCGCCAGCCGGCACTGTTTAGCTGACGGGACCTGGAGGAGCCCAACCCTGTGGGATCTTACCGGTCGCTGGGAGCTATGTGGTAGAAGGCGGTCTCGAAGATAACCTGGCCCTGAGCCATATTATCATCATATTTGTGAATAGTTGCTAACTGTGATAGTCACTAACTGAGGAAAGGGTGGAAAGTACAAGCAATACATGCATGCACGCGCGCACACACACACACACACACACACACACACACACACACACATACACCCAATCTTTAAATCAGGATTTGTGATTATTTTATGCCTTGGCTTGTCCAAATAAATACACTGTAATTTCTGGGTCACACATTACACAAAGTTTTCTTTTTTCTGGTTTGTTCCTCTATTTGTAAAAATGGATGGGGAAAAAAAATGAATGCATTGCTAAGTACTGTTCCTTCACTGCTTGTCACATAAACACATTTTGTTGGTAGGATTAGTAAGTAGATTAGTTGATTTAATTAAGACAAAAAGTTGAATGAAAATTATACATTCGGAAGGTGTCTTTCTATATACTACTTTGCATTGTCCTCTCTAGGTAGTTAATTCAGTTAGCACTCAAAAGGCAATACTGTTATACTGGTTTTTATTTCTCATTCATTAAAATACATTATTTTATTACATTCAGCTTTTTAATTGAGGTTTTTCTCCTGTTGCTAAATATATTCCACCTGTAAAACAATGCAACCATAATGCTGTTAAATACTAGTATAATGCCCTGTCTTGCAGTGAAATGCTTTGCTAAAGAAGGTGATATATGTAAATTATTTATGAATTTGAAAATTTGGTTCAAGTTGAAGGAGACAATTTTTCCATTAATACTATTGATCTGTTCTCAGATTTTCCACTTACACTTTTGTAAAATATTGCAAAACATTTTGGTGGTTCCGTCCAATTTTTGTTAGCCCTCTGATTTTTGCAATCATCCTTTGATTTGATGCTTCTTAGGATTAGAGGTACTTGCTGAGCTAAGGAAATCTATCTCTAGAAATTTACTTTCTTAAATAACATATTTATTAACTAGTTAAGTTTGCAAACTCGAACCCTCATCCTTATCCTCCTTATCCTGTATGACTCCAACTTCTACTGTATGTGCATTTGATAATGAAGCTTTTTGCTGACCACTCATGGAGGACTCAGTCTCTGTGATCTTAGTTTAGAATCCATTTTCACTTTGGCATTCATAATTTTTAAAAAAAGACTTGTCTTATTCTAATACAGGAGTTCCCAAACACCGGGCTGTGGCCCACAACTGGGCCACGGAAGTGGAGGGTAAGCACGTGCGTGCGCAGCTCCATTTGTGTGAGCAGCGGGTGCGCATACCTGCCACTTGCACAAATGGAACTGCATGCACATTCGCCCACCTCTCATGCAGAACCATTCCCTCTCCCTCCCTCCCCCCCATCGATCCTCCAAACCAGAAAGGTTGGGGACCACTGTTCTAATACAACTACCCTGTTTCCCCCAAAATAAGACATCCCCTGATAATAAGCCCAATCGGGCTTTTGAGTGCATGGCAATAAGGCCAAGCGCTTATTTTAGGGTTCAAAAAAATATACGACAGGGTCTTATTTTCGGGGAAACACGGTATGTATGTTTAACAGCTATTAAGAATTGAGAGAAATGATTAAATCTTTTGCCAAATAAAATTATACATAGATTTATGCCTTCTCTCATGTAGAGCTCATGGTAGTTTACATAGCAACAATAACTCTGTGAATTAGTTTGGACTGAGAGATAATTCCCAAAGTCAGTAGTATGTTTCCTGTAATCCTAGACTACTACAGGTAGTTCTTGACTTACCACCATTCGTTTAGTGACCATTCACAGTTAGAGTGACACTGAAAAAAGTGACCTACAACTGGTCCTCACACTTACATTGTCATAGCATTTCCAATGTCACGTGATTAAAATTTGGGCACATGGCAACTGGCATTTATTTACTATGGTTACAGCATCCCAGGGTCATGTGATTGCCATTTGCAACTTCCCAGACAGCTTCCAAAAAACAAAGTCAAAGGAGAAAGCCAGATTTGCTTAATAACCACATAATTCACTTAACAACCCCAGTAACAACTGTGGCAAAAAAAAAAAGGTTGTAAAATTGGACAGAAGTCATTTAAAAACCATTTTGCACAGCAATGGAAATTCTGGTCCCAATTCTGGTTGTAAGGTGAGGACTATCTATACTTCAAAGACTCTAGTTCCTTTATTGCCTGCTGCTAGTGATAAAATATACTGCCTAAAAAGTTTTTGCCTAATGGCAAATAAGGTCATACTTGTTGGCTCTGCAAATTTTCATTACTCAACAGCTCAGTTACATAAATATTGCACAGATATATCAATAGAATGCATTCAAGACAACTGAAATAATTAGCCAAATCTCACTGGCAGACAAAAAAAGGAAGAAGAGCCATCTCAACAACATATTGGTGTGGACTCTTGCTCTCTTGTTAAAACAGTATTGATTTGCTAGGGTAGAAACACTATCTGTTTCAAAACAGTATGAAGAAATGTTAACCAGTTTTTATCTAAGGCAGGGGTTCTCAAAGTTACCAAAACTGCAAACCCTCTAAAAAGATAAATGAATTTTTGCCAGCTCTCAGGAAAACAAAGGATTTCATTCAGGTTAGGATTGAGCAAGAGATAAATGAGCCCACTTGTATTATGAAATTTTAAGCTTTAATAAATGTTTTTACATTTTACTAATAATTACTAACATGTAGACTTCTACAGATGCTCCAAAGAATATGGATGTATTATTACGTGCCATGCCTGCAAAGATGGTAGAAAAAACAAATATTTCCAATAGAAGCAAAACTCCACCATTGATGGTCAATGTTAATACATCACTAACATAGAATGAATTTTTTTTTTTAAAAAATAGCTGCTACATCTTGCAGAATTAGAATGTTGTCCATATTAATGCCATTAAAAACCCTATTCCATAAAGTACATAGTGATATAATCAAAGCAAGTCACAAAACCTTACAGATAATGTTGAGATAATGATAGATTTTAATAGGATACAACATTAAAATATTTTGTAAAAGAAATAGATAAGTGATTATAAACATTTTCATTTCAAAAATTGTGTATAAACATCAAATCAAGTGTTTTTTTTGAGTTCACAGAATCCTCATGCCTCTGCCAAAAAAGGAACAGATTGGTAAGCATGCAAAAATTCAAAGTCCAAGGTTGACAGAGGAAAATTTAAAAAGAAAATAGCAAACCTCTTGTAAATTGTTCACAACATTCCTGGGAGTTGCAAGTTACAGTTTGAGAATTATGATAGGTTGCCCCTTGAATGAAATAAAAAGGATGTTCTTTTGTCATTAAATTTTGTGCCTAGATTAAATACTGTGACTTGATGTCTCACTGCATGTCATAAGATTTTATAGGATTACATATTAACCATGACTTATCTGTTGGCTACTGATGCTTTAAATGGTCACCATTATTTGACCAAAAGGTTCATCAGTATTGCAAAGACAAAAAGAACTCTGCTTGAGGTTTTGCTTGTAAGGGTTTTAAAGATACGCTATCTGACGCTAGATATGCTATCTGACTCTGAAACAAAAAAAGGCTTTTCTAGCAAATTGATTCCAGTATAAACATATTTCAGTTTTGGAATGAACATAATGCAGAACATCTTGACACAATCCCATCTGTGCTTCTAATGGATCAGAACTAGGCTGATTTACAAAATCTGGAGGAAAGCTTGCAGGAAAGAAATATTTTGTCCCATTAAGATCAATATTTTTATTTCAGAAATTGACATATGCATGGCTGTTTTCAATCTAAACTCAGGACCCAACATAATATGAGTAAAAGAAATGGTAGAAGGGCTGTAGAATAGGTTCTCTGCCATATTCATGTGTGAAAAATAGTATCCTCATAGTTGCTGGGTAAAACACAAGTCAAAATCCCGTGATCCAAAAAGTTCTATTCATATCACCTTATGAGCTAGGGCTTACCTCAGGAACTATTTTATTCATCCTTACTGTGTAGTTGCTATTTTCCAGAGCTCCATAATTATGCACATTACTGAAAGTGCAAGGCTAGGATTTTTTAGAGTTTGGCATGCCAAAAATTCAGAACGTGTTTACCTGAATTCTGCTGGTGTGTCACTCCCCCTTCTCTCAATCTACCCCCACCCCCTGCCAAGGACAAAAGAGGCCTGTCTGGATCTCAGGTCTGGACTTCTGGAAGTTGCCCGAGATAGCCCTCCTCTCACAGGGCCCCCGGAGTCTCTGAAAATTGCATGAGAATGCTTGCATGATTTTTGGAGGCCTCAGGCCACACATGTTAGCAAAAAATGGCATGTCTTGTCATCTGTGACATTTGTGTTATAGGTTCGCCATCACTGGGCTAGATAATGATGTTCTCATTTTTCTGGGAATAACAATAATGTTGTCTGAGAAGAACCTTTAAGTGAGCATCTCAACTCATGTTGCTAATCATGATGTTCCTGTATTAGATACTGTCCTTGGGCTAGATATTTAAACTTCAACACTTCATGTGATTATTGAACAGCAAATGAAGGCTATACTCAAAAGGATATCATGCTTTTCTTTAGATTTAGAAATTTCCTTTCCAAATACGAAGGGAACATGAACAAATGAACGAATTAGTGATCTAGCTTTTGGAAAGGAATATTAGCCTCAGCAGGTGGTGGTTCATGGCTGACCTTATCTTGGCTTTGGAGCCAAGTAAAGTTCAGCCTGGTTAGAATTTGGGTGACAGATCATTGGTGAGAATTAAGATTATAGCTCATAAGGAGTCTTATACAACTTTTTCCGAGTAACATGTTTTTTTAAAGGCACAAGTTTTTTAAGCTCACAAAAGAGTATGCTATTTAATAAAATATATTAGCCACAAAAAGTGCTATCAAACTCCTGATTCCCCCCCCCCTATACAGTAGATTAACACAGTTCTTCTACAAAGACTACTCCAAGACTAAGGGTGAGACAAAAAAGAAATAGAAAAAACAATAATGTCCTGTTATTGTCCTAAAAAGAATAAATCAAAGATTTGAGCCCAGGAATTTCTTTTGAGCTCATGAATTGAAACAGAGGTTTTATATAAAATCCATTCCTGGGTACCTTTATTTTCTCAATTGGTAAAGTGAGAAAAGTTGTTGTGTTGCCAATGTTAAAAATGGAGATTCAGTAATCCTTGCAAATATCATTCAAATTTTCCCCAAATATACCAGTTTAGCCTGATCTACTTCCTACCCAGCTCTGATCTACTTAACAGATGCTCTAGGTTATACAAATTTAAGCCATAATAAATATGTGAATTTTCCAGATGGTGCAACACATTTTATTGTATTTAAAAAAAACTTCTGTGCTATGAGAGCTATATTAGAGCAGTTTCATTTGTCAATCTGTCGCTTGTCCTCCTGTTATATTTATTATTTGTATGAGTAGACAGCCTAACTTGGAAAAAAAAAAAACTACACTTAAAGTTTCTGTATTGCTCTATAAGCCATAATATTTAAGTTACATCAGGGCGGCATATAATTGGGCTGAAAGATTTTTCTCATTTTCCAGTAGAAAAAATGCTGTTGAAATGGTAGCATTAAACATTCAATATTTTAGTAATCATCCAAGCTATGAAAACAGTTAAAATGTATTCACAAAATTTTAACAGCATTGTTTGTCTTTTCAGTTATTTATTTTATCCCTTCAATTTCTATGGCTGCTGACTTGCAGTCAACTTTTGTTCATGTCTCATGAACTCAAGGCTTTGTTAGTGAAGAAAAATGAGTAACACTTTCCTTGAAAATTGCAAAAATGCTTTCTGAGAACAAATTTAAGTTTCGAAGTAATGTAACTTGCTGACCAGTAAAGTGTAATGCTTGCAACACCAATACCATCCCAAACCCACTTTAGAAAATTAGAGAGAGCAAGAAAAAAATTGTAAGGTCAGAGACCTGCCATGTCAGCTTTACTAACATTTTTTTGGGAGTATATAGAGCCGAGGTGGCGCAGTGGTTAGAGTGCAGTACTGCAGGCTACTTCAGCTGACTGTTCAGCAGTTCAGCGGTTCAAATCTCACCGGCTCAAGGTTGACTCAGCCTTCCATCCTTCCGAGGTGGGTAAAATGAGGACCCAGATTGTTGGGGGCAATATGCTGACTCTGTGAACCGCTTAGAGAGTGCTGTAAAGCACTGTAAAGCGGTATATAAGTCTAAGTGCTATTGCTATTGCTATATCTGCAAACATAATCTTTAAAGGGGGAAAAAAAGAAAGAAATAAAGACACCAAAGCTACAATTAATGAGAAATCTAGTGTAGTAAATTGATTAAATATTAGTGCATGTTTGTTTGAACATTATGTAAGTAAGAATTGGTTGAAAGCACCATATAACATGGTGGAGGAACACAGAAAACAACAGAAACTAAAGTTAAACATCTGCAACTGAGAAGACACAAAATATTCTTAGAATAAAATGATTCAAAATGTAAAAGAAGAATAGTATAATGTAAACCATGTTACTGCACCCAAAAAGTGTTAATTGTGAGCAACTCTAATAACAGTCTGTTCCTAAGAGGTGTGTTAACTACAGAAACACAAGGACATGTTTCTTCCATTTCTCCTTAAGCTTCTACCTTTTTAGAGGTGTTAAATACCATATTTTTCAGACTATAAGACGCACCGGTGTATAAGACGCACCAAGATTTCAAAGAGGTAAGTAAGAAAAAAAAAAAAAGGTTTTGCCCTCCCACAGCCCCCAGGAGCACTCTGCAGACCTCCCAAACCCTCTGTGCACCCATTTTTGCACGGGGCGGGGCTTTGGGAGGCCAAAAATGGCTGTATTCAGTGTATAAGACGCACCAACATTTCTACCCTCTTTTTTTGGGGGGGGGGAAAGTGCGTCTTATACTCTGAAAAATACGGTATTAATTTCTATGAAATATTTAAGGGAAGCATTGGTTTTAGAACTTTAGATTAGGTGGGATTTGGTATTGGGTTGGTCCATTTTTCTTGGATATAAAAAAAAAGATTCATATTCTGGTCAGAATATGCACTGGATTTCTCTTAAATTCTCAGCTGTAAAATGAATCTAGCGTGTGAAATTATTTCTGATTTATGGTTGTTTTGATCTTTGTTTGAAAGTTCTATAAAATTAGCTGTTCAATGGCCAAGAGATAAAAGCATGTTTATCTCCAAGCACTTTAGTAATTCAAAATAGTTCTTGCCTCTAATTCAGTTAGGTTATAAATGTAATTTTGAAGTTATTAGATTGTGTATATATTGCAGATTGGTGGTCGAGTTCTGTTAAATTTGGCTTGTGAGAAGACAAGACCAACTGAACTTTATTTTAAATTGTGCTTGCAATTCTAATGGAATTCCATGTTTTTTCCCTTTTCAATTTTTTGGGTTATCCTTCTAAAAAAAAAAATCTATTTCTGCTGTTCTCTTCCTTTTTCTTCCTTATCTGTCCTCACTTAACAACTAATCCTTTGGGAGTCTCCCCATGCACTTTAAGAAACAGGCAGTTGAATACAGTCATGGACTTGTACCTGCTTGTTAATTTGAATCCTGTGCTTCTGGTAAACAATGCTGCAAATGTGTCTCTTGAGTCAGTACCCTAATGAATCGGTCTTTCTCCCATAGGCTTTGGAAACGCAGCTTTGGCAACTGTAGCAAAAACAGTTTGAGGTGGGGTTGAGGCTTCTACTTAACCGAAAGCTTTCAACCTTTCTGAGAAATCATCTGATAGTATATTATTTCTTTTAGGCTCAGTGCTTAATTCTGCTCCATTATTGAAATAGGAATTCCCAGATTATTTTTTAAAAAGTTGCTTAATAAACATTTTAAAATTTATATAATTTTGACCTGATTGTTTTTGGAAAGGAATGCTCTTGTTGGAAAGCCAAAAAGGAAAACGGTTAAGTAAAGTCTAGGTCAGCGGTTCTCAACCTGTGGGTCGTGACCCCTTTGGGGGTCGAACAACCCTTTCACAGGGGTCGCCTAAGCGCGCGCTAGCCCGCCATCTTGGTGCCACACCCCCTTTGTCACATCGCGCGTGGGGAGGGGGCGGGGCAGGGTCGTGGCGGCGGGGTGGGGGACATCACGTGCGGGGAGGGGGTCGCGGCGGCAGGGTGGGGGTCGCGGCATTAGGAAGGTTGAGAACCACTGGTCTAGGTGTTTTGGAAAGGATCAGTCAAAGACACTTCCTCCTAATTTTTATAATGGTCAATATCAGCGCTGAGTGACTTTTATGCTACTAGTGAACAGTGGACTAATGTGCTCCTTTCTCTCACACAACTGAGATGTTGACCACCATCACTATTAATTCACATCAGAAAAGAAGAACAATTACTTTGCATAACAGAATAAGAGGGGCCTGCTTGTGTAAAGCAAAAGTCTTCTATAGAGACTCTCCCTTTCTCTAGTAGGTTATCATAGACCAATATTTATGAATCCATCACGGATACTTTTATACAGGTCAACTTTCCTCTTTGTTTTTATTTAGATTTCTAGGGCTGCAAGGTGTATAACTGGACTGCATTGCCAACACCAGATTGGGTAGCATTAATTTTTTCCCAATCTTTTTTTAATTATTGGAAATGAAAATATTGAAAATCAATTAAACTCTTTCGTGTATTAGATATTTCACATGTTGTTGGGTTTTTGTTTTTTGTTTTTTGCTTTTTTAAAGATAAAATTGCACCAATAAACATAATGTTGCTGCTGTATTTTGATATAAGGCAATCTCTGGGGACCAAGGCTGTGGATTTGACACTTCTGGCATAAACTGTGCAGAAGAGATTTAGACAATATGGCAAAGTACAGCCAGCTAAGTTTTGTAGTCTCTTCTTTGGGGCAGCATCCTAGTCAAAAGACTCTTTTCAGAACACAGGAAGACTCCTGCTTGGATGAGGACAATGGACCATGTCCTAGCCATTGATAGCTTCACCCTCTATACATTTGTCCAGTCTCCTTTTAGAACAGTTTAAATTGGTGGCAGTATCAGATCTGATGGCAATAAAATTTGCAGCTTAATTGACAGTTTCAACATTCTGAGGGATGGAAAAACACTTCTTTTTATCTATTTCCACATTATACATGGATTTATATTCTTGTTATTCCCAATCATTGTATTGCCTTTTCAATACTTTCTTTAGCTTTCTTCTACCTTTTGAGGTATTTGATGCTCAGAACTATGTATACTGTTCTAAATGAAAACTCACTGTAGATTTATATTGGCTTTCTAAGATTTCAACTACTGTATAGAATTTGCCTTTTGTTTTGCTTTTATAGTAGCAACACGGGATTGATATTTTCACCGAGTAAGGCTTCTTTCCTGATCAGTCACAGTTAGTTTGCAACTCATTAATGTGTGTGTAAAAGCTGAGTTTTTTAGAGCCAATATGTGTCACATTACACTTGCTTACATTTTACTGCATTTGCCATTTTAAAGCCTATTTCCCCAGTTTGTGGTGATCCTTTTGGAGCTCTTTGCAATCTGTTGTTGATTTTATTATGTGAACAGCTTGGGTATCATCAGAAAACCTGGCCACCTCACTATTCTTTTTCAACTTCAGAGCATTTACAGATAAATAAAAACGAATTAGCCAAGCTGTGATCCCCTGAGGACTCCACTTGTACACCTCTCAGATATGAAAATTATTGTTTTCTCCTTAATCTCTTTTACTAGTAACTGGTCCATAATAGTGTTTGTCATCCTATCTCATGGTTGTTGCGTTTGTTTAAAAGACTGATGAAGGACTTGAAAATCAAATTCTGCATTACTTCATCCTTATCAACAGGCTCGTGGTATTTTTAAAAATATGGGAGATTAATAAAACAAATAAGAAAAATATTTCTTATTCTTCTACAATTTTTATGTTTTGTTGTGAACAAACTTTAGACTAACTAGTGTATAATTTCCTACATCAACTTGATCTCTTTTTAAAACTTACGTTACACTGACTGTTTACTGGTACTCAAGAACATATGGCTAATAATTGCCTCCTTTAAGTAGAAGAAAATAAGCCCTAGCCACAAGGCAGATCCTTCTCTTAAACATGATGCCAGTTCGATCCTATTCAGTTTAATCATCTGGAAAAGATAAGAGAAGCCCAAACAAGTATTGTAACCTTTACTTTTCCATAAGTCCTGCCTGTATCTTCAAGACTGACAAATTGAAAATACTAATAGGACAATAAATTGCAATGGTTACAATGGTTTGGTCTATCTCAGCAATTTGGCTTCAGGGTGGGCTTACCTGTTTAATTTTTAATCTGTCTAGTTTATACGTAAAGTTGGAATCTAATATAAAGATTTACCTACTTGCCTAAAGAATTTCAAAACTATTTTTTCCCTATGACTGGCTCTTGCCCCAGAGAAAAATAAATCAGGGATCACATTTGATAATAAGTGGAGTTATAATTAACCACTCTATGGTAATTCTCCATTTAGGAATATTGGATATGTTCACTGCCTTGAGTTATATATAGAAGTAATAAAGGTAGGATATAAATAAACAGCTGTTGCTTGTTCCAAATATACTTATATTGAATTGAAATTAAATATGCAGTTCTCTTCCTATTTTAGAATTTTAAGAGTTTTAGTAATTTTTTCAAAAATTGTAGCTGGATAATAATAAAATAATATAAAAGAAGGGTGAATCATGAATCATTTTTCTTTATACTATGAATACATCTTTTTCTGATCTAAAATTTTATCTACAAGGTTGCTTATTAAAAATTATCTGCAAAGTTGCTTATTTAAAAACCCAGCAAAATTAATACAAGAATGATTAACACTAATAAGAACAGTCAGGTTTCAATAATAGCATAGTGGTACAAGCGTGGATAAGAAAGAATATATTGATTATTTATTTTGAGTGATTCACCTAACTTAGTAATTACGGACACCAGCAATGCAAGTAACAATGTGGTTTTCCCCCCTCTGATGCTGCATGCCAGTTAGACTCCTTAGATAAGGAAGAAGATCGATAGTAGATTCAGCATTATATTTCCTAGTCAGTGAATGGATGGATTTATCACAATGATGTGATAAATAAAATTGGCATATCAACTGAATGTGAGCAAAAACCACCTAGGCTGGGGAATTTTACTTGGAATTTTATTCCAGGTTTTCAGCCTGTACTCTTAGAGAGATCATAACTCACCCAGAATCAAAAGTAGAAAAGCTTGCTTGTGTTGAGTCTTAGCATTATTGTTCTGTCCCCATTGCACGTTGGTCTGTGTGTAGCTCGACAGGCAGCTAAACCCACCCCTGGAATCTTTCAGAATCTCCTCAGCCAGACTCTGAAAGACTCCAAACACCAAACCATGACCTCAGCCACATCTCCCATTTTAGTCTGGATTGAGATACAGAATTGGGTATCATCCAGGGGTGAAATGCTACTGGTTCGGACCAGTTCTCCCGAACCGGTAGTAAAAATGCTACCGCTGAACCGGTGTTTCCGACGATCAGCTGGGTGACAATCAGCTGTGACATGCGATTTATATTCGCTAGAATCATCGGATTTCCTGCTTTCTAGCTAATCTAAATCGCGTGGCACAGCGGATTCCCCCCCCCGCTCTTCTACTTACCTTTGCAGACTTGGAAGGCTTCAAAATGTTCCTTTTTTAGCGCTGTGTGGGCGCACCTCAGGCGCGCATGCGTGCACTCGGTAGCAGACTCACAGAACCGGTAGCAGACTTCAGAGGATTTCACTGTTGGTATCATCCACAGATCTACTGTATATCATAACAAATGTCTATGAATGACCTCCCTATAGGTTGGAAGAGAGGGTTGAGCCCTGGGCCATCTCACACTAGAGTGCCTAGGACCTCTTTTTTCTCATCATAGGCACTGACTAGAATTGCCCACTTAGGAAGGAACAAAATCACTAAAGCATGATATAATACTTGAGATATGACTGTAATGGAGCCTGCTTATCACAGCCACAACTGGTGATGGCCATTAAGTAAGATGTCCTTATTTATGATCCCTATCCCCTGCTCTCCCTAATACAACCACTAAATGAATGCACAGGTTGTTAAGTGGAATACGGGATGCCTTGAATGGGGGAGGTCCTTAGAGGCCTATCTTAGGTCCAGGCCTGCCTGGCCCGGACCTCCCCCCTTGCCCAAGATATCCCATGCTCCACTTGCCGCCCCTTAGGTCTCCACAGGCCCTTCTCTCCCCTACCGGGTCACTGCAGGCCTTTCCCTCCCCATCATACCCTGCAGACATTTTCTTCCCCCACCGGTTCCCTACAGGTCTTAGGCCACCCCACCAGGCACCCCACATCTTCCTCCTTGCCTTTTGAAAATCTCTGCTCTGCATACTTTGTTAAGGCAGCAAAATGAAGCAGTTCATCCGTGGGCTGTGCAGTGGCCTTTCAGAAGTGGCTGCCATTTTGGTTCACTCACAAGGAACTATGGGCATGCTAAAAATAACAGCCATTTCCAAGAGGCAGCCAAATGGCCCAGGGATGCACGGCCTGATCTCATTCTGTAACATGAGGTCTGAGATTTTCAAAAGGTAAGTATGTGATGGACATGTGGGGAGTAGGCCCAAGGCCTCTGGGGTTCTGGTGGGGCAGGATGTGGGGGGAGAGATGTGGGGGCACTGCAGCCTCCCCACAGTCATCATAAGGGCAAATGACTGTGGGACACTGCAGCAGCCATAACTTCGAAATGGGTTAAATGACTGGTTGTATTTCGAGGATTTCCATCCACTGATGGGGATCTAAAAGTATAAAAGAGTATCAAAGGCCATTAAGAGTTCCACTAGGACAGGGATGTCACACTCTTTTTATCCCACTCCTGTCCCAGGCCATCTATTAATACGACTCTTTCTGTCATATAGTCAGCTGGATGAGAATTCAGATAACCCTCTTTTTCCATGATCATCTGTAATTGAGGGCTCACCATCTTTACGACTTTCCTCAAGAATGGGAAGCAAATTTGGATAACTACTGTATAAAAATGGAACATTTACAATAGGGTGATAGTGGACTTAAGGCAACTTTCTTGAAAAGAAGGCATACCAGTGTCTCTTTAAAGGTAGTCCATACTTGCTACTTCTGCAGTGAGATCTTAACTGCTACCCAGATCCCGTTCCTTATCCCACCCTGACAGCCTAAACCAGCTAGGTGAGCAAGCAATAAATTTAACAGAACAGGCATCATAAAATAACTTGCCCACTTGCTTGAAATTCACTTTAGAATCTCCCTGTTAACATGGTAATGACCCAGTGGAATCAACTAATCAGATTTTGACCATCCATTTAGCTTGGAGTAAATGTGAGCAATTTTATCATTGCCCAGTTAAAATATTCAGTTAAAAGGTCACAGCAGCATTTCATTGGAACTTCCAGGCCAACGTTCCTTAAAGATTTCTAGGACACTTTAAACACTATAGCTAGATTGCATTCCATGTATGCAACATGGATAGAAAAAAAAAAGGCTTGTTGCCCTTTTCATTGTGGCATATGACTGAATCTGAGTTTGAAATCTGTGTCTATATTCGTTCTTTGTCTTCACTAGTGGAAAAATAACATATAAACTTTATCCCTGGAAAAGAGGAGCCAAAGAAATGTTATTCTTAGTTTAAAGAGTTTCATTATGCAAGAATTAAGGTTGAAAGAATTTGTTTCTACATTTCTTCTCCAAAGTGAATTGGAAATTAGTTCAGAAAAAAGTTTAGGAAAAATCAGGTAAAAATAAAATATCTAAACCTGAAGAGTCCTAATTATTTTTCTTACTTTTTGCATGTAAAAAATAATTAAAGACAAAAACTGATATGCTTAATTATTTTACACATATGCCAAATATTTTATCTTTGAATCTGGAGAATTGTTTTGAAAAAGGACTGAATATGCTATTTCCACATTTAGATGGAAAACAGCATCGTTTTAAAAAATATTTAATTTTAAAAAACTATTAAGGGGAGGGAGAAAAGTTGAAACCGTGTTGGTTTCATATTGTTCTATAGCTGCTTGTATTAAAATGTAACTTGCTACAGGCAAATTGTTTGAATAAAAGTTTAATTCATGATATGTATGTGGTTAATATCTATACATTTCCACAAAGTTCCAAATTCCTACATGTTGCTAGGAACAATAGTACAAAATACTTTACAATGGAAAAGTTGATGTAAAGTGAATGTTACTCATTCACCAGCATCAGTCTTACTTCAAATTATTGTGCATTCACTTTTAATGTACCAGGCTGGTCAAACCGTCTATTCTGAGGCACGTAGTGCACAATAACATCTATGCTTTTTATGTTTGGAAATAAATTCCAGTATGTTCTGATTCCCACATTTGCTTAACAGATTACAACTATGTCAAAGTATAAGGAAATGTTAAAATTTTAGACACTTTAATATGATTATATTGGCTGTATGTTGGTTACTTTTATTTTGTTAATTTTGTTATCTCTGCTAACTCTATCACTTTTTCCATCCATTTTCCATCGTGGGATTGGTTTATCTTTCTATTTTTGCACATGAATGTTTACTGCAGTCAGCTTATACAATAAGAAAGCTCCAACTTTGTATACAAATTATATCAACATTTAATTTCCTCTAATAGTGAAATATCTTCTTTTGCTTTGATGAAGCATTCATTCTATTTTTATTCCATATTATATATTTATTCTCCATCTTTAAATAGTGTGTCAAAGTCCTGTGCAGTTGTTCCCTCAGTTTCCTCCTGTTTTTCTATATCTGATGTTTAAAGTTGGTCCAGATCAAGTTGATTGTCAGAATCCATTATTTCTTGCATTTGTTCCATATTTAGTTTATGTTTAACCAAGAAATCTTTGCCTTTTTCTATAAAGTTCAATCTGAATCTTTGTTCTTGATAGGTAAAAATTATTCTTTCAAGTTTATCCCAACAAAATGGAATCTTTCTCGTCTTTAAAATATTTGTTAGGAAGGCATAATCTTTTCTTTTTCTCAAAATCCTAACAGGAATTTCCTTCAGGATAATTATGTCCACATTTTGTCAATCTTCAGTTTGGATTTGAAGTGGCAATCCAAAACTTGTTCTCTTGTTCTCCTCCTTACAAAATGGACTTTTAATCCCTCTGAACTTTCCTGTTTGTGGCACAGCGGGAGTTTATCCTACATACCTTGTCTATTTCTAATTCAATTTTTCTTTTCCCTTTTTCTTACGTCTTCCTCAGCTGCCTCAGGGACAGCTCGAAACTGTAACTTCAGTTCTTTGTATCATAATTTCAACAGGACCATGTTGGCTAGGTCATCCTTGTACATCTACACTCCAAGAACTCCACTCTATTTTTTATCTGTTAAATGTCCCCTGAAAGTTGATGAATTTCTTTATAAAGTTCCTTTGAGAGCTTGTCAATTTTTACTTTAGTCTTTGTTTCCATTGCCTGAGTTGCTTGAAGAGTTTTATTTGAATATTTTTCCAAAATACTACTTATTCCCTCAACCACTCATTTCTTGTTTCAGTCTAGTTGTCATGTTATGAATTCACAAATTGTCACATAAATATATGTTATAAGCTTTATTCTGATAAATCAATGGATTATAGGCAATATTCTTCTCTTTAATTCTCTCTTGTTATACTCAAACATTGCCAGGAATTATAGATCTGTCAGGTGCAAAAAATTAGGTTAGGTTGCAGTGTAGATTTATTCAAGCCTATACACAAGAAACTGGTCAATTAAAGCTCAATACTAAATTGGCATTAGATAAGAGTTAACATAATTTAGGAGGGGTTGAACTTGGAGTGCTTGTGGGAATACAGCGACTCTAAGTTGATGACATGTTTAACTTTGCTTCCCCCCAACTCGGCCTGTCTTCTACAAAATCTGGCCACATATAGATGTAATTGGAGCTTTTTCTTCTCACACAACACACTTCTTAAAATCAGCACTTGCAGAGCTCTTTAGCGGCTCAAGCAGGCTTATTAAAGGGAAAAATAAATTTAAGTATCTGTTTTAAAAGTATTTAAAAATGGCTGGGTTTTCCATGGCAAACTTGCTTGTTGCCCTGCTTTCCAGCTAACTTCAGTTCCAGAGCTTTTTCTGTAAGCCACAGCTGTCCAGAGGGTCAAAAAGGTTTGATTCTGAAGATTTTTCCTTTCTGACAAAAGTTTCTTCAAACTTAGGAAACTTGCTAAGCCTAGCCAGTGGAGAATTCAACACTCAGAGCTTCTCTGGGAACACATTCAGATAGCCATTTTTTTCTACTAGAAATCAGCTGTAAGTTGATTACTGAGAAGATTCAACAGACTGTTCATGTTTATGTTAAAAAGATCCATCTTAGGAACTTAAGTGATCTGTGCTTTGAAAAGCTCAAATGTTATACACAACCCTGTCAAACTATTTACTAAGTCTGCACTACTATTAATCTTCTCATCGTTCCTATCACCCATCTCCTCCCACTAATGACTGTATGACTGTAACTTTGTTGCTTGTATCCTTACGATTTATATTGACTATTTCCTAATATGATTTGATTGCTTATTTGTACCCGGACTATCATTAAGTGTTGTACCTTATGATTCTTGACGAACGTATCTTTTCTTTTATGTACACTGAGAGCATATGCACCAAGACAAATTCCTTGTGTGTCCAATCATACTTGGCCAATAAAATTCTATTCTATATCTTTGAGATAGTAGGTTTTTAAAGTGGGAATTTCATGTACAAAACATAGATGAAATTCTGTGGTGCCAACAAGAGTCCATAACTACCACAGCAAGTGAAATGCCTCTATCATGCAAATCAGGGGTGGGTTCTAAATTTTTTTACTACCGGTTCTGTGGGCGTTATTTTGGGGGTGTGGGTTGATGGGCATGGGGTGGTGGGTGTGGCTTTGTGGTCATGGTGGGGGTTGTTCTTTTACAACGGGCTGCCCTGGACACAACGCCGAGGAACGCGACGGAGCTACAAGTGTCAGGTAGGATGCGTGTCTCGTGGTCCCCCATCCCCTGCCCCCTCTGCCACCCCCAAATTGCGCCCCACTGCGAGACGCGCATCTTACCGGAGACTGGCAGCTCCATCGCGTCTCTCAGCCATTGCGTGCAAGGCGAAAAGTTGTTATTTGCCTCGCACTCACAAGAAGTTTTTTACTTTGCAAGGTTTTTCCCTGCACACAACGGCTGAGAGACGACCCTGAGCTGCCAGTCTCTGGTAAGATGCGTGTCTCGCGGCCCTCCCGCCCCATCTGCCACCCCCAAATTGCACGCTACTGCGAGACGCGCATCTCTCCCACCCCCACCCCACTTCCCTTTTACCTTTCTTTAACGCGCCCCGCTTCCCTCCCCAAACCTCGGGAGCCGGCCGCTCCCATCCTCGCGGCCTGTGGAGGAAGAAGCCTCTGCGCTGCAAAGCCCTCGTGGAGGCAGGAGGCGGTGGTTTCGTTTGCTGCCTGCGAGCTGCGGGCGGCGAGCAGCAGAGCGAGTAAGCCAGCGATCTGCTGGCTGCCTCTAATCTGCAATTTACTCGTGAGCACGTTTATTCATGAGCATGGTGCTCATGAGTAAACTGCAGATTAAAGGCAACCGGCAGATTGCTGGCTTACTCGCTCTGCTGCTCGCTGCCCGCAGCTCGCAGGCAGCAAACGAAACCGCCGCCTCCTGCCTCCACGAGGGCTTTGCAGTGCGGAGACTTCTTCCTCCACAGTCCGCGAGGACGGGAGCGGCCGGCTCCCGAGGTTTGGGGAGGGAAGCGGGGCACGCTAAAGAAAGGTAAAAGGGAAGCGGGGTGGGGAGAGATGCGTGTCTCACAGTGGGGCGCAATTTGGGGCTGGCAGATGGGGCGGGAGGTCCACGAGATGCGCATCTTACCAGTGACTGGCAGCTCCGGGTCGTCTCTCAGCCGTTGCATGCAGGGAAAAACCTTGCAAAGTAAAGAAAAACTTCTCATGAGTGCGAGGCAATTAACAACTCGCCCTTGCGAGAAGTTTTTCTTTACTTTGCAAGGTCTTTCCCTACACACAACGGCTGAGAGACGCGACCAGGGACCGGTTCGGGGGCGTGGCCAGCCAGAGATCACTACCGGTTCGGGGAACCACGCCAAATTTCCGCTAACGATTCTCCTGAACTGGTCCGAACCAGCAGCAACCCACCACTGATGCAAATATCTATTGGAAGAAAACTTTACTTGGAATAATGAGGTCTGAGCTAACCACCAGGATTGTCTGTTAGGCATTGTGTCCTAGGCAAGGTATCATCATTTTGCTACTCTTTTTTCCTTTTTTGAGACCCAAATCCCTTTAAAAAGCTGTATTTTTACATTTGCTTGTTTGCTGGTCTTTACTGTAGGATGTAATATTAGATGCATTTCTTTCTGTTATTCTTCAAAACCCTGCTATGCTCTCTCTAATAATGGTAAACCTTAGGTTTCCAGTAAACACAATTCCTACTCTTCAATAAGATTTGTGGAATTACAGGTAGTCCTCGACTTACAACCATTTGTTTAGTGACCTTTCAAAGTTACAATGGCACTGAAAAAAGGGACTTGTGACCGTTTTTTATATGACCCCATGGTTACGTGATCAAAAGTCGGATAGTTGGCAACTGGTTCATATTTATTACCATTGCTTTGTCCCAAGGTCATGTGATCACCTTTTGCAATTTTCTGACAAGCAAAGTCAATGGGGAAGCCAGATTCACTTAACAACCATGTTACTATCTTAACTGTGGTGATTCACATAACTGTGGCAATAAAGGTCATAAAATGGGACACAACTCACTTAGCAACTGTCTGGCTTAGCAACAGAAATTTTGGGCTCAATTGTGGTCGCAAGTCGAGGACTACCTGTAGTCAGTATAGTGTGGATAAACTGCGGTCCTAAATTATAATGTAGATTATTGGCTATTTTTCTGAATTAATAGCATTACTAAATAGTCATTTATACAGTAAAAAAAACTAACACTACAATAAAAATACAAAATTATGTAAAACGTTCTGCAAACATTAACATATTTTAATGCAATTTTTATATTCAGCTTCCAAAAGAATCATAGTGTAACGATATTGGTAACAGATGGATATTAGGACTCAAGTCAGTCACTTTCTTTCAGTCCACAGGATCGTAGAAGAATAAATGAATTATATATGTCTCTTGAGTGGTCAGGTGGAATATAAGTGATAATGTGCTTAATGAACTTAAAACCTGCAAATTTAAGGGTTTACACCCATCCAAGTGGATATAGGGATGCAATAGGTAATCACAACCAAGCTTTTTGCATTATATATTTTTATATACTTTTTTCATTTTTCAAAAAATGTCATGGAAAATGATACATATTGCAATGTATGCTTAAATCGTCAAAAGTTGACTTAAAAATGATTGGTGTCTTATTATCAATTACACATACAGTAATTGATTCCATTCCTATTGATGAAGAAAAAAGGAAGTTGCTTCCTTTTTCTCACTTGATAGCAGCAAGCAGGTAACAGCATAGCTGGGTTGGCACATCACATTATTCACCAATTACATTTTCATGGGTGTAACTTACTGAATTAAATCATGGTTTAGCTTGTTGTGCAAAGACAACTCACATGAAGGTAGAAATATATTTCTGTGATCTAATTGTATAGTTGATTTCAGTATTACAGCAATTCTATATCCTGTTTTCTACTTGGTGCTGTCAAAATGACTTATTGTATCTGTTTGTGATAACTTTGGATATACTATTTTAGTGTAGGGCAATAAAAAGATTTTCAATAAGTATACAGGTTCTTAACCTGGAAAACATGCACAATAGAACAGCAGTGAAGAAAGGCATAGCTTTTATTGGGGAGGAGGGCAATTGATGAACTATGAGCCATGATGTCGTGACATAGATCCGGACCACATAGATGCCCTGAGATCCGGACCACCCCCACCCTGCTGGCCTTCCGGAAAGCGGTGAAGACCTGGCTCTTCCGGCAGGCTTGGGGCCGTTGATCTCGCCTCTGTAATTGGCGAGGTCCGGCCATGAAACGGTATGTATGAGTTTTTAACTGTTTTTAACTGTTTTTATTATGTTTTCTTTTAATGGTTTTTTATATTGTTGTGAGCCGCCCAGAGTCCCTTGGGAGTTGGGCGGCATACAAATTTAATAAATAATAATAAATAATAATAATAATAAATCTTATCATGACATAAATCTTTCTTGTGACTTTTGGCATCTGAAGTGTGAAAGATAGGTTCAATGTACATTGTATCATTTTTCTTTGGTCATTGTGCTTTGATTTGGAAGCCTATGGATTTGGCCGTAAAATATTATGCTAAAATAAGTAGGGTACAGACCAATATAACCAAGGATGATGGTAGTGATATAAAGAAAATAAACTGGAGCTGTGGTGGCAAGGATCAGTTACCACCATCTTTTCTGGAGGATCTTTTGCTTGACAGTCTTGCTGAGGAAATCAGATGGTTCCTAACATCACAAGTACAAAGCCTGCAATACTATTATTTTTCTTTTTTGATGAGACTTTGTATCATAAAGAACCATCTACCACAGTGATGGTGAACCTTTTTTTGCTTGGGTGCCAAAAGGGCACGCACACGATAGCGTGTGCATGCTCACATCCATAATGCAATGCCCTCCCCCCTGCGCATGTACGCACAACCCACCCACGCTGCCCCCCCCCCGCATGCGCGCAGGCCTCACTGAAGCCTCCGGACTTCCGGTAGTCCCGTTGGCCCGTTTTTCGCCCTCCCCAGGCTTCAGGAAAGCCTCCGGAGCCTGTGGATGGCAAAAAATGGACCCAACAGGCATGTGCGCGCTGGAGCTGACATAGGGCAATGCCTCGCGTGCCCTCAGATATGGCTTCGTGTGCCATAGGTTTGCCATCACGGATCTACCGTATTTAAATGATATTTCTATACAAATAGAAATCTCTTTGTACCTTTGTATCTCTTTTCTATGCAGAGACAGTTTATCCATGCCCCTGGTAGCTTCTAAATTGGATTATTGAGTGGCCATTGTTGCTTCTTCTAGACCAGGGGTGTCAAACTCGCGGCCTGTGGGCCAGATGCATCACGTGCTGGCCACGCCCACCCCCGGTTTAGAGAAGAGAAAAAGCCATGATACGTCACGTGACGCCGTGACGCTGCGAGTTTGACACCCCTGTTCTAGACTAACTAACATTTCTTAACTTGATTGAATATACTAACTTGAATATCCTGATAGTTTTGAAGCTTGAATTGTAGAATTGTTCTGAACATAAACCAAGTCATTAAAGTCATATAACCTCTATAAATGTTTCTGACTGGGATTTTCTGAATGGTATGGATTCATCATGCATAGTTTCTCTTTCTCTTACTGCAATTGTCCAATGCTGTGGAAGTTCTTCTGGGCATTCATATGATCAATAGAGCGGCATCTCTGTTTAACAACATTATTTACAGAGCTTGTTCTACTCCAAAATGCTTTAATACCTCCATTAATGTGTATCTGTCCTGGAAAGTAGACAAGAGAGTGCCATGATTAATTTGCCCCAATGAGTTCAGTAGGTTTATGGTAAGCATGATTAATTCTCATAATGTGTGTGAGGACTTTCCAGACCTAGGAAGCTTATTAAAGGCTTATTTATGTCTGCTCAATAATCATTTTAAAACTTATGTTACAATTCTGTTTCCATGCCTGTTTAATGAAAAAAAACACAAAACCCACTTATAAGTAGAAAAAATCACAAGAGTAACGGTTATACCAGAGCTTGGGCAGGGTTTGCAGGCTCAAAAGTGGTCCTAAAAAACAATTCATGTTTGTAATTCTATCTCGTACCTGATGTAGACTATACTATTTTAATAAATTGTAACAATTTGGACTGAGTTATAAGCCAACATATAAATATAGACATGTGTTTATTGTGTGCCTTCAGTTACTAAAGTCTCTTCTTCCTCCCTCCATAAACATTTATTTCTCCAACCACAAGAGGCATTCCAAGACTTTGCAGAGCATACCTTTGTTTCCCTAAGAAAGAAACCCTTCTCTATGGTTTGCCCTGAATAGTCCTCCCAAGTACCAGTGTATTTGCGAGACAGACAGATAGACAGAGAGAGAAAAGGGGGAGGGGGCTCACCATCCACTCACAATACATGGCCACTGGCCCCTCTGTAGAAGAAGATTGCTGAATCCTGGATTAATCTTGATGCTGAAGCTGATCTAATATTTCAGGCTCTTGCCCAATTAAAGAGAAACTTCCTAACAATGAGGACAATTAACCAGTGGAACAGCTTGCCCTCAGAAATCATGGGCGCTTCATCACTGGAGGTTTTTAAGAAGAGACTGGACAGCCACTTGTCTGAAATGGTATAGGGTCTACTGCCAGAGCAGGGGGCTGGACTAGAAGACCTCCAAGGTCCCTTCCAGATTCTATTCTATTCTATTCTATTCTATTCTATTCTATTCTATTCTATTCTATTCTATTCTATTCTATTCTATTCTATTCTATTCTATTCTATTCTCACTTAGCATTCTATTTTTTTAAAGTAATTGTTTAAAATAAACCTATTACTCTTAATTTCACTTTATTAAAACATCCCACAAGTCTGTAAAAGCAATCCAGTGACATATTCTTTGTTGGGTGTTGTTCCAAGAAAACAAAGGAAGCTTTTAGTTTGAAAAACTTTTCAAAGATAGGATTTTGTTGTATTCTTGGGCTTAGAATTTTACACTGAAGGATGACAAATACTGTGCTTCAAATCCTGGCAATCAAAGAAGCAGAAGGCAAAGCCTTTCTGGAAGGGTTTGAGAAGAAGGTTCCTCTCAAGCGCTGGAAAGTACTTAGAGTCCTAATTTGCCATTCTCTGAGGCAATGTTTCCCCCCCCCCTTCCAGCCGCCCCAATGCAGATCAACTTGCACAGGCTTTTCTAACATGAAGCAAATCAAATCAGATTGATTGCTGTTTCTTTAAGACAACAATTAAACAGGGAGGAGTAAGAGTGATGTTTTGACTGCTGGCATTTGTGGCCTCTTTCTTGGCAATGTTTCATATTCCCTTTGCTTGCGTAAGAGGTGGACTGCCTTTACTGTAGCTACTGTTGCCATGGAGAGATAGCGGGGGAGGATTCCTAGGATCCCTAAGCCTGCAAGAGATTACGTCTTAGAATTGCGCTTTGAATATAGCATGATGTGGCAGGGCAATTCAGGTGTATTGTGGCATTATAATGGGGGATGACCTGTCAGCTCTCGGGTAATGTGACTATTAAAAAGCTGCCTAATTATTCTAGACTACGGGAAAAGGTATAAAGCAGTGGGTATGAATTAATTGGAAGGAAGGATCTAGGAACAGGAATTATTTCTGTGATGATTTAAACAATGTTGCATTTCCTTTTATTTTTATAAAGAAGTTTACAATATTAAGACGGTTATAAATAGAAAGAATTCCTGGGTGATATCTGTATGAAGGCTCGATTGCAGTTTATATCATCATGTGAACAAACTTTAAATACCCAGATTTGTAAGATTAATTTGCTTTAGAATTCAGAATACAGTATATTTTGCATTTGCTTGTAATACAAGTGTTACATTGCAGCGTAGCAGTATGTAAATAGAAATAGGCATTTCTGCAGTAAGAGTAAACACTGCCCTTAGTGCAGTTAAAGTATTTTACCATCCCAAGAGTTAGTCACTGGGAGATTTTTAGCATGAATGAAAAAAATTACTGTATAGAAGAAGACTTTGTCTGTTTTGGTAAGTTCTTCTAGGGTTTTTCTTTTCATTTTCTCCATCAATTATTACTTCTCTAAGTGGGCATTTGAAGAAAAGTAGATATTGCTACTTTTATTTTTTAAAGATTCTATAAACTCAGTTGGGAATATTTTTTTTCAGTCATAAATTTTGACGATTTCTTTCTCTGTAATCGTAACATTTCAGTACAGTGTTTTGGAAAATGTTTATTGAATTTAAATTTATGTCTATAATTAAGAGAATGTAAATATAATTTTGCCTTTAGTATTCATATTTTTCATGTTTGATAGCTTGCAAGTGTTCTGGCAACAACTTCGAGTAAATACCATATATTAAAATGATCCTATTGCAGTTGGAAAGAGATATGGAATGGAAAAGAATGATAAGTAGGAAAGAAGGTTGCATTATAGGTACAGAGCAATTCATAGTTATTATGTGATAATGTTGGCTGCAATTAATGGACTGACTTTTTTTCCCCCTGGTAACTGAATTTGCAGGCTAAGCATGTTGGATTTTGAAAGACCAAGTGTTCTAAATGTAGATAGTCCTTACTTTTCTTCTTGCTTCAAATCTTGAGATATAATGCAGCACTGTGGGTGGATAGTTATGGATTGTATGGTAGAGATTATCTCACTTATGCAAATAGTCACTGATGGGGCTTGAATATACTAAAATTACCCTGTGAAACAGTTATTAGTTACCATGTGCCTTACTGATGTTTGGTTCTTGTGTAGTAGATGTTTCAAACATCAGGTGGGACAAACAACCATTTATTTTGAATGCTTGCGCTAATATATATTTGTTCCAGCATTCTAGCCATATTATAGATTTTGATAGTCTTTTTAAAAAAAGATGAAATAAATATTCAAATTGTAAGAATATCCGCAAGAAGGTGATACATATGTTGCAATAATTCATAGGAGAAGAAAGCTGGTTGTGGTGGTGTCTTAAATACTGTACAGTTAACTGAAATATATTAATAGGTAATAGCATTTATATCAAAATAAGTTGCTTTTTAAAATAAGAGATGTAATCCAAATCTGCTTAAAATTATCTGTTCAATTTACTGTTTTATATGAGTGCAAGTAGTGATCAGTATTGATTTTGTTAGCTATACAAAGTATGTCTGTGTGGCTTCTTGTGTTTGTATAACTTTCTGATTATTCTTTTTTTAGCATAGTGTTGGGGAATACTGTGCTGCAAACTATAATGCTGCTTTATATTTATGTACTAGCTTTTTGTTGCTGTTCTGGTATGTCTTTCTCCAGCTTCATAAATATTGTACAACAATTGCTGTTTATAGCTATCAAATGGGTTTTTTTTTTCCTTTAGGGAGGCACACAGTTGTTTTACTATTAAGCTTCTTAAGGGCTTGAGGATCTAAAATAATTTGGTTTTTTTTGGGAGGTGGGAATGTATTTCTCAAGTATGTTTGATTGTTAGCTTGAGTAGTAAAAGTTATTTGATAAATAGATCAAAATCAAAACTGTTTCTTGACCTTACAATTATTTTTAACTGCATTTGTAGCTGTATAGTCAACTGAAAGAAAAGAATAAACTGTTTGACTTTGAGGTTTCACAGTGCAGATTTTCAGTAAATAATACTTGTGCAATGGAAATAAAACATGACACATCTCCTGATTTTATTGCAAAATGCCCTTATAGTTGAAGAGAACCATGGAATGTCTTCATCGGTATTATGTTGTGTTCTTGAAGTGGACAGTATGATTAGAATTAGATCTCATTACAATTACATAGTGAATTGTGACAACATCCAGCACAACAGCTCAGAATTCCAGTTCATTACCTATACAATATAGTTTGGGCAACTGTATCATGCAGGCAGGAACAGCATATACTGAATGGCACAATCAAACAGCTGGCATTGTGTTCAGAAACATCTGCACAGTATGTGGCATAGACCCTTCCAAGACCAAATGGGAGATTCCAGAGAAGATTGTGAAGAATAAGAGGGCTAGGATCCTATAGGACAGTGTTGGCGAATCTTGTTGGCACTGAGTGCCGAAACGGGAGTGCATGGGCGAGCGCTGGAAACTGGAAGAGCAGCTCCCCGGCGTGCACACGGGGGAGCACCAGAAACCGGAAGAGCAACGGGCGACGGTTGGCGTGCCCAGAGAGATAGCAATAGCAATAGCACTTAGACTTATATACCGCTTCATAGTGCTTTATAGCCCTCTCTAAGCAGTTTACAGAGTTAGCATATTGCCCCCAACAATCTGGGTCCTCATTTTAGCCACCTCAGAAGGATGGAAGGCTGAGTCAACCTTCAGCCGGTGAGATTTGAACCGCCGAACTGCAGCTAGCAGTCAGCTGAAGTAGCCTGCAGTGCTGCACTCTAACCACTGCGCCACCTCGGCTCTTCCGGCATGCGTGCCATAGGTTCGCCATCATGGCTGTAGGACTTCCAGATCCAGATTAGCAGACAGATACTGATCAATCAACCAAACATCGTGGTAATAGACAAGAACCAGAAGAGTGGTATTGATAGATATAGTGGGGCCAAATGACAGCAACATCAAGGAGTATGAGAAGCTGGAGAAATACCGGGGTGTGAAGGAGGAATTAGAGAGGATGTGTCAAGTAAAGTCCAAAGTGGGAAGTGGTGATATGAGCTCTTGGGATTGTGATTCCTAATCTGGGAGAGTGGCTCCAACAGATCACAGAAACAATATCAGATCTCTGTCCAGAACAGTGCAGTGCAAGGAACAGCTAAGGTACTGCGCCGAACCCTCAAACTTCCAGGTCTCTGGAAGAGGACATGAGAAGACACATAGCACCCATATAGGTGAGAAGGGAGGGATATGAAAAAGTCTGGAATATATTTTCAAAATAAGTAATTGATACGTATATTCAGTATACATTTGAGCCATATATTCTGACCCTGTGGGAAATGAAGAAATGCTAACCATTTCTGAGAATTATAAATTGGTTTATTGCATCAGTATATTCGGGTATAAAAATTTATGGTTCTGTTTCTAGTGATGATCCAGAGAAAACTGCAAAAAATAAATCCCCACCCAAAAGAATAGAGGAGGGAGAGGGAGAGAGGGAGGGAGGGAGAGGGAGGGAGGGAGAGAGAGGGAGGGAGGGAGGGAGAGAGGGGGGGGGAGAGAATAAACTATAAAATCCTCTTGTAGCATTATTGTGACCCCCAACAATTAAAAATGTGTGTGGGGGGGGGGCGGTTTCCTAGAAATTAGATAGTTCAGTTAAAGGCTTCCTCAAGGACATGTTCTAGTGACCTCATGACCACTTGCAGAGTACTCTTAGAAACTTTATAAAATGGTGTACTTTAATCACATTCTAGGATGTTTTTTCAAATACCATACTTAGTTATAAATACTGGGATTTCCTTGTAGTTTCATCTAATATTAATAACTCTGCTTATCTTTTTCTAGATATGCTAAGGTCAGCTTGATGCTGCCATCTACTGTGATAGATAAAGTATATCTATATTTGAAACTTTTTGGTTCTATCTCTCTCCTTTGACTCACATAAATCTATTTTATTTTGCAAAAACTCTTTTGCTTTTGATAAGCCACCCTTGTACTTGAATTATAGTTCCTTACATTCACACATCATATTAAGCCTAAATTTGTTTAAAGCATGATTTGTTATCAAGTCTGGGTTAGTTCTGTAGATGAGCAAAATAATGATGAATGATTTCCATTTCTGCTTTAGAGTATTTGCCTTGCATGTCTCAGGACTGATTAAAAGTTTAGGCAATATACAAACAAATATCTATAAATAATCTAGGAAGTCAAAATTGTATCTCATAAACCTGTTCATACATCATGTTAAGCCTCAGGTGTTACTATTAAGTTAACAAATGCTAGCTTTACATTTGTTTTATTGTTCTTAAATTAACAATATATTGGTGCATATACATCAATTTGTGCATGATATGTAATTCAGAAAGAAATAAACCATATTATGGCTTAGTGTGATTTATAGAAACATTGTCCTGTTCAATGGGCTAAATTTATTAAACCATTTAATAAAATATTTTATTACCATATTTTATTTACCATTTAAAATATTTTATTAAATGATTACCTTCAACAGGAAACATGAAAACACAAGGAAAATTAGAGAAATGCAAAATACACATCCAGAAATGTGGAATTTTTATTTGCTGATAACTATAATAAATATATTTTATTAAGGAGATGCTAATTCACAAAACCTCATAATATAATAAATTTGTTAATCTTTAGGTTTCCATAGGAGCCCCCCCCATTTTAAAGTTCCACTTTGTAGTTTATATTGATGTATTATTCTGAGTTATTAAATCTCTTGTCTTGAGTAGTAAACTTTAAGATCAGTGAACAGATGCAGCACTGCAACATTCTTTTGGCAGTTAATATGATGATAAAATTTAATTCTATGTGGCACTGATTTATTACATAATAAAGACTGTCAACAAGGCCAAATGTTCAACTGCTGATAAAAGTTTTAGGTACTTCTGTGTCCCAAATCATTGCAATCTCACTACAGAGATCTAAAATGGAAAGCTAGGCTTCTAAAGGTTATGTTAAGTCTCATACAAAGTTCCAACTCGTGGGTAGTTAGCTCTTGTTGAGGGAAACAAGGCCCTGTGGGCAGCTAATCACGAGTGAAAACTGGACTTTAATTGGCTTGCCTAAAACCTTGTTTTTGAAATAAGATAAGGAAACCTGGGTGCAGGTAGGGAGTGGGCATAGGATGAGGCTTAGATAGGTTGATGTGATAAGATGGCTGTTGCAAATCTGCTATAGATAGCCCTTGCTTGGCAACCATTGCTTAGCATCTGTTTAAATTTACGACAGCTTTCCCCCCCCCCCCCAGGTACTGATGACCCGATTTTGAACTTCCAATGGCTGCATCCCTTACACCGCGCCCCACAGCCATGTGATTGTATTTTGGATGCTTGGCAACCAATTCACCATTACAGCCATCTGCATCTCATGGTCATGTGACAATAATTTTTGATGGTTGGTTTTTTGTTTTTTGTTTTTGCCAGTTTCTGGCATTTCCTGTTTCCAACAAAAAAATGCCCATTGGCTAAAATGGATTCACTTAACAACCACGTTGTTCACTTAACAACTGCAGCAACATTGTAAAATCAGGCTTGGTCACATGGTGACCTGCTTATCTGCAACAATTTACTATCGTAATTCTAGGCTCAACTGCAGTTGTATATAGAGGATTACCTTTATTTGAATTAAGGGAAGGTGAAATCATTCAGGCATAATCAAAGATATTGTATGGTGTTGAACTGCAAGAAATTTGTTTTCTGACCAATGAGTATTTTTGTGGCAGGTACACTCCGCATAGCATCAGAGTTACCACACTAGCAGCCCTTACTCTCGAACTTTCAGCTCTACTTACTATTTCGTTTTGAATTACATATTTATGGTATCAATTTGTGTAACATTATTGGTGTGACGAAACAATTCAATGCCCACATTACTGGTGATCAAGGGTGGAGTATCATGAAGACTCTTTGAAGAAAAATGTGATAGCTCAGCTGCTTATACATACGTTCTCCAAATACATTACTGCTCGTACATGCACATGTGAATCTTTGAAATTTAACTTTTATCTATGTGTTTCACACATCAATGAAAATAACAGCCACTGGTGTTGCCTTCAGGTGTAGCTTGAGGCACAGTAATATCATTAAGTCCATTTGTCTATTTAGCAAATGGTGGATTAATGTACTGCATCCTGACGGGCTATTTAACTTCATAGAAAAGCTTTCATAGCATGCTTATTAATTGCTGGTGTTGCAACAATAGTTGTAAGCGTTATTTACCGACATATTGTATCTGATGTTAGAAAGATAGTTGTATTAATACTCTTCCTATCTTAACGTGTACAAAAAGATACTAATTTTTATTAGCATTAACTTTTCTTGTACACTGGAGAAGGTTTGATTCTAATAATTACTTATACAAAGCTGACCCCTAGTGGTAACTCTAAGTCTATACAAGCTCTCATTGATCTTTTGTTTTTTAGGAGTCAGGTCAGTTTCCGATACTATCTTTAATCTTTATATTGAACAGAAGTATATCATTTAAATTCTCGATTTCAGAAATGTGGAATCCAATTACAAGTTTTTCAAACTGTTGGACAGGTATGGGTTAGGGTTAGGGTTAGGGTATGGGGAAGTTCTGAGTTTGTGAGAAACAAAAATAATATTTTGAAGGTGTATAATACAGGTCATTAGAGAAGCCAGTGCTTGGACACAGTATTCACTCTATCAGCAGGAGAATTCCAATAGGTTTTGAAATGTCAACATTCTCTATTTTAACAAATATTTGAGGATATGGAATATGTTTGGAGTGAACTGCGTGTGCCAGTTATGATATAATGGGAAGAAAGGAGAGGTTCATTGTGTAAAGGCTGAGAAGATGAAACAGCTCTTCAGTGAATTCTCAGAAGGAAAGCTGTGGGTCATACCTGATCATTCAGTCTGTTACCATGGTTATATACCATGGCCTTGTGGTCCTAAATGAGAAATAGTCGCTGCAAATAATGAATCCATGTGTCTTTATAGTCTGTGAATTCCAAGATATTTGTGAAATACCATCTGCTTGCCCCCATCTGTTTCTTTGCAACAAATAATTAGAAATGCAGTGCTAAAAACACTGTACATTGTTTAGATTGCAATGAACTAGTATGAGAACATATAAAATGTATCCAGTAATGTGAAACTATTTCATGTTTTAACAACATGCATAATATCATATTGGCTGTGGAAGTCCATATAGTTGTAGATGTTGGACTAAAAACAGAGTGGTTTCCCCGTGGCCTATTGGTAGCAAAAGGTCTTCGTGAAATAAGATGGGCGGCATGTGGATCTCCAGATATTTCAAGTAACGAGTAAGCTTGGGAAAATGTAACCGGTGAAACCTATTTTAGGATCTATGTTTTATATACCGGTCCTACACATGGATATTTTATGCCAATCACATAATTTGGAATTAATGAAACTGTTCAGTCTTCAGAGGCAGTCCAATAGAGAATGGGTTGAAACCAAGAGATTTTCAGCTTCCGTATGACAAAGCAATATTGTCACCAGTTGGTCAGTAATGGCACAGTAAAGGAACATTTAGGTGAAGGTACATTTGCTTACTATCAATATAATTCAAGTGCATTCAGTCTATAACACTTTGCACAACCTGTTACTTACTTTTTAGGCTGGGCCCAAAAATTTTACTTCTGTACCAGTAGTGGGTTCTAAATCCCGTTGCTACTGGTTCGCGCGCGCCGCTTCTGCACATGCACAGAAGCGTCCTGGGTGGGTGGGCGGAGCCTCCTGCCGCCGCCACTACCAGTTCGCTGAACCGGGCCGAACCGGGAGCAACCCACCGCTGTTCCGTACAAGTAGTCATCACTAACTAACAGTAATTGGGACTGGAATTTTGATCACTAAGGGATGAAGTCACAAAGTGAGATGCAACATGACTGCATAGCCTAGTGATGGAAGTCCCAGCAGTCCCTGTTGCCTTCATTAAGTGAAGATCATGTGTCATTAAGGAAGGACTTCACATGACCTGGACTTGCAACTTTCTGCCGGCTTCCAAGATGCAAAGTTAATGGGGAAGTAGGTAGGAAGTTGCAAATCCAGGCCATAATAAGCCTTTCCATAGGCAGTTCACAAGCAGGTTTTTGAGTGGGTGGGTAAGTGCTGTGGAGTGTGGGTGCATTTTTAAAAAGTTGCACTACTGTGAATCAATGAAATTTTTCTGCACATCCACAAATCTTTTAGAATCAGAGTGTTTCAAGACCAGTTTAGTGAATAAAATTTGCATGATAGAAATATATAACTGAGTAACCATAATATTACTTTTTTATCAGTTTTATTGGGAATGTATTTTTTGGAAGCTTCCAGTTCCTTAAAGCAGAAAGTTCTTGATGTATTCTGTAGCATCCAAGATTACAGGACAATTTAAGTTATAGGAAGACTTAATTCAATTGCATTTTAAGATAAGACTTTTAATAGAGCAGTTCAACCATGGAACTAGTTATTTAAGGAAGCTGTGAACACCTTTTTACTGTCTGTCTTCAAACAGAAGTATGAATCTTTTGGCTTCCAATTTATTATTGGCATGACTGGTTTTTTTTTCTTTTTGGTTTACTGTATTATTTTATTGCTTTGTACTACAAGTAGTTGATTTTCTAATGGAGCCTGCCCATTATGGTCATAAAGTCGTGATGGTTGTAAAGTGGGTCACCTACGTGACTGACCCAATTTTATGACCTTTTTTGTAGCAGTCGTTAAGTGAATCCCCACATCCTTAAGCAAACTAATGGTTTGCTATGGGGCGCTTTAGCTGAAAATCATAAGTAAATGCCACATAGTAAATTGCAGTCACATGACACGCGGGTTGCTGCACCCGTAAATGCAGGTCAGTTGCCGAGCACCCAAAATGCAGTCACATGACCATGGGAAGGAAGGCAGCCCTCAGAACTTTGAAACCAGGTTGTGAGTACCATTTGGGGTGGTCTGTCATAACTTCAAACCGATTGTAAATTGAGAACTACCTGTATGTTGTGTAAATACCAGAATTTAATAATACTGATAAACTGGGTTGCTGTGCATGTACCAGTGCTCTTTTGAATGTTTGCATTTGAGACTGGGAAAAAATGGGATGGGAAATAGCTGACAATGTAGTAAAACCTCAAAGGAATAAAGGGAGATTATATGCACAAGTCATGATGCTGGGATATAAAGAGCCACATTTCAATAACGGGACTTGAGAAATAAAGAACCAATTCCTTTGCTGTTGGAAAGACTTTGTCTGGGAGCATTACAGGCTTTCCAACTGAGGCTGTATCATCTGTCCACATAATGTACTGTAGAGGTATACCCATCAGCACCAACGACATGTGTAAGCTGACAGTATCAGATCTACTTAAAATATGTGCTTTTCTTCAAAAGGCAAGCAACCACCAAACCAGTAAAAGCGAAGCGAACAAATACAGCATCTGAACACTCTCTGAAGTGTCAGGATCATCAGAAATCCAATGAGCATATAAACATTTTTTTTAAAAAAAAAGCTAGTTTTCACAACTGAAAGAATTCTACAGTTTGATAGTAATTAGCAAAGATTGACTTCCATATACTATAAAATGTCTTTCTTGCTAAAGGCATACTTGAGAAAGGCCTCTCTAGTTTTCTTCTTGAGTAGAGCTTAATTTCTACATAAAAATCAATTGGTAACCAATACAACTAGAATAAGTGTTATATATTCTTTTCTCTTAGTTCATTTAGATCTTTTCCCACTATTTTTTTCAGACAGTTCTGACTTTTCACGAATGAAGGCGAATATACTTGTCCTAGGATAATGTTGCAGGATCCAATCTTTGTTGGTCACTGGGACCAGAGGTTTTATTTTCCGAGCTCTCAGATTCATGCCGGAGCCCATCTTCAGGGAACTTCTCTCTAGCGTAGTTCTGAATTATTTTCAGTACTAATTCTGTCCAGTGTGCATTACAATAATCCAATGAAGAAATATCAAGAGCACAGATTACCCTATCTCAGCCAGGATGCTGTAGAAATGCTTATGAACCCCCCCCCCACCATAAATTAACTTCATGTGGTCACTTGAAAGGAAGAAAGCTTGGAAATGTGAAAAAAATGGTCCTGCAAATGCAGGCTGACCTCTATTCTATTCAACCTTCATTCATTCAACCAAAAAGTCTGAAGAAATGTTATATACATTTGCATAATCACAGATATTAAGTCTCTTTGCGGTCTTGGATCCTTATATTACACAGTTCTGGGTTGTATAGAAAACTGTGTTTGTGTTCCAGTAAACGCAAGTACAACTCTCATTGGGAGCTGCCAGCTGAATGCAGCCGTGTATCTGCAACATTATGTTTTTTTACTCAGTTTGAGCTCTCCATGTTTTATGCTGAATGCTAAAAAGAGCTGCTGCATTTTATAGAACCATAAAGGAGAATCTGGGAATACATAGCTTGGAGGTGGAGGTGGGAATGTAACTGAAAGATGTCAAATCACAAAGGTAAGGCATGGAATCATTGTAATTGCTTCTTTCATTCCTTTTTGCTTTCAGCAGTCTGTAAAGCTGCTGTGAATTTTTGTTGTCTGAAACTCTGGCTTTGGGCACATGATATTAATGACCCCTAAAGTTTGCCACAAAGGTGGGGCAAAATAGCATCATCATTGTGCTTTATCATCGAAGAAAATTATTGCCTGCATGGGATTGGAGCTATTCATATACTTGAGTCTGATTGATTTAGAGAACTGATAGCAAGGAATAGAATTCCATTACCGGAATTAGAGTAATCTGTTCAAACCACACAAAGTCAAAGGCACACAGGATTCAAAGGCACAGGGCTGATATGCTCTGAAAAAGCATGTCAGCCCTATAAACCGCCCAGAGTCCTTTGGGAGTTGGGAGGCATAGAAATACAATTAATAAATAATAAATAAATAATAAACTAAGGAGTGTTAGATAATATAAAAAATGAAATGTGGGACGCAAATACTTCAAAGCATTAAGAGGTTTTATTTTATTTTCAGTTTTTGTTTTGTTCAGTTATTTTGGGTAGCAAGGGATAGTCATCAGCCACTTCTTACCTTAGAACACTTGATACTGATTGTACCTTTTGGAAATTATTACAATGGTTTGCAGTGTATGGGGAATTCTAAGTAGACACTGCATCTGCTTTCCATGTTTTCAGAAATACTGGATTACTGTGGGCATCAATTTTGAAAGATCTCCACCGTTAATGGAGATTTCAGATTTCATCAGCTAGATGTGGAGGTGGAATTGATTATCATAAACATTTGCTGTGTAGGCAGTGCTTATTTTCCATGTTTATATAATTTATA
>QLTV01002835.1:728833-748365 GCA_003457575.1 Thermophis baileyi
GTTAAAATAACATTCTCATTCATCCACCCTCACAGCATCCTGATGTTTTAATGAATAAAAATTACAGAATTTGGGAGTATCAGGAAATACACATGCACACAGGCACACATTTATGACATGCAAATGCATAATAACATACTTTGTGAAAGATTATTGGACTCTAATCTTGATTCAAATCCTAGTTCAGATAAGGATTCATTAGATGGACCTGAGTAAATCTCTTTTTGACTCAGCAAGGTGATGTGATGTGAAAATAATAGCAACCTGTCATGGTTGTCATGGCAATAAGTTGAAACAGAGACTGTAAATCAATTTGGCAAGTTCACCGATAAAGAATAATAGTTCCAGTTTTTTATTTATATATACACATGCGTATATGCTGAGAAAGAGTTTTAAATACTTGGGGCTTCATACAATCAATTAAGCAGGGCATTCTGGGTAGCTTTATTGTAATCTTCACATATTGCTGATGATCACTGAGCACATGAAAGCATCTTGATTATCTACTTGATAATCTACTGATTCTACCTTAAGGAATCTGGTGAATATTTTAGCCTATGACATTCATAATTCCAATAAAATGCAACAGACATTGGGAATTATGGAAAGAATTGTCCAATGCAGTCAAGTATATAGCCAACCTTGGTTGATCTCAAAAATTTAAGCAGGGTCAGATTTCATTAATCCTTAGCTTGGAGGCCACCAGAATCCCAGGATAAAGGTAGATCAAGAAGCTTATAAGGCCTCCTGGAGCAAGGCAGTACAAACATTCCTATTCCCCCCCCCCCCAGTAAAACTACATGGCCATGTCAATGATGTCACTAGGAGTTGAAAATGCTTCAAACATTCTTCTTTTTCTGTCCAAGATAGTTGGAGAGTTAAGAGGAGAAAAGACATTAATATAACTCTCACGTTAATTTAGATCAGGGATGAGAAAAATTCTGACATGCCAAGCTATCTTATTCAAGGAAGAACAGGCAACCCAAGTAAGAATTAGTAGTAGACATGCCTAGTAGATAGATACGTTTCTTGCTGTTATTAATTCTTTTTCACTATACAGATTAGACATTAGAATTCATGAGTTACTGTGTTTTAATTTTGTTTCTGTATGTTCTCTTTCTGAGAGTTTTATTTATAAAAATAATATCCTGCATTTTCATTGTTTTGTGCTTTTTTGGAAGCTTAAGAAAGTTGCCAAATGCAAATGAGTGGCTATGATGCTTACTTTTCAAATTGCAAAAAATGATTTTGCTTTGAGAGTTATATTGTTTTTATGTGGACAATATTTTCATTATGTGTAAACTACTCAGTAATATCAAGACTATTTTATAAATTCGTTATTCAACAACTCTTAGCTGAGAAAGTGTAATACTTTAAAATAAGTTTTGCTTTTTTTAGTTTTGATATTTTTTTTCTTTTAGATAAAATTGAAGAAGCACAGAAAGAACTAAATGAAACAGAAGATTCTAAAAAAGGTAAAATCATGTTCCTTCTTATTCTTGCCCATCAGCCTCATAATATAAAGACTGTGTAGTTCTGATGTGAAAAAAAGTTTAGTCTGATTTGGAATGATTTTAATGAAGAAAAAGCATAACATAAATTCTTACAATAAAGCAATAAAAAGCTTGAATTGTACTAGTATGAAGAACATTTTTTTCCCAATGGAAAGATTAATGCTCCATGATATCCCAGAAAGTAATTATCACAATTATGTTATCATTCACTGCACATACTCTTTTAGGCTATTACTTTATTTTCTTCATGGCTGCACATATATGTATATACAATACATATATAACATGTATATTATGAATTCATTAAAATACAGCTTTACATCCTGTAAAATAGTACTTGCCATGCTTGAAGTGCTATGAGTTATTTTGAGGGAAAGAAATTGGGAACACCAGTGACAGATTTCAGAATAGACCATAAGGATCAGTCTATCCTGATGTATTTGTTATGGGTCTGAAAGGACCTTAAAGTCTGCATCTTAGTAAGTCTCTGTACTGTACAATATAAAACACTCAATTCTGATTCAATAACTGACTAGAAAATTCATTTCTGATGCAGAATTTCAAAGAACAGTAGCATTTGTAATTGCATGTTTTTAAAAAACCTTTCAATGCTGAAATAATGTATAAATGCCAGAACTATCGAAGCAGGGATTGTTTTGACAATAAAGAAGGAAGCACACTGTGTGTTTTGATTTAGTTCTTCAACTTTTAATGCTATTCTATCTTTATTATGTAGGAAACGTTGAATGCTTTTTTTTTTTTGCCAAATACAGAATTTTCATAAAGATACTGACTATACTTTCAAATGGTTATAGCATGTTTTGTGATGCTTTTCATGGTTGTGAAATACTCAGTTTGAACAGAAAAACCAACAACTTGCTCAAAACTAGCACATCAGTTGGAAGTTGGTAAAATAAAAAATGTTATTGAAACCATAATGCAGTGTTGAAAATACCCTAGAATCAGAGGTTCTTGTTGATTATAGCCAAGTATTAATCTGGTTTGTAGTAGTCCACAAGAGCAACCTGTAGAGGTCACAATTCTTTCATCCCCTATACAGAATAATTCATGCAGCAGTTCCTTGGATGAAGATATTACAGAATTGCATGGGCAACAGATGTTATTCTCCCTTTCTATCCTTGCAAATTAGAAGAACTTATTATCTACAGTTACAGATAATTTGTACAAGTAATTATCTACAGTTACAGATAATTTGTGTTGGATAAGACCTTGAGACTCCTTTGGTTGCAAGGAGATCAAATCACAGATTAAATCCTAAAGGAAATTAACCCTGGTTGTCCTTTGGAAGAACAGATACTAAAGCTCAAGGTCAAATATTTTGGCCACCAAATGAGAAGAAAGGACTCATTAGAAAGGACCCTGATTTTGGGAAAGATTGAAGGCAAAAGGAGAAGGGGGACGGCAGAGGATGAGATAGTGTCATCAACACAGTGGGATGAGTTGGGGCAGACTCAGGGAGACAGTGGAGGACAGGGGGATCTGGCATGTTATGGTTCATGGGGTCGCAAAGTGTCGGACACAACTTCGTGACTGAACAACAACAACAACCAACAGATAATTTAGGTATTATCTGAATTTGGCTGCTATTCAATCAGTCATTTTGACTATCCTTTGCTTCGCTTTTTGGATTTTGGACTCAAGAGTGGCCTGGGACTACTTTATTGGCTACATTGTAAAGATGTAACCAAGAGCCGTGGTGGCATAGTGGTTAGAATGCAGTACTACAGGCTACTTCTGCTGCCTGCAATTTGGCAGTCCGAATCTCACCAGGCTCAAGGTTGACTCAGCCTTCCATCCTTCCAAGGTTGGTAAAATGAGGACCCAGATTGTTGGGGGCAATATGCTGACTCTGTAAACTGCTTAGAGAGGGCCTAAAGCACTGTGAAGTGGTATATACAGTAAGTCTAAGTGCTATTGCTATTGCTATTAAAGCAACCCAAGGAACCATGAGAGAAGGATTGGACTGACCATATCTGGTTAGGCTGGCTGTAGAAAGGGGCCTATGGGAGGCTGGAATTTTTTCCTCTGCTTGTATGAGAGATGGGAGGGCATATCTAGCCAACCTCAATGGTTGAAGGGTATAATTGGTTCTACTCCTGGTTGCCCAGGTGAGAGTGGCATGGCTGAGGAATGGTGTGCATGGAAGAATTGGATATGGAGTGGGATTTAAGCAGATACCCCAAGTAGTAGGGGATGTGTGCTAGGTAGAAGTACTCAAGTACTTGGGTAAGTTTGTCATCCATTTGGTATTGCATGTGTGAGGGTAGTAATGATGGGGGGTTTGGATTGGGGATAGGAGGGCAAGGGTCTGTGGGATTGCCAGAGTGTAGGATTGGGTAGATGTGGTCTGGTAGATGTGGTCTGGTAGATGTGAATGTGCAGCAGGAGGAAGGCAAAGACTTGGGGAGAGATGGCAAGGGACAGAGTGGGCTGTTCTCAGAAATGGCTGCTTCAGTGTTTATTACCTCCGCACTTAGTCCTGAGATTAAACCTTAGTATTCCTGTCCTTCATCTGTTACTATTTAATGTAAAGTCAGCTGTAATAAGACTCATTGATGACTTACCGTATTTTTCGCACTATAAGATACTCTGGACCATACGATGCACCTAGCATTTTCGGCCTCCGCGTGCCCCGTTTTTGGCCTCTGCGCATCCCGTTTTCGGCCCATTCCAGGTGGCGGGGATTGCCGCCACCGCCAATTGCCACTGAACAGTGGCGGTGATCCCTGGCGCCTGGAACGGGCTGAAAATGGAGTGCGCGGAGGCCGAAAATGGGACGCGCGGAGGCCAAAAACGGGACGCACGGAGGCCGGAAATGGGCCATGCGGTGGCGGCAATGGGTGGTGGCGAACACCGCAGCCTGGAACAGCTGATCGGTGGTATTCTGGGAGGCCGATCCAACTGCCAATCAGCTGCTTGTGCTAAATCAGGCTGTGCAGAAGCTGACCAGGCTGTTTGCTGCAAGGAGGCAAATTACTAAGAGGCAGAGGCCGAAGGGTGGGGGCTGGGCTTTGGCAACATTCTCTCTATAAGATGCACTCTCAAGAGTCCCAGCTCCTGATCTTTATTATTTTATTATTATTTATTAAATTTGTATGCCGCCCAACTCCCAAGGGACCCAGATCTAATCCAGCATTAACAACTTCACTCGTGTGGTTGATAACTGGGTTTATTAAGCCGGACTCAGGCACACAAATGAGTTCCAAAAAGCAATAAGCATGAAACAGATGCAATCCGGAAGTAAAGTCAGCGCTGGGAGCATCCGCCTCCCAGCGCAGTTATGTAGGTGAGCCACGCCCTCCCATCGGTGCAGGGCTCACCCGGAAGACAGCTGTGTCTCAGATCGGCCGTTTGGATCCCCACCTGGTCGCTCCGTGAGGTCTCACAGCTGATCGTCGGGCCGACGCCTTCACCTCCTCTCACAGCTGATCATCGGGCATTCCAGTTGCCTCGCGCGGCCCTGCCTCCCCGCTACGCAGCTGATTGGTGCTCCAACGACGGTTCTCCAGCCCACCGCTGCAGCCGCTGGCTTCACAAATCCCCCAACACCAGGAGCTTCCCCCCCCCCCATAAGGCAAACCCTGAGGGAAAACTGGGGTTTGACACGCACAGACATTTCCACCCACTTTTTTTGGGGGAAAGTGCATCTTATAGACCGAAAAATATGGTAATTGAGAGGTCCGACTTAGTTTGTATTACTGAAACCGTGTGTGTGTGCACTCTAGAAATGTGCTTTCTGGCTTTTGAGTGTGGCATCAGCCTTGATCCTGGGACAGGGAAGGTAAAGTGGCTATTGTGATCTGGAAATCTCTGGTGGCTCTCTGGAGTTCTGTGCTGAACATAGCCAGATGTAAGATCCTATTGATAAAACTAGGTTAGAGGGATCAGTTGAGATTTTTACTACTGCATAAGCTTCCTTGCTGGGTAGCAGCTTCCATGCCTTTATTCCTCAACTTTGTGGTTCAGTCGGTGGTGGACTTTCCCAGTTTTATGATTATGACAGGTTTCAACCTGACTCTTGTGGGCCTAGAATCAGAGGTGACTTGGGAGTTCAATACAATCATGGAATTTGATCCAGATTATTAGGGGCCCTATGCATAACTGAAAGGTAACATACACTAGATCTGGTATTTGTTGTGGGCATTGATGATACATCTGGTTTGAGGAATATTGCCATCAGTTCCTTCTCATAGGCAAATGACTCCCCTGGAGACTTAGAGTTCTTAGCTAGTATCTTTTGTAGGAAGGAATTTGATTAATTTATTCTAGATGATTGATGCACCCAATTGAATCCAGAAGTAGCTTGGAAATGTTCCTGAAACTGTGTTGAATGACCTGTCCAAGGCCTTAGAAACGAACAGGTTGAAATGAACAGGCAACAACAATCCTGGATCTAATCTTCAGATTCTCTGCTTCTGTGAATCCAAGAAACCCTCCCCCCAAACACACACCTGGTTGTCAGAGAGACTCTGTGAGATGAAATGACATGACATGCGTAGTGCGCCACTGGAGGAAGACAAATATCAAATATGGGCACAAATAAAATATTTATTAAAGTTTACCTTGTGATAATAAGAAAATGGGCTTATTTCTCTGCTCTTATTGCATCTGCAGATAATTGTTTTGCAACCACACTTCCTGCAATCTGGTCCCTCCTTGGTAAGAATCAGTGGAGGAACTTCTCCAGGGCTGTTGTGAAGACTATTCTTAAACATCTGTTGTATAAAGTCACTCGCCTGCTTGGAGTTGGATTCTGCCTGGACAAGTCATACGGAATTGAACTGAGGTGCAATCTCAGTTATCTGGAAAGAATTCCAACCTGTCAGTCCTGAGGAAGTGGAGAGGGTCTTGGGACCATGAGTTTGGATATCTGTATCCCTTCTGGCTGGTTAAGACCACCTGGGAGGTTACTTGTTGAATGCAACTTGTGGTGAATGCTTCTTTGCCAGTCACCAAGCCTTTCCTTTTGGGGGAAGATTGTTGAGAGGGTCCTTAGTTCCCAGTTTCAAAGGGCCTTGGATGAAGTGGATCATCTGGATCTTTTTCAATCTAGTTTCAGGCTAGGCTTAAGCATCAAAACAGCATTGGTCATGCTTGTGGATGACTTGTGGAGGGCATGGGATGGGAGTGGTGCATCTGTCCTTATTCTTCTGGATCTTTCAGCATTCAATATCCTTCTGGATTGGCTTACAGGGTTGGGAATGGGAGTTTTGTTGTGGTGGTTATCCTCTTACCTTGAGGGCTATTAGTATTGAGAATGGAAGAGAGATCTAACCCTAGGCCTCTGCTTTGTTGAACTTCAGGGTTCAACTCTCTCTATTCCTATTTAACTCCTGTTTAACATCTATGTGAAACCACCGGGGTAAGATATCATCAATATGTGGATGATACCCAGTCATACATTTCTGCCCCAGGCAGTGCAACTGATGCTGTAGAGGTGCTTACCCAGTGCCTTGATGCTGGATTGGGAGGAACAGGTAGCAACTGAAACCTAGCAAGACAGAGTGTTCTTGATGTCTCTGGGTTTTGAGGCCTTCTGATTCTGAGCTGTTCCATCTATAACTCTGGATGGAGTAGCACACCACCAGACAGAATTGGTGTGTAATCTGGGACTCACAACTCCTGCTTGAGGAATAAGCGGTAGATGTAACTAGGATGACCTTGCACAAATCTTCATGCACATCAATTGCACCAATTCGTAGATTGAGAGGTCCTAATGCCTGAGTCATTTCTTGTCCGTATTACTGTACTGCAATATGCTGTATGTAGGGCTGTCTTGAAAAGCATTTGGAAGCTTCAGTGCTTTCAGAGTGCAGCATCACACAGTGTTGGGTACACCAAGATTTGCCAATCTAGTACCTCTACAGCAAGAGCTGATTGGTTCTAGCATGTTTCTGAATACAATTCAAAGTGTTGTCTTTCACCTTTAAAGCCATTCATGGTACAGGGCCAAGTTACTTGTGGTCTTACACCTTTTGTGAAACAATGCCATCTTGTAAGATTCAAGAATGTTGTTGTGCCTTCCCTCTGGACCCCCCCCCCCCAATAAATCTGGTGACACTGAGTATGTTGCCCTTCGGGATGTCTGTAAAATTCTGGCTTTTCCCATAGGGATTAGGAGTGGGGGTTTAGTGGAACCCAGTACTGGACAATGTTGTTGACAGAGGGGGCCTCAGCTTTTGTATTTTGTATTCTAAGTTTGTTTTGTGTGTGTGTGTGTGTGCGTGCGCGTGTGCGCGCTTTGTTGTATTTATGCTGTTTTTATTGTTTTGCATTTGAGCCATCCAGAGTTTTATAAATAAATACAGATCATATTATGGAATATTCTTCAGTCAAACTTCATTTTAATCATATTCATATTAAATCCAGTGTCCAGAGAGGTAGCATTATTAAACTGTTCCCTCCAAAACATAAAACTATAGTGGACCATAGTTAACTGTGCATAAATACTTAGACTATTTTTATTTATTTGCTTGTTAATCAGTTATGCAAGTGGGTTGTAACGGAATAGTAAATGATGAAAGTCTTTGTTTAGTCTCATATAAAAAAGAAATTTAAGTAATATTTTGTAGAATTCAAACAGATTATAAGAAAGCGGAGACTCTGGAATTGTCCAAATTCCTGAAGTTTTATGTTGGACTCATTCTGCTGAAGCAGGTTCAGGTAAACCTGGATGAGTTACTATGAGGTTTTTAAATTATGGTAGTAGCTTAGTAGTTGCCAATTCTAAAAAGCAAGGATTAAAAAGAACTCAGCATTGTGTGAGTTGAAACTGCTTTGTAAATTAAACTGCTCATTTGATGATGTGATTTTATTTCTTTGTATTTGGGCAGACATCTCCAAGGCTATTACAAGAGGGAGCACAGAAACAGTTAAAGGTGTGAAGCGTAAAAAGATTGTAGCTGAGAATCATCAGACAAAAATACCCAAATCACCTTTGAGAACTCCAGCTCAGGCAAAATCTAAAGAAAAAGTAGAAGACCATTCAGCATCTTCTAAAATACTTCCTGATACTTCAGAGCTATTAAAAGAACCTCGTAGTTTGGCTTCACAAAATGGGAAACAAAATAAACAAAATGTGGGGACATTTAATAGCGAGGTAGCTAATAAAATATCTACAGCTGAGACTATACTACACACAAAACCATCTCTGTTACCTCAGTCCTTGGACTTAAATAAATGGTCAGTAGAAGAATACAGTTCAACTCAACTACATTTACCAGTGAAGAAAGGTTCAGCTAGCTGTTCAAGTATATCAAAGATAGACAACAATGAATGTATTAGTTTTCTTGATTGTAATAACTTGTCCTCCTGTACAAATACTGCATTTGATATCTTACTGAAAGCTATGGAGCCTGAACTGAACACTTTAGCACATGAGTGCCCTTCTAGTGGAATGCAGATTGACAAACTGAGACCAAACAGAACTGTTAACACCTCTTCCTCTCTTGCATCCAATACACGGAGTGCCCAAAGTCACGAGGCTTCATTACAGCAAAAAAATGTAGCTGCATCTCAGTTTTATCCTTGCACTTCACAGACTGTGCATGTAACAACATCAGGGAAGACTTCACAAGCACAGATGCACTCAGCTGCTCACTCAAAAGAACAAGTTCCCGCAAAAGCTGGACATCACAATCAGCAAGTAACTGCATGCCCAAATTTCACTAGTTCTGTGGTACATCAACAGAATCAGGAAAATCTCAAACTCCAACATATATACAGCACAGCAGTAACTTCTTCGGTAACCTCCCAGTCTTCTGTTTCTCAGGCTTTTTGTCAAAATCACCTAGTAGCAAAGTCGTCTTCTCCTTTGTCAATTAATCCAGCTCTACTACCCAGCTCTACTGCCCAGATACCTATAGCTCCCTTGTACAATTCAGCCCAGATAGCTTCAGTTGTCAACCATGGCGCAGAACAAATATGTAACCTTCTTAAAGTCCAGAAGCCTAAAAAAATGGGAAAATATGTCTGTGAGTATTGTAACAGGGCATGTGCTAAGCCCAGTGTTCTTCTAAAGCACATTCGCTCCCACACAGGAGAACGACCATATCCTTGTGAGACCTGTGGATTTTCTTTTAAAACTAAAAGCAATTTGTACAAGCACAAGAAATCGCATGCCCATGCTATCAAAGTTGGACGTGTCCTCCAGCCAGACTCTTCCGGACTGTTTCTCTCCCATGAATCAGATAAAGCACTTAGCATTCATTCGGATGTAGAAGAAAGTGGTGACAGTGATGATGAAGGCACGGCGGATGAGAGGCAAGATGATCAAGGATCATTAGAACTGGAACCGACTCACGTAGTGAAAATCCCTTCTAATTCTGAACCCTTACGCAAAGGTAATCCCAGCTCACTAAGCAACTCAGAGTATCCGGTAGGCAATTCTTCATTTCAGGAGTCAACTATTCAAGCAAGAACAGTTTTACCTAAGGTCATTGTTTACCCTATAAATGTGTCTCCTTTACAACATGATTGCCCTAAAGTAACAGTCCCCAGCTCTACAGTCACAAATGTGAAATCAGATATAACTTACAGTGACTTGATAAAAGATTTTGATACAAACAAACATCAGAAAAAACAAATAGATATTTCTGAGGAACAGCCCGGAACCCCTATAGGGGCAACAATACACGCACAGTTACAAAGACAGCAAGCAACAGATTGTTCTCAAGAACAAGGAAAATGTCTCCTGAGCCCTAGAAGCTTAGGTAGCACTGATTCAGGCTATTTCTCACGTTCTGAAAGTGCAGACCAGACCATGAGTCCACCAGCTCCATTTCTGAAGGGACCCCCCACAACTGAAAAAGACCTAAGTAAAATTTGTGGGCCACGAATGAGCACCACAGTGGTTACTGCTGCACAGACTACTTGTGCTGACAAGTCTTTTCTTTCATCTGGTCAAATGAGACCACCTTTGGCCACAAAAACCCTTGAAGAACGCATTTCAAAATTAATATCTGATAATGAGGCAGTAGTGGATGACAAGCAATTGGACAGCGTGAAACCACGTAGAACATCCCTTTCTAGAAGAGGCAGTATTGATTCTCCCAAATCCTATATTTTTAAAGATTCCTTCCAGTTTGACCTAAAACCAATGGGGAGAAGAACAAGCTCAAGTTCTGATATACCAAAGTCTCCTTTTACACCAACTGAAAAGTCAAAGCAAGTTTTTCTCTTGTCTGTACCAACCCTTGACTGTTTGCCCATAACCAGAAGTAATTCTATGCCTACTACCAGTTATTCAGCTATACCTACCAATGTAATACCTGCTCCACATCCACTGCGTGGAAGTCAGTCTTTTGATGATAAAATTGCCTCTTTGTATGATGATGTCTTTGTGCCAGGACCTTCCCCTCCACAGCTCCAGACTGGAAACACTCGCACACTTGTTCGTCAAACAGCAATAGAAGATTCGTCATCCAGTGAAGGGCACACATTTGGACCGGCAAGATCTGTAGACGAAAGTTACGGATGCAGTGTATCAAATGAATTCTTAATGGCAAGAAGCAAGTCATTTGTACAAGGCTCAAATTTGGATAAAATTAAAAAATCACATCAAGGCCGAGGGATAATGTTTGAGTGTGAGACTTGCAGAAATAGATATAGAAAACTGGAGAATTTTGAGAACCATAAAAAGTTTTATTGTTCAGAGTTGCATGGACCAAAAACCAAGGCAGCTATTCGAGATTCTGAACATAAAAGTATTGCGAACAGTACACAACCACAAATCCTTCATTACCGAGTAGCAGCGTCAACTGGTGTGTGGGAGCAGACACCTCAGATAAGAAAAAGGAGGAAAATGAAAAGTGTTGGTGATGAGGATGATGAAGCACCAACAAATGATACTAGTAGCCTGTCAAAGAATATTGCAGAAGTAGAGAGCCAAAATAAACCAGGAGACGCTGTCTCTAAACAAGCTGCTCTCCTGGATTCATACAACACTTCAGTTCAGAGACTGGCACAAGATGAGTCAGAGACTCAAATCACAGAGCAAGCCACAGAGCCAAAAATGTTGCTGCATGGGAAGAATCACAGTGTTCCAATTGTGCATGAAAAAAATGAGCTGAAAAGGCAAGGAGCTGGAATTTCTGTGATTCAACACACAAATTCCCTAAGCCGACCTAGTTCATTTGAAAAAGCAGATTCTTTCGAAAGAATATCACCTATTTCTTTCCCAGTGAACAAGCCTGAGAAGTTCCATTCCTTGAATAATGCAATTAAAGAAGAGAAGCATCCACGCTTAAGTGCTTCCCAAAGTCTTCAGGCAGCCGAAGCAACACGGCATCAAATTCATCATGAATGTAGAGTTTCTCCTAATGAAAAGAATGCAACAGTACAGCCACTAAGACTTGTTCGCCAACATAACATACAAGTTCCTGAAATACTGGTTACAGAGGAGCCAGATAGAGACCAGGAATGCCAATGCAGTGATCTCGAGAAAACAGAAAAATTTAACTGGCCTCAACGAAGTGAAACACTATCAAAGCTACCCACCGAAAAACTTCCTCCAAAAAAGAAAAGAATTCGTTTGGCTGAAATTGAGCAGTCATCTGCTGATTCGAGCTTTGAATCTACACTTTCTAGAAGTTTCAGTCGGGAAAGTAGTTTATCACGTGCATCTAGCTTCTCAGCATCTTTTGATAAAGATGAACTCGCTAAGAATGAGAATGCTTTCAAAGCAGACCCTGTTAATAAAACAGTGGAATTCATCAAAATTCCTCCCTGTTCAAACACACTCAGTGTGCCTGGTCCTCATTACAGAGAAATGCGACGTGCTGCTTCTGAACAAATTAATTGTACCCAGCCTTCCATGGAAGTCTTTGACTCTAGGAGCAAGAGCTTTGATTACGGAAGTGTGACTGCATCGAAACCTGCCTCACTTAAAGAGATCTCCTCTTCCAAATTGAATGCCAGTAGTGGTGGCCCTGGACATGTACCTCTTTTAGAAAGGAGGAGGGGACCTCTTGTAAGACAGATCTCTTTAAATATTGCTCCGGAAAAGAATTTGCCTGACATTGTATCACATGCTTCCTTGCAAACAGCTCTTCAAGCAGATACTTCAGCAGAGTCTTTTCAAAGGCTGCAAAGTTCTGAGACACCTTTGGAGGACATTTCTTCAGGTTCTCAGCATCCACAAAATTATAGCAAGACTTTGCAGGAATCGGTAAAGAGCAACAACTTTCTTAACTTTCCCTCCACTCAACAGTCTGTAGGATCGAGTCTAAATCACCATGACCAGCAGTCCTCACTGAGTCGTAATTCCCAAGCATCTCTTAAAGGATCAGCACTAGGAACTCAAAAAAATGCTAACCAGCACTGTAAGCAAGAGGATTGTTTTGCACCTAAATATCAACTTCATATTAAAACCTTGCAAGTAGAACAGCAGTACCCTTCAGGTCTTCCGGGAATAGTTGGCATGGATCAAGCTGGGCCTTCATTAGAAATATTTAGTAAATTAAATAATAACATGTCCAAGCCATATGTAGCACAGCCGTTGCAACAAACTGTTCCTAATAACAACAGCAGTTCAGTCTATCAGGCAGAACCTTTTGTTGTTCCTGTACGTATTCACAGTAATATTCCATCCTATGGCTTAGCTTCTGTTGCACCCATTCCTCAAATTCTAGTTACCCAGGATCAAGTAAGCCAGCCTCTTTGCATACTAAATACTGCATCAGTGACAGTAGCAAAAGACCAGGCTTCGATGCCAAAATCCCACAAAAATAATCTGAGGCGTTTGCCGTGGTCCCAGCCAATATCTTTGTTTGAAAACTTAGTTTATGAGACGGAAGGCAAGATGCCAGTTTCATTAGGATCTTTAAATCTGATTCAGAAAGTGCCGGTTGGTGGACTTTTCCCTCAACAGGAAGCCACAGCTTCAAGTAAACGCATGCTTTCCCCAGCCAATAGTTTAGACATTGCCATGGAAAAACATCAGAAACGTGTTAAAGATGAAAGTGGAGCTGTTTCTATCACAGGTGCTGTATCACTGCATCCATTGAACATTAAACCAAATGAACTTAATAAGCAAAAGAAGCCACTTTTGGTACGACAGAGTTGTACCACTGAGCCCCTTGAAAGTTTCCCATTGGATCCGGATGATGAAAGTGGTGGAGCCAATAATTCATCAGATGTCTTGTTGTCTGGTTCACCTGAATCTGCTCAGTCTAAAAGTTATTCATTTGTAAAAGACTCCTTAGAACAAGATAGCCTACCAGCTTCTGGAACCACAGACTTTGCAGGCAGAAGGCCTCATCACTCTGTTCCACAGAACACTCCTTCATTTCTAAAAATTCTAGGTGACAGTCAAGAAAGGATGTCCCCAGAATTTAATGAAAACAAGAAACCCGATATCCACAGCCAAGCAAATTCTGGAACTAATTTTTCTGCTGTAAATACAGGCGATACACAGAGATTATCTTTTCCAAGCCTAAAGACAGCAACAAACTTTACATGGTGTTACCTGTTAAAAAGGAAACCAGTACATCTATTGCAACATGACCAACAGTTTTCAGCTTATTCTTCCTGGTCTATCAGTCCCAACAATTCCAACCCGCTTGGTTTGCCAACAAAGATTGCACTTTCCCTCTTGAATTCAAAACAGAAAGATGAAAAATCATCTTATTCTCAAGCAATAAGCACCACCTTCAAATCTGACACATTGGTCTACTCAAGCAAATGGGAGAACAATTTACTTAAGGTATTTAATAACTGCATTGACTACACTTATCTTAAATGGGCAAATTCTATGTTTAAAGTATTTAAGTAGCTTTTTAAAAAAAGTGTAACAGATTTGCATTTGGGAAGAACTTCGTAGTACTCTGTATATTTTTGTATTACTAATACAGCTTAATTACATTGCTAATTACAACATGATCACATTTCATGAGAAGCATAACTTTAGCAGTAAAAAAGCCAGCTGATTTGCAGAATGGGATATATAATTTCTCTTAAATTTGCCAGATGAATTTGAATTTTTTTTAAAAAAGTGAGATGAAATATTAAGGCCTTCAGGCTACTTTATAGTACAGTTTCCCCAAATCAAGGTTAACCATTCTAGAGGTGTGCAATAGCCAGATAATATCTGCATGAACAGATAAATATCTTATCAAATTGAAGAAAATTTGAAGAATGTTTAGTTATTTATTTCAAACAATATATTGCTACTCAGCTCCCAATGAACACAGGAAGCTTATAATTTTAAAAAAATACAAAACATACGAAAGAATGATGTATAGGTCCAGAAAGAACATATAACCAATAAAGAATATAAAGAATATATAACCAATAACCCATCCAACAGGAACTCAAATTTTGGTCTAATCCAGAGCCTGGGGGAATAGCCAGGTCTTTAATAACTTCCCGGACAGCATCGTCGTAGTATTCATCTGCATATCTGAGGAAATATTGTTTTCCAGAGGGCAGGTACCATAACAGAGAAGGCACATATCCTGGGTACCACAAGATGACATTGCTTAAGTGATGAACTTCACAACATGCCCACTCCTATCTATCCATTCTTATGGAACATAATGCAATTTAGAGTTTTATGTGTTGATAGCAGCAATAATCATGATAGTGAACTCTTAAAAGTATCAAATGAAATTCTCAGTACTCAGTTCAATTTACAGATCTATTAGTAGCATACATTCCATGAAGCACCTGCCAAAACATAGATGCTTCTATAAACAGTTGCACTAAAACTTGTTATGGCAATATAAGAGTAACTTGCACACACACACAAAGTTTGTACATCAATTCTTGGAATAAGAGATCAAGAGTGGTATGCATTCACCTCCTACAGGTATAAATGAAATTGTCCCATTTCCACCGGCCCCACCCACTGATGTTTTAAGTATAGTTCCAGGACTACTATTAACTGAAGTAAAAGGTTAAATAGCTCCCCCTCTTAGATCCTTGATTGCTAGCCAAGTTTATTTTGTGTTAATATTTCAGATTATATAAGAATTCTGACTTCAGTTGCCCAAATTACTTAATTTACTGGAAAGAGCGTGTACTTATCATTTTTTGTTTAATAGCCTCTCCTTAATCCAGCATTACTTTTGTAGCATTCTTCTCAGTTGAAAACTGGTAAAACTCAGGTCATAGATACTGGATTTATTGGACAGTACACTAAAATGTAGCAGATTTATAACCTTAGTTATGTAATTTTTATTAGAAATGCTCAGATTAAATCTGAAAGACGTAAAACAAAGAATAACTATTTGTAAACATAAATGTCATCTTCAGAAATTACATGTAATGTTCTTACAAGTTTATACTTACCGGTACTTTTGAAATGCTATATGTATACCCAGTGTTAATGAGAGCCCAAACATGGAAATATTCCATTTTTAATGAGGCTGATCTTTATGTAATTATTATTATTATTATTATTTTGAAGTAACTGCAGAAGTTTATACTGCAGGCTTATTGACACTATTTGTTTAGTATGTTCTTCGCCTTTTTTTCTTGATAGTTCGTCAAATATTTACATGAAAGGAATATGAGAGGGGAAAGGAGTTATATGAGGGCACAGTTTAAGACTCTGAAGAAATGCATGGTACCTACAGTCAGAAAGTTGCCTCTGTCACTCTATTTTTCCCTTCGGAGTCCTCCTAGCGAGGAAGAAGCAGTGATTTTGACTTCAGTAAAAGGCAAGAGGGGTTAGCTTCCTTTCATTTTACTCTCATTTGGATTAGACTATTGCAGATTTCATAATGATTAAAGTGAGCATTCTGGCTGACTTTGTCTAGATTAGTTACGTCTGTTTAGTATTTGGATAGAAGACCATTAGAAAATTCCTGGGGAGTTGGCAGTAGGAATGTATTGCTGTCAAGAAAACTTTATGGCTCTGCTTTTGCAGTTAGCAGGAATCAAACTTGACTTGAGAGCATTTTTATCTTTTGAAGCATATACACTGTTAGTAAAAGTCATACTAGTCAATGGAATTTACTAGTATGCATTGGCTATTAAGCATTCTATAAGCTGTCTCTTTTCTTTCCTCCTTTGTCCAACATCATTTCCTTTTGTTACATCTCCATCCTATTCTATTTCATGCACATAATTTTTCTTTCCTGTTTCTAGCTAGCCTTTCCACTCATTCTGTCTTCACTGTTTCTTGTTTCATACTGTTTTGGTTGATGTATATGTGTGTAAATATATACAGTAAGTGTGTGTATGTAATGTATGTATGTATATGTGCTTTGCATGTGTGTGTGTCTGTGTGTGTAGAAAGAGAGACAGAGAAACAGAGATACTATAGATAGTAGCCGGATAGCATAGTGGTTAGAGTGCCACACTTTGATGCGGGAGACCAGAGTTTGACTCCCAGCTAGTACCTACATTACAAGTAGGGTTCCTTTGGCAAAGATCTCCTAATGCTTCACCTGTTTACCTTATATAAGGGTACAAACTAAGGGAGCCATGCCAGCTCAGACATCACCAGGATTAACGAAGTCTGTGCTAGATATTGGGGAACCAGGACAAACTGACGATAATTGGGCTACTGGAACAAGTCATACAGTACATGCATGACACAAAAGATTTGGAATTGATGGAATGCTACTGCAACAATAGACCTAATGAGCGGGGATATATAAAATGTATAAGGGAACTGAATGGACAGAAGACCTACATCCACACTAACTGATAAACAGCTAGTTACCCAATACTTCAACTGCTGTCACAACTTGAATTAGACCAACTACATATTACATCCTGGACTCAAGGAAATCCCAAAGAACAACTGGATGTGCAGCCAACACCTAAAGCTGGAATGTTACTTCCACCCCTTCTATTACAGAGCACAGCAGCTGATACAAGGCATAAGACCATGGATAAATTAGCTATAGTCAGCCCTCAAGACTCATGAGGCTCTTTGGAGCAGTACCATCAGTTAGCATGCTAGAAGATGCCAGTAGAGCCTTCATGGCAATCCCTACTACCACCGTAATTCAATGAACTGGTGTACACTATAGCAGTTCTGGAGATGCTTGATTACGCAATCAAGAAAAACAGCAATACTCAGAATCAGAGAAAGAGAAGGTATGTTGGAGGCAAGGATCAAGTCAACACAGAGAGAGGTTAATCAGCTGGTGGAACTACAGAAGAGTGTAGGCCTCAGCTACTGAAAAAATGCAAGGGTTGACTTCATCTAAACAAAAGCTCAAAGCATTGACACTAGGCTAAGAAGATACATTAGAGCAGGGGTCCCCAAACTTGGCAACTTTAAGACTTTTGGACTTCAACTCCCAGAATTCTCCAGCCAGCTATGCTGGCTAGAGAATTCTGGGAGTTGAAGTCCACAAGTCTTAAAGTTGCCAAGTTTGAAGACCTGTGCATTAGAGAATCAGAGGCCAAGATGATAAAATGACCTGTTCTCTCAAGAACTATCTAAGGTGTACTCCCAACTGCAGTGGAACAACACATTAACAGCAAAGCCACCAAGAAACTGAATAGTACTGGAAGAACATATGAGAGAAAATAAAAATACATAACACCAGTGCAAAATGGCTGTAGGACCTAAGAGCAGACCACAGCAATTTTCCAGAACAGGAACCAGTCGCCATCACAGTAGCAGACATCAAACAGTGGGTCAAAACATGAAGATCTGGAGAGCACCTGGTCCAGATGTGATTCACATTACTGGCTAAAGAAACTAACAGCAGCGCATGAATGTCTAGTTTGCATAGATGAACCAGCTTCTAGCAACCTAGATTGGCTAACACAAGGAAGGACAGAGCTGATCATGAAAGACCCCACAAGGAAGCAGTATTGTCCAGCTGTAGGTCAATAACCTGCCTTCCCACAACATGGAAAGCCCTACTAGGCATTATAGACAGACGTTGTGGGATCATATGTGCCAGTTCATGAGCACACACAGGTTCAAAACACCGGTTGCTCATACATAGAGGTCTAAACAGATGGATGGAAGGTCTGACCAAACCACAAGTGGTAGTAGATAAGGACTAGAAGGTAGCAGTGGTGATGACTATAGTGGTGCCAAGCAACATCAGGAAGAAGATGTCTTCAAAGATGAAAAAGTACCAGGCCCTCAAGGAGAAACTATAGATGATGTGGAAAGTAACAACCAGAGTGGTCCCACTGGTGGTAGGAGTATTTAGAGCTGTGATTCCTAAACCGAGAGAGTGGCTTCAACAGAACCTAAGAACAACACCAGGGTGCAGGGCTACCGTAGGAACAGCTAAGATATTACGCAGAACCCTCAAATTCTTAGGCCTATTTTAGAGGATCTGAGATTGAGAAAGACATGTACCACCCATAGGGGTGAGGATTTTGTATATGTTTAATGTAATTAACTTTTGGAGGAGTATCTTAAATCCAGCATTGTCCTTTAGAAAAATTGAATATCTCATACTGGTTTTAATAAAAGTAATCATTATTACTATGTACATACGTATTACATAGTACATAATCCAAATTCTGATTCCAAAAATTATACCTGTGGCCAGATAGACACACACAAGAGTAATAAGTCACTCCAGGAGTCAGTACCAAGCCTGTCAAAGCTGTAGAACATGGTTGTCCAACCTTTTGCTTTGCCTGAGCCACATTGAGTGAAGAAGAATTGTCTTGGGTCGCATATAAAACATACAGTTGCAAGAAAAAGTATGTGAACCCCTTGGGATTACGTGGAGTTTTGCATGAATTGGTCATAAAATGTGCTCTGAATGTCATCGAAGTCACAACAATAGAAACACACAGTCTGCTTAAAATAATACTACACAAACATTAGATGTTGCCATGGTTTAATTGAACATAACATGTAAACATTCACAGTGCAGGGAGGAAAAAGTATGTGAACCTTTGGACTTAATAACTGGTTGACCCTCCTTTGGCAGCAATAACCTCAACCAAACGTTTCCTGTAGTTGCAGATCAGACCTGCACAACGATCTGGAGTAATTTTGGACCACTCCTCTTCACAAAACTGTTTCAGTGTAGCAATATTCTTGGGATGTCTGTTGTGAAT
>QLTV01002835.1:758823-782400 GCA_003457575.1 Thermophis baileyi
CCTTCCTTCCTTCCTTCCTTTCTTCCTTCCTTCCTTCCTTCCTTCCTTCCTTCCATGCATCCATCCATCCTTCCTTCCATCCTTCCTTCTTTCTTTCCTGTCTGTCTGTCTGTCTGTCTGTCTGTCTGTCTGCCTTCCTAACATCTTTCTTTCTTTCACGGTGGGAGAGCCGGCGTTAGGCTTACCTTCCTGGCGAGGCTTGGAGACCGCCCAGCACACCCATCCGCCGGCTCTCCACTTTCTGCCTGCCCTGCCAAGGCCCCCGTCAGCCCGGAGCCTGGCGGACCCTGAGGCTGGAAGAGCTCCATAGGTTTGCGCCCCAACGCGCACCAAAGGTTCTGGAGCCAAAGCCGGGAAGGCGAGAGGGGCGGTGGCGGCGGCTACCGCACTCCGGCAGCATCCCGTCCCGTGTCATGTGCCATTTGGGAGTGCGGTCTCCGGGCTGGCGGGGGCCTTCCTCACCCGGAGACCGCGCTCCTGGATGGCACATGATGGGACGCGACGCTGCCGGAGCGCGGTTGCTGCCGCCGTCGCCCCTCTTGCCTTCCCGGCTTCGGCTCCGGGACCTTTGCACACCTATGGAGATCTGCCGGCCTCAGGGCTGGCGGGGCAGGCAGAAAGTGGAGAGCCGGTGGATGGGCGTGCCGGGCGGTCTCCGAGCCTTGCCAGGAAGGTAAGCCTAGCGCCGGCCGGGCCCATGCGCTCCCGCCCGCCCCTCACTCCGGCCGTCTCCTGTGAAGTTTGTGGGAAGTGGCGGCGGGCGGAGCTGGGCAGGGCGGAGCCGCAGGTGCAGCAGCGCCTGGAGAGGAAGGCTAGGGGGGGAGCAGCGGCCGATTGTCTCGTCCCGTGGGGCGGATGGGCTGGAAGAAGCGCGGTTGAGCGGGGCCGGGGCAGCGCAGCCTATTGTACCTTCTTTTGCCCCGCTCTCCATCCCGGAGGGCCACGCATCCCCCCGCCAATCCTCCGTAAAACCGCCCACCCCGTGCCTTCCGTGCCAGCTCTGCGGGACTTGGGGCTCTGAAGCAGCCCACTGACTTCCAACCTGGCGCCGCGGTCCGAGTTCCCAGAGTGGTGCCGGCGGTCAGCTGGGCTGTTCCGCAAAGAGAGCAGGCAGGTGGCCGGTTGAGAAGCCAGTGGGCTGCTTTGGAGCCACAAAGCGCCGTGGAGCCGGCACGGGTGGAAGGCAGGAAAAGCATGGCGGGAAAAGCGGTGAGCGGGTGATTGGGTGGACATGGGCGGCGGGGGCGCCGGGACAGGACCGGTTTGGTGAACCACCTGCCGCCCCCCTTGCCCCTCTTAGCGCCCCCCTGCCACCACCCTTGCCTCTTAGTGCCCCCCTAAGTCATCCCACCGCCCCCCAGGGGGCGGTACCGCCCACTTTGGGAACCACTGGGATACAGCATATTAGATAAAGGATACTTTTATCCACTGTGGTATATAATACATTTAATTAGGAGTCTCGCAAAAGAGGATCCATATAAATGTTATAAGCTACCCCAGAATTGCATCTGGACAAGATGGACGGCACATAAATCCAATAAATAATTAAAAGTTTTGAATAGTTTTGAACCTTTAACGTTTTTCAATCTTTAAAAACCAGAGAGAATTCTATTTAGTAAAATATGTGCTGTGTATTTGTGGGGTAAGCCTCCTCCCAGAATATCTAAGGATAGTTTTTGGATACCAGTAGTCCTTGACTTATGATCAGTTGTTTAGCAACCATTCAAAGTTATAATGGATCTGCAAAAAAATACTTATACTCAGATTTGAAGTTCTGACACCTCCTCCACCCCTGCGGTCATGTAGTCACATTTGGACACTTAGCAACTGACACACATTTACAGCCATTTCTAGCATCCCACGGTCATGTGACTGTAATTTACAACTTTTTTTTGCTGGAAACCGTCATTTACATAAATGACCATTGCAGACAATGGTTTCACACAGCATTAGCTTAACAATCACTGCAAAAATGTTATAAAATCAGGACAGTCATGTGGGTTCTTCGACTGATTACCATCATGACATATGACAGAAATTTGACAACTGTCTGTATACATTAAGAAAAATACAATTTAAATTTTATATTTCTGTTCTAGATCCAAACTCTGAAGCTTCTTAGGTTCATGAACTAAAATGTTACAAATATTTTTAGAAAATTGATAGGCATGACAACAGAACATAATGGTCTCAATCTGGCCAGTGAGATTCTAAGTTATAGGTCGTGCTTACCTATATTATCCCAAGGAGTGGCTTTTGGTTTTATATCTGCAGCCAACAGACTGATTTTTGTGGTTGTCTGGATTGTAGCCTGTATTGTAGTGAACATAATTGCACTTTAAATTATCATGAAAACACTTAGAATTCTACAGTTCTTCCTCAGCATAAGTTATGAATTTGTTAATAGTATTATTCTGTTAAATATATGGATTATTTTTCCTAGTCTTTTTTCATTATTTCTTATCTGTTTCATAAGAATTGACAGGAAAACATTAAGGCTAATGCTCAGATAGAAATTTAAGCCACTCTATTAGCTATTCTTCATCCTTGAATGTCTTTATTTGGTTTTCCTATATTTTAAAACAGAAGAATAACTTTAAGATTGGACAGTTTTTGAGCGAAAGGAGGAACTAGAATGTATCTTTTTTAGAAAAGCTATTGTTGATCAGCAAGAATTTGGAAACTTTCCATCATAGTTGTCATATAGTTTCAATTTGGTTTTGTGAGACTTTCTGATTAACGATTGGGAGGATTTAGAACAGCAGGATTGGTAGATTGTGTGATTGTGTGATGTTTTCTGGTTTCAGATTCGCTATCATTTGGGTATTAGTAAATACCACTTAGTTTCCCTTTTATGTTTCCAATCACCCTTCCATCTTTCATCTCCTGATCTAAAGAATGTTCTTCCCACCCAAAATATAAGGTTAATATGTTTGGAATGCTGGCTTCTGAGCTAAGCTGTCAGGCCAGGTGAACCATTCAACGTGATATAGTACAACTTAGGCGTATCATTTTCCACACTGCTTGCCCAAGCTTTCATTGCACATTCCATTTAGATAACAAATGCCCAATCCCAAATTCATTTGTTTGGAAGAGGTTTCTGTTGAATTCCATGGAATTTCTATAAAAGTATATCCAGGACTAGTTTCAGGTCACTCACAATTTGATCTGAACTTCAGAAATGTTTAAAATGTGACTCTTCTCAAAAAAATTAATTGATACAAATATGTTTGCGAATACTAGCGAAGATTAATACTATTTTAATTTCTGCAGAAGAAATTGCAGCATCATTTATCAAACAGTTTCCCACCAAGATATTTATTTATGTGGTAAAATCTATATATTTTCTAGCTTATGGTTGATGACAAGAACTCCTCCAACAGTAGGGAACTATTTGAATAATACTTTAAACTACTTTTTAAAAAAAGGAGCTTGACAGCTAGTAAGCAGTATTATTTCAGGATAAATTTTAAATCTCTGACGCTTTTAAGTTGCTCCAATATGAGCTTCCCCAATGGATGTCAGTATTAGAAAGAAAGAATAAAAATAAAACAGATATAAATATAATTCAAATTTTCAGATGCTTAAAATTTAAGCAAGGAAATATGTAAAACTAAAAGTGTGATAGATACAAATTAATATAAAACATCTTTTCTGCACAGAAAGGGATTTTCATTGTGAAAACTTAATATGGTCTATATGAAAACCTTTCCATCATAATGTTTTATATAGAAATACTATTATTAACATTTATTTAAATTTGGTATTGCTATACTTTGTTTATAGCTTTATGTCTCATAAGGAAAGTGGTTTTTTTCACTACTATAAGCGGTAAGTTAATGAATGCGTTATGCATATGGTATTCTACACATTAAAAAAATATTTGGATTTTTGCACAAAGATTCATTGTTAGTTTAAATAATAGCCATATTTTATCAAACTATAGCTGAAATTTCCTTGAGAGTTGTAAATCTTCAATGATTCATAAATACTTTTTCAATTTAATAATAATTAAATCACAATGCAAATAGCTTGGTTGAAGTAGAAAAACATTAAGTACAGTACAGAAAGAACAGTTACCTTATTCAATATTATATCATTTCTTCAACATTTATCATTTTCATCAACTCTAATGTTTAGTGTGGATGACATTAAAAAGCCTTTTAGTGAAGCTCCTAAGAAGTATTTTATTAGGGAAAAGGGAAGACCACATAACCCCTAACCACATTATTAACAACTGCTTCAGACCTTACTAATAACATTTTTAGCAAGGTAAGCATCTCCCATTAGTTGTTACTCAGTACTGGAGCATGTAGAGGGAATAATCTTTATTCTCAAAAGAAATTGTTTCTTGATTATTTGTATTGTTAAATGTTTGCATTAATCACTATAACGATTCATATGATTCAGAGTTTCAGAATGAATTTGAGAGCAATCAGCAGCAGTTCCTCCATTGTTTGGAATCTATATTTTTTCTCCCAGCTTGATCACTGAGAGTTTAACAATAGCATTGTTTATTACAGGTAGTTCTAAGGTTATGACCACTGATTCAGAAATAATAGGCAAACATAAATGGCTGAATTTTGTCAAGCAGAATACAAAATAAAATCAAAAGAACAATTGGTGGCAGAGGGATATAATTGCTAATGGTTTTCTTATTTATAGTTATTAAAAAGGTTTAAAGTAAACAAAAGTATGCTTTTGAACATTGTAAGACTAAGCTTGAAATAAAATTGTGAACATGGACTTGCTAAAATATATAAACTTTTATTGAGATTTGAAATAAAAGTAGAAGAAATGAAAGATAGTATGATAAAGTGGGCTAAAAGTTTTGATTATAATATACAATAGGGAAATATATGGTGGAAAGGATTAAAATTTACACTACATTATAATCTTAAAGAGAATTTTTATAAAATGCATATGTCACCAGAGAAATTGTCTTGAATGTATAAAGGGACTTCACATTTATGTTGGAAATGTGAACAAAAAAAAGAGATATTTTATCATGCTTGCTGAATGAGGTGGATTTAGGACTGATCCTCAGAGTTCTGGCTGTTGCATGTTATCAAAGTCTGGGCACTTGGTGCCCAGCTCATGATTATGATATCACAGCAAGCTGCAGTCTTGTGATTGCAATTTCTATTGTTTTCTGCCAGCTTTCCAAAGGTAAAATCAATAGAGAAGTCAGAAGTTGCTCCCACCATTTTTTCACTCCTCCTCCACTCTCTGTAGTGAATGCCTGTGGCACTCCCCGCCCCTCCGTGGCACTGCCCAACAGCTCATGCTTCGTAGCACCAGCATGTGTTGTCTGCTATATTCTCCCCCGCAGCCTGATTTCCTGGGACTTCTGCCCCTATCCTCATTGAGGTCACATGAAATTCTTGCTTAATGTCCCACATAGTCCTGGGGTTACAACAGCAACCAGGATTGCTACCGCTAAGCGATGTGGTCACTTTACAACTGCATCATTTAGGAATGGAAATTCTGGTAACGTGAGGACTTCCTGAACAGAGTCCAAATCTCAACTTGACCATAGAATTTACTTGGTGATTTTGGTTCAATCATTTTTTCTCTCAGCCAAGTAGCCTCATATGTTAGGAGAGATACCCTCCTCATATGTCATGCCTTGAGATATTAGGGTAAAGGCAGTGTATGAGAAAAAAAAAAGCATTTATATGGATCTTTATATTATTTTAAACTCAAAAGAGCCTGTTTTCACCTTTTACCTTGAAAGATATATAGAGAATCATGATATCTTAAACTAGAATGACCTATCTGTATTCTCTGTCAGTAGCATAAGATTGATAGACAGCTGCTATGAAAAATGTGCATCTACCACAGATTTTTACTTTGATCCATAAACACCCCTCTTCCTCCCATATTCATTTGACCCAAGGCCTGAATCTAAACCTCCGACTCTAATGAATAACCAGCTTTAAAAAATTGAGGTAAAATTGGATAAGATTTTCAAGAATAGCAGTCTATTAGCAAATGGAATTATTTTTGGGCAGTGGAAGAATTTATTGGATTAAATAAATAAACCATGATCCTTGAATGAAAAAAGTAGAGTAAAAAAATCAAATAAAATAAATAAGAAAAAGCAAATGAAGGAGTCAATTTGCTGGATTATTAAATCTGTTACACTCCATAAACTTTGCTTTCATAGGGTTTTATTCAATCTTAGTAATGTCTTAGTGACCCTACATATGGTTAGTTGATTAACACTGAAATGTGATGTGCTGTATCTGAGGGGGATATCTTGCATGTCTAAATATTCCCCCTTTAAAAAAAAAGTCTGAATGCTTCTTCCACCTTCTACTAGTTATGGAATCAACCACTCTAAAGTCCTTCAGTCCAGCATGCTACTTTTTGGCTGTGGGGGAGGGAGGTTTCATATGGATTTCTGCATATACTTCCATTTACTTGGATGAAGTTAATGTTCAGAAAAGGAAAGTAAATGCAATGCAAAGAATCTCCTCTGAACTGTTAGATGGGAATTTAATTTTGTTCTCTTTCACAGGTGAAAAGCAACGACTAAATTATGAACAGTCTGGATTTGATCCAGAGGATTCAGATGGACCAGAAGATGAAGACAATGATAACGAAGATGATGATGAAGATAGCCAAGCAGAATCAGTTTTATCTGCTACTCCCTCTGTTTCAGCCAGTCCACAGCATCACCCCTCAAGAAATGCTTCTCATGAGGTTTCAAGCGCTGATGAAGAAAGCAGGGTTTTGGACTGTTTTGCTGGGGTTCACACAGACTCTGTGGATGGCCTGCCGAAAGCACTTCTCACAAAAATGACAGTACTTAGTACAGTGCAGTTGGACTGCAGGAACTCAGGGCCACCAGTAGCAACTATTTCCAGAGAAGCAAAAAAGGAAAGCATGCAAGACAGAGCAACAAGCACAGAGCCTGCTGTGTCTTCAGAAACATTTCATCGGTCACCATGTCATCAAATGTATGTGGATTTGCCAGGTACAAAAGAAGTCTTAGGAAGCACCACTCCTTCTGTTAGTACTACAGCAACTTTGAAGGTGAGAGGAAAGGGGTTTTTTTTTATTCCAGAATTTATTGCAGGAAAGCAGGCAGTGCTTCTTGTTTTATTGGCAAAATTATGCTTTTCTTGGATATAGATATTAACCATGCTGATCTGGGCATTTACAAAAAACGAGTCGCTACAAAACTGGAAAATTAGATTGCATGTTGTGCACTTTTGGTGCAACAAAATGTATAGGATTTATTTTTGAAAATGTTACACTGATATAACTTGCATCCATACTCTTAATGGCTGAATTGAGGAGAATGGGAGTTACCAAGTAATACCCATCAGATGTACAGAAATTCTTGTTTCCAGTTTTTCTGCCCAACCTGGTTGAGGAATTTGAAAATGTAGGATTGAAGAATCCTAGTTTCAATATTCACATTAAAGTTGCTTTTGTGTAGTCCAGCTGAGGACTAAGATGCATATCACATTCTGAACTTGCTATATTCTACTACTTGGGTGTGAATGATTTTGAATTGGGGAAAACAGTGGTGTGTGTGTGTGTGTGTGTGTCTTCATTTCTGTTATGGTTTAAAGCAGAAATCGGTTCTTTCTGCAAAGTAGTAGATCAATTAAAATCAATCTGAAGTATTCCAATTACTTTGAGCATCACTGCTGTTTACTTTAGTCTAACCATGGAATGATGTACCGGTACAGAAGAGGACTAAAGATGTATTTGCCAAACACTGCAGGCTAAGCCCACTTAGTTCCCTGGTTTTCAGAAGGAACTGAAAAACATTTGATATAAGATTCATGGTAACTGTGATTAGAATTACAGAAGTTCATTATTTTACTTATTTTGTGGCAGTAATAATAATAGCAAACTTCTACGTTAAATTCTCTGTAATGCTATCTAGTCCGGCTTTATATCAGATTTGGTTATTGTGAACTCACGGCCACCATGTTGGATGAATTGTCAACCATATTTCTTGGCTTTGGTCCATTTTGGATTTTAACAGCATTTGAAAGAGATTAAGCACCTCCTCAACTCACTTAGACATGTGTTTTGCTGCCCTCTTCAAGATAACAAATCTTGCAGGTCCTTCTTAAGAAGCTGCCTTTGGACTGTGAATACAAAAAAAAAAAAAATCTGTCACCCAGTTGCTAATGTCCATTTTAGCAAGATGGTTTAAAACAAGGCTATATCCTATATTTGTGTACAATTCAATGTTATCACCTTTAATGTCCTTCATGGCACAGGGCCAATTTATTTCTCAAATAGATTTTATCCATCAGATAATTTCAGTCAGAATTGGTGAATTCCAAGTCCCCTCAATTAAATGTCATCCATTGGGATCCAGGAAACATACCCTCATTGTTGTGGTGCTACACTCTTTGGATGAAATTTCTCAAGAGATCCATGTGGTTCCCACCCTGATGATGTTTTATAACTTGGCTGTTCTTCAAGGCCTTAGGGTAGGGTTGTCATAGAGGACCTTCAGTTATGTTGATGAACATTTTCTTATTGTTTTCTATTTTTCTTAAGTTAAGAAAAATAGTTATTCTGAAATCAGGTCGCCTCTAAATCTAATAAATAAAATTGTCTTTGTTATTATTATTGATTAAATTGGTTACTGAGCCCTGCTTGGCCTGATTTTAACATTAAAATGTTTTATTTTCAGTTTGGATAGCATTGGGTGGTTGTTCTGCTCAGTTCCATGGCACTTTCCACCTTGGGTGTGCAGTTGCCTGTAGAGAAGCCAACTTCATTTAAATTACCTCAGCAGAGAGAGATTTAATTGAAGTGCTCATGTTGTGATTGTTTTGGTTTCTGAATGCCTGAACAGTGCTACAATCTTGACACAGGTTGTCATTGGTACCAGTGGAAATATCATAAGATTATTTTTAACACCACTGCAAGGCCATATAGCCTGGATAATTCTTCAGAAAAATGATATGTCCTAGTTAATGTTGTAACTTTTTCACTAAGAATTTAGAATATGTGAGAGCTTTAAATAGAGTTCAGTCATGTGTCAATTGTAGAAACACAGAGGATATTTTGGGATTTTCAAAATTAATTTGAAATCAAATGACCAGGAACTCCACCCTTGTTTTTAGTTTAAAACATTGAAGAACTGAAACTCAGGTCTCTCAACTAAATCAGATTCTATGCATTTCAGCCTAAGAAGGAACTAGCAGATGCATATTTCAGAATTATTACCGTAACCACCTTTCTCATGCTTTCTCTTTTCTTGTGCAGAGCACAGCTTCTACTAGACTTCCTTCTGTACCCATAGACCAGAGTACACAAACTACAGTTGTTGTTCCTTCAGTGGCATCCCCTTTTGCAGAGACGCAAGAGCAAAAGCTTGGAGAACACCAACAGACCATGAAATTAGGACCTTCCCAGACTCATCTGTTTAGCCACCTCCCCTTGCATTCTCAACAACAAACCAAGAGTCCCTATGGAGTGGTTCCAGTGGGGGGGATCCACGTGGTACCTGCTGGCTTAGCCACCTACTCTACTTTTCTACCCATTCCAGCTGGGCCAGTGCAGCTCACTATTCCTGCTGTCAGCGTGATCCATAGAACTACAAGTGCTCTTGGTGATCCAGCCTGTGCGGTCTCCGGCACTGCAAATCACCTTGGTATAGCAGAAGTGAACAGCGTGGTTCCCTGTATCCCTATAGGCCAAATTAATGTGCCGGGCATCCAGAGTCTGAGTGCACCAGCCCTGCAGCCTCTTCCATCCCTGAGCATGGAAACAGTGAATATCTTAGGCCTGGCTGGCACCGGCCTAGCACCACAGATACATCATTCGGGATTAACACTCAATGCCGTAGGGTTACAAGTGTTGACTGCAAACCCTTCCTCTCAGCGCACCTCTAGTCCTCAGGCACACATTCCGGGCCTGCAAATATTAAATATAGCACTGCCAACTTTAGCTTCTCCGGTGAGCCCTAAGACTGCAGATGATCAGGGGATTGGAGAACCACCAGCCTCCAGAAATAACACATGTGAAACGTTCCAAGTCCAGGGTTCTGGAAGCTTAGCTACTCCGGACCCTCCTCAGATTGCCAGTGCTCTATCTTCTCAGAAGGCACCTGCCGACAAGCGGTACAGCATCGAAAATCGATTGGAAGTGGGCCCTGCAAGGGACCATCGACGGCGTGATATCCCGGATAATCCGGACTCTGAAAGTTCTGACTCGGAGAGTCCCAAAAAACCAAAGTGCAATATTAGTGCTGTTCAGGTGGGACAGCCTTCTGGGTCGGAGCCTCCTGCAAAAGTGAAATCAGACATTTTATCCAGTTCCCCCAGACATCAGATGGTCCCTCAGGATAAAGAATTCCATCGGCCAAAAAGGCTGCCGAAAGTCGACTTGAGCGATGGCAGCAGTGATGATGAGGACAGACTAGTAATTGCAACCTAGGGTGTTTTGGTTTCATGTTGGGTTGTGTGTGGGGTTACGGGTGTTTTGTTTTGTGTGTATGTTTTTTTTAAAGTAACACTTACTAGGTTTCTTTGCAAACCTCCCTTTTACTTAAAGCACATATTTTCTGACACAAACTCATTACTAATCTTCGTGCAATCATGAACTCTTGACCAATAATTGTTGTTTCTTGTCAGCTCCGGCCATTTTTTTGTACATGTTGTATAGACAATTGTGCCTTTTTTGTGTTTTATGTTTAGAAAACTGTACAGATTGTCAAAATTATATATTATATGTACATTAAACCTGAGTAGTTACTTTTGTTTCGTAAGTAAAAAAATCTTATGTCAAATGAAATGATTAAATTATATGTTGCACTGTTAAATGTAGATTTTTATGGCTGTGGGGCAAAGTTTGTATGTACAGATTCAGTTATGTACAACTCCATATTTATTGTACCCATATTAGTCTGGGGGGAGGGAAAAAGTTCTGTCCATTTTTCTCATGTATGACATAAACAAAAATCCCGTATCTGTGTTATTGAACTATTTCAGTAAAATTTTTGTTTACTGACTTTACTACTGGCTTAAGTTGTACCTCTTTCTAAATGAACCAACAAGAAAGAACAACTTTGTTCTGTGATGATGATGATGATAATTATGATAAAAACATTAAAATTGTAAATACATTGCTAATAACTTCTCCTTTGTTCCTCTCTATCCTATCTAATTAGTTTCTTAGAAGAGTTACTGGAAAAGTGATATATTTCTTTGTTTAGCAGTATTGTAAAGAGAACTTCCAGAATGCGGAATTTTTTCTTATTTCAATAGATTTTTTTTTTATATTCTCAAAAAACAACTTCTCTTTTTTTGTTAAAGTCCTTTATTAAAAGAAAAAAAAATGAAGGAAGGCTCATGCTATTTCTTGTTAAGTTTGGCTGCTTTATTAAAGTCAGACTGTCGCAAAATTAAAATACCTTTGTGACAACGGTAAACCCTTCAGGCTACTTTTTATTTTTTTACTGAAAAGCAAGTATAAAGCCTTGTTTTATGCAAAAGTAATATTGAAAAAAAGGTACTTCTGTTGTTTCCATTTTTAACAAAGTTAAGATTTAAATGCTACAGTAGCCGTTCATTTATGTTATCAGTTTAAGTTATACTTGCTCTGGAGCTTTTTTGCATAGGATGAAGATTTTAGAGCAGGGGTCCCAAACCCAAAAGGCTATGAATCAGCACCGGTCCGCCACCTACCAGGAACCGGTCTGCACAAGTGAGTGAAGCCCCATCTAAGCATGCATGAGATCCAGGCAGTGTATGAAACCATGCCACCCAGTCCATGAAAAGACCGCTCCCCACAGAACCAGTCCCTGGTGCCCAAAAAGTTGGGGGCCACTGTTTTAGAGTATATCTTTAAAACAGATGTGTTTCCTTCAGTAAGGCAAGACAGCAAGTAACATAGGTGTCACCTGCCTCTTACCTTTGAAGGATTGGACAGTGTTGAATCATACAACAGATATATTTGGGGGGGGGGGAAGCTGTGAGGAATCACATCCTATACAATCCTAGTCCATAGCTAGATACAAGAAGTAAGATTTAATATTTAAAGGCTATTTAAATATTCATTATAAAAACATTAACAAGAACGTTAATATATAAACATTCTTAATACTAAGGGGAGGAGGGAAAAGAATGGACAATTTCCCACTCAATTCTAGACTTTATTTGCCTTAGAATGCGCAATTCCTGGTCACATATCCTGGAAAAGAAAAGAAAAAACTTCACCATTGCTTGCTGAAATTAATACCCCTTGCATTATTAAGATGACAAGTGGATTATATGCGCATATGTATATATATATATAAGCACTTGTATAACCTTTCATAACACTGCTGAGCAGACTTCCAAAATCCTGCAAGAGATCGAGCATAAAGTCACTTGATTTTCTTGCCAGACTTTCTTGAAACGTTGCTGAAGGTTGTTTAGGTGGCAGAGATCTAATGTTGGGTAGAAGCTGTAAGGAAACCATGCTGGAGACCAAGACGCTTAAAATCTAGATAAACCTATATTTAACAATATGAAAGGAGGCTTCGTTAGCAAGGACCATTAGATCACTGTGGTTTATCTCTGCAAAATACTATTCTACCCACTTTAAGATTCCCCTGAAGCGAACGAAACAACTCTGCATTCCTGAAGTTCAGTCAGTGAAGCAAAACCTTACATTGAGATGACTTAATTAACCAGGCATGCTTAGCTTTATTTTGTAAGACAAGGTTTGTTTTGCCCAAAGAGGTCAAATGTTAAAACAGACTTGTTTGATTTGCCACCAAACTCTTAAGAAGGTTTGTGTGAAGTTTCTTGCATCCAGAAAAAAGCTGTTCTTGACATAACTTAAACACTGGGGTGAGCAATTTTATGAAAATGGTTATCGAAGTTGCCTGCCTGCTGAATTTTGTGATGTCTTTGAACTGTAAGGTTTACAATGCCATCTGCTGAAATTCAAAAGTAATTCAGTGTTATCCCAAGGAAACTGGATTTGTCCATTCCCTTTTCTATTACAGCTGTTACAATATCCCTAATAAATTAAATGGCTGAATAGGAAAATGAAACTAGATCTTCCTAGCCCAGCATCTTCCCTATGGTTACGCACAACAGTTCTCCAGACTGTCTGATGTCATCCAACAAAATTTTCTCCTGAGCAAATGCTTACTAAAGGAGTGCTATAGTAGCCATTTGTATGAAAATTTATTCTTTTTAATAAAATCCTCTCTAAACTTCACAATCAAACGAATCCAGAATCCCACTATGAACTTATTGAATTGGCAAACTCAGGCATTTAAATTTCTGGAATATGATTGTTGTTGTTTTTTCAAAGCACAAGAAGATATCCCAGTCAGAAATGATAATATGATGCAAAATTGGGATTCATTTTCTTGAGTATGATTAGGAGATTTTCCCATCAGGAATTATTTGGAAACCAATAGATGTGTCAGTTTTTCCAATCTCAACCAATAATTATCTTAAGTCATAAGGGATTCCCTATGAATGCGATCAGATTTATTGTGGAAGCCTGTAGAAGTCTTAATGTAATAAGTCTAGCCGTGGTGGCGCAGTGGTTAGAGTGCAGTACTGCAGGCTACTTCTGCTGACTGCCAGCTGACTGCAATTTGGCAGTTCGAATCTCACCAGGCTCAAGGTCAACTCAGCCTTCCATCCTTCTGAGGTTGGTAAAATGACCCAGATTGTTGGGGGCAATATGCTGACTCTGTAAACCCCTTAGAGAGGGCTGTAAAGCACTGTGAAGCGGTATATAAGTTGAAGCGCTTATTGCTATTGCTATTGCTAGCTCTATTTCTTTTTAATTAATGATATTTCCACATGTTTTTTGATGCCATTCTCTCAAATCAGCAGCACAGTCCTTCAGCCTTACACTGCTGTCAATTTACTTCCACTTTTAAAAGACAGAGTTTAAGAGGGGTTAGAATTCTTTCCTTGTCCCAATGATTCATCTCTCCCAATTCACCTTAAATGTGCAAGTTCCATCACAGCTGGCTTTAGTAGAACAGAGAGGAGTTTCATGTAATTTTTTCTTATTGCAAGGACTGAGATTTATTAAAAGCATCAAAAAGGCACTTTTCAAAGAAAGGGACAGAGCATTGGTTGGAGCATCCTTCAACTCATCAGTTGAATATTTTCCGTAAGATGAAGTTGGTGATACTGGTAAGTCTGCCAGTAAGTATGGCAAGTATGAATACGGCCATTTATTCTCAGCTGGAACAGTGAACTGACTTAAGTTGGGAGTTGTATATACTAGTAAGCCCAGTTTCCATGCCCTTGTCCCATTAATGGTGACTTGATAGGAATATAATCATACAATATGAAGAGGAAAAAAGTATCGAAGTCTGCAAGCAGGCCAAATTATCTCATGCCCTAGCTTTTTCATACATATTTGGAGAAGGGATAAGATTGCTTATGGGACAGAAATGTCACCCACCCTTCTCTAACATTGCAACTGCATCAGATGATTCCTCTTTCCATGCACAGTAGCATTTAAAAAAAAAACTGTTCGAAATCAGGTTCATTGATTACAAACCAATGTGCATAAAGTTTCTATGTGTGTAAGGTTGCCTTTCCCAACTGGCACCTCCCAAATGTGTTAGGACTTAGAACAGTGATAGCGAACCTTTTTTAGCTCGGGTGCCAAAAGGGCGCGCGTGTGTGCGTGGCCACACCCATAATGCAATGCCCCCCACGTGCATGCACACAATCCCCCCTGTGCTGCCCCCCCGCATGCGCGCAGGCTTCACTGAAGCCTCCTGACTTCCAGTAGGCCCGTTGGGCCATTTTTTGCCCTCCCCAGGCTTCAGGAAAGCCTCCGGAGCCTGTGGATGGCGAAAAACGGCCCAACAGGCCTACCGGAAATTAGTTTCCAAACTTCCGGTAGGCCCGTTGGGCCCGTTTTTCGCCATCCACAGGCTCCGGGGGCTTTCCTGAAGCCTGGGGAGGGTGAAAATGGCTCCCCCCGCCCTCCGGAAGGCCGAAAATCAGCTGGCCAGCGCACACATGCGCGCTGGAGCTGACATAGGGCAACAGCTCGCGTGCCCTCAGATATGGCTCCGCGTGCCACCTGTGGCACACGTGCCATAGGTTCGCCATCACAGACTTAGAATGTTTGGGAGGGTGGTGGTTACTCATCTGGAAGGTGCCAGGTTGAGGGATGAAACTTATGCTCTCTTGACTCAATTCAATGCACCATATCTTAATTCACTTGAATTACACTTAACCTGAAGATTATCCAAGATAGTTAATAGTAATAATAATAAAAAAGAAGCAAGTGTGGATAATTGATGTGGCAAAATAATAGAATAACAGAGTTGGAAGGGTCCTTGGAGGGCCAACCCCCTGCTTAGACAGGAAAGCCTATACCATTTCCGACAAATGGTTATCCAATCTCTTCTTAAAAACTTCCAGTGTTGGAGCACTCACAACTTCTGGAGGCATGTTGTTCCACTGATTAACCGTTCTAACAGTCAGGAAATTTCTTCTTAGTTCTAGGTTGCTTCTCTCCTTGATTGTTTCCATCCATTGCTTCTTGTCCTGCCCTCAAGTGCTTTGGAGAATAGCTTGACTCCCTCTTTTTTTGTGGCAACCCCTGAGATATTGGAACACTGCTATCATGTCACCCCTAGTCTTTCTTTTCATTAAACTAGACCTACCCAATTCCAGCAACCGTTCTTCATATATTTTAGGCTCCAGTCCTCCAGTCTAATCATCTTTGTTGCTATTCTCTGCACTCTTTCTAGAGTCTCAACATCTTACCAGGAGATAGTCAAATAGAAGACAAAGAATTGGAGATAACCACAAAGTATCAAGATCTAAAAATTGAAACAGAAAGATAATGGGATAAATTGGCTATGGCGGTCCCAATGGTTATCAGCACACTGGGTGCCATACCAAAATTTTTTGGATGGCACTTAGAAAATCTGTGCATTGACAAAATTTCCATCTGTCAATTCCAAAAGGCCGCACTGCTTGGATCTGCACATATACTATGCCGATACATTACAACATCCTAGGTCCTTGGGAAGAACTCGGTGTGTATGAAGGCCAACACCAGCTAAAGAACTGGCAGCAGGGACATCACATTGTTGTGAGCAGATAGTAATAAAACACTTAAATATACATAGTTTTTGAGAGGCTGTTTCTGCTTTCTGACACACTGTATCAGATAATTGGTTGATGAGAAAGGACATGAAACATCGATTCCTTGAAAAGCACACACAAAATTTCAGCTACACGCTGGCTTTAGAGCAACCTGTAGTAGTAAATGTTTTGGTTTCATTTCATCAGATTCACTACAACTGCTACCATGTAATTTATTGCTTGCAAAGTGCAAGAGAGCCAAAATAGAGCCGAAAGACCGAAGGCTACTTCAGAAGCTTAAACCATATCAGGTCAAAAAACAAATCGAGACAAGGAAGGGCTGGATTATTTCAGAGGGATTAAAAGGTCAAAGGCCTGGCATAGAAAAAAGCAGGCCGAAATGCCACACAAAACCCTGACTGCAAGACACACACCCTAGTACAAAAAAAATGCCTTTACCTCTCTTGATGATACATCCCTCAGTAGACAGTGTCTTGCACAACGTTGTGGCCCTCTTAGACACTTGCAGACTATCAACTTTTTATTGTGATTTATTGGTTTTTGGGTTTGCTCCTCTGCTTCCTGATTTGGATTTCTGCGCTCAGCATACCCCAAAGTTTGCACTTTTAAAATTTACTTAATGATCAGCTTTTATTTGCAGATCTCTTCCTGAATGGCATTGTGTCTATTCTTGGACAGCACAATATTGCTTCCTTAGCAATCAAACTGTAAATCCCTAAACTGAAAAGTTGAAGGCTTGGAATTCTTCCCAAATGGTTTTTTTTTTAAACCCAACCCCAGTGCATTTTATATCCTGAAGGAGCCGTCTCCTCTGGTACTGATAGCATAATCCTATATATGCCTATTCAGATGTAAATCCATTAAATTCAATGGGAATTACTCCCAGGTGAGTGGAATATAGGAATGCAGTTTAATTTGCAACTTTATCTTCTTTGCAAGTGCTAATCAGTAGCGATAAGGAGATACTTTCATTAAGAGCTTGAATCTGAAATAATTTGATTTGAATGGTCACAAGCGGGAGTTGTATCTAAGTAATAGAGCATGTTATTATTTAGTATAAATGCTAATAATCCACTTGGCTCATTTCCTTAAAAAAAGTCTATTTAGTATACAGCAAATCTAATGAGTCATTAAAGAGCAAAATTCAAAGGAAAATAATAAATCTTAACATGGCAATAGCTTGTAAGATGCCTCTCAGAACAAAAAGCTCAACAGATTTTAGAAAACGGTCTTATCCAAAAGCTCTTACCTACACACACCATACATCTTACCTCCGATATTGTATCTATGATAGCTTTCACCCCACATCCAGTGTCCATACAATCTGAGCATTTATAGCAGGGATATCTAACCTTGGAGACTTTAAGACTTGTGGACTTCAACTCCCACATTTCCTCAGCCAACTTGGCTGAGGAATTGTGGGAGTTGAAGTCCACAAGTCTTAAAATTGCCAAGGTTTTGACATCCATAATTTATAGAGCGAAACAGCCTTTGCGAAGACATTTATTTACAAATGACCCTACATGCATGAAACAGAACTCTTGGTTCTTATTCCTATGGAAGCTGCTAACTATGCCTCTGCTTTAGATGTTTATACTGTATGGAAGATACTGCAATATATCTGTTACAGGGGTGGGTTCTAACTTACCTCGCCGCCGGTTTGCTTCCTCCCATGCCATGTGGCTGCGCGCGCATTGCGCGCTGCATGGCCGCACCGCACGGGCGTGCACGTGTTTTGCACGTGCGGCCGCACATGCGCAGTGCCGAAAACTTGACTTCTGTGCAGAAGCAGAAGCAAAACAAGCAAAAAAATCTCCCCCCCCAAAAAGCCAAAAACAAGATGGCAGTGCATGCGCAGTGCTGAAAACTCAGCTTCTGCGCATGCGCAGAAGCAAAAACCAGCAAAAAAATTAAAAAACCCATTATTTTTTTCAAAAAAAAAATTCCAAAAAAAAAAAGATGGCGGCGTCCATGGACTGGCACCAACAGAACCGGCTCCGTGACGTCACCACCGGTTTACTACCGGTTCTATAGAACCGGTGCGAACCGGGAGGAACCCACCTCTGATCTGTTAGACGGAGAAGCCTAGTTTCAATAGATTTATATTAAGCCTAGTATAAATGTGCTGGTATATTTCAGATGCAGTGAAAGTCATGAGATAAAATAGCTATTACAAATCCTCTTATATTTTCACTGACCTAATGAAGATCAGGTCTTTATTTTGTATCATGTTCAGATCGATTCACATACCCTATTAAACCATAGCATGGTGGTTTGTATTTAGCTTAGCACAAAATGTGGGGACATTGATACTGTGATTTTTAAACTATGGCTTATGGCTTAGTGTTATTTGTAAACTAGTGTTAAACTAAACTAACATATTTGAGTCATACTTTTTAAGTCAAATTCAAGCTTAATATAATCTATGAACCAAAATATATGATAACAGGGAACTGATAAATATGTGTATATTTTGGTGTAGCTTTTTCTGCTGGATAAACTCCATTCCTCAGTACATAGGTTCTTGGAAGCAAGTTGGAGTTTTTGGATCTATCTTTATCTCTTAGCAAGGTGACAATCACTGATCTAGATGGAATTTTGTTGAAGCCTGGAACTTATGCTGCTTTTATCTAATCATCCATTTCCAATCTAAACGCACATCTCAGGGTAAAATTGGTGTAATGGTAAAGTGGAGAGAGGACAGAACCATGTATGATGCCCTCAACTCCATGAAGGAAAGGAAAGGTGCACCTATAATCAATAAATCAGTGAGAATTTCTGCACAATGACAGATACCTCTGGTATTGTTGGAAGGGAAAATATATTATCTTGGAAGATCCCTAAAACAACCTGTCTCATTGTGCTGTTGCTGTCTTAGTAACACTTTGTATAAAATAGTTCTCCTAGTCCACTGATGGCAAACCATTTTCGTGCTGAGTGCCCAAAGCGTGCGCGCGCACCACCAAAATGCAATGTGAGTGCCCACCGTGCATGCGCCCCCACGCATGTGCCCTGCCATGCATGCACGCGCATCCCCATGCATGCGCCCCGCGCCCCCCCTGCACCCTGTTTTCGCTTCCAGGTTGGTGCAGGAGGCCTTCCAAGCCCAAAATGGGGCGCATGGGGGCGCACGCACGCGCACAAACCCCCAAAATGCAATGCGAGCACCCCCACGCATGCGCCCCGCCCCCCCACGCATGCACGGCAGAGACCCAAAGATCAGCTGGCTGGCGAGAGACGCGCACGCATGCGTGGTGGAGCTGGGCTGGGGTGACGGCTGGCGTGCCCACAGAGAAGGCTCTGCGTGCCACCTGTTCGCCATCACGATCCTAGTCCTTCTAATAATAATAATAATAGTATCACCTCCTCCTCCCTCTAACACAAAGCTCAAGAGGGCTGTATAATCTTTTCCTCTTTTATTTTTAGAACACTCCTTTGAGAAAGCTTAGACTGAAAGATTGTTGTGGTTCATACAACATGAAGCCATTAAACCTAGTGTGGTTGGTTTGCTTTCAACTTGACATGACCTCACTCATTAGTATTTAGCATTATATGCAAACCAAGCCATTATGCTTTGTTCAACAGACTTGTTTTAAAAACTCCTGCCTTGGTACAACACAGTGTTACCACTGCTTAAAATCTCCTAATGATCCTCATTGCTCAGTGGAAATTTGAAAGAATGTCTCCAAAGCTCTATTCCTGGTTCTCTAAAATTGCTTGTGTCTTCAAGTTATGTTGATTCCTTTGGCTCAATTATCCCACCTATTGTTTACTTTTATATGGAGAAAGCAGGAAGGTTGAATTTTTGTTCCACTACTAAAAGCACTGCAAAAAAAGAAGTTACCACTGACTACTGCTAAATTCTAACTTGTATTTTACTCCATTCCAGGGTGGGGTTTTTTTGTATCATAAAAATGTAGAGTGCAGCACCATCTTGTGGCTTGATTCTTCTACTAAAGCCATATCATTGCTAGAGGAGACTCAGTCTTCTCAAGCCAACAACCATGGCTTTAAAACAACTCATACCTGGGATCAGCTCTAGAAAAATGTGGAACAAGATATGGAAGGATTATGCACTTCTCATATAATGCTATCTGCCCATTTAGGAGGAAAACAGGCATAAGCATTCATTCCCAGATAAAGAAGTAGTTTTCCCCAATGTGATATTTGTACTCCCAGCCCCCAGCTTAGACTACAGCTTCCCAGGTGACATATCTCCTGCCTAACAAGGCAATTGAATGCATTTCCTATCTTCTTTTCTTGAATCATACATTTTGAAGAACCTAGCAAAGGCAGGATCTGAAGAAGAAGAGGGCACACCTACCATCCTGTTGCTACGTAGATCTAGATTTGGGATCCCAAAGGTGCTTTTTCCATAAGGCAATTGAACTTTCTTTTTTTTTCTTTGAAAACATTTTGCTTCTCATCCAAGAAGCTTGTTCAGTTCAATCGTTTTCAAAAGAAACCCCAAGAAAGTCCAGTTGCTTTTGGAAAAAGCACCTTTGGGAAAACTACGACTTGGATGATTGAGAATCTCCATAGACATCTAGATTTGGAATATTTATTTATTTAGGGTTTACATTTATAGGATATAGACATTCAATGAAATAGAACAGACTGTAAATAGGAACAGCTTAAAAAGACAAATCAACAACAGCAGCAGCAGTACAATGTAATCCAAATAACTCAGACCCAACACAACACTAAGGGGGACAGGTTGGTCCACTCTCAGAAGTTGTGTTTCAATGGAAGACAGCATGTGAGTCATCAAGATGTCATCTTGAAATCCACTATGGAAGAATGACAAGGTGCCAATCAATATAATCTTCCATTGCAATGTGAAGGTCCAAAAGTCCTACCTGAAAAAGCCACGTGGGCTTATAATTTAATATTTGGTCTCCAGGCAAGGCCAACACCACAGCATTTTTTCATGACATATGACATTCCTTTCCCCAAATAGATCCAAACACAATTGCTGTTTGACAGATAAATAGGGTAGAATATTCTCTGTTTTCAGTATGGCCACTAGTAATCCATAGTTTTAAATGTAGAAAAAATAGGCATTTGAAAGCTTCCATTATACGAAGGGCTATTACCATTACTACTGTAAAAATATAATATTACGGTATGTAGTATATAATACAGTATAGTGACTACTGTATTAGTTTGCATTTTCTCCCAAATTCATTACTGCATGCCCACTCACTATGCAGGTTCAGGAATTGTGGGTTGTTTACCATTTCACAGTTTTGTAGGAAAAGACTCTTAAAAACTAATGTATTTTTACAAAACCCTTCCCCTACGATAGCTAGGAGCAAAATCTAGGCATTCATTCTTTGCTGATTTGATCTGATTCTGGCTGAATGGATCCCTCCTTCTTTCAATAACACTTCTTTAATAACAACCCTATATGGAGAGTTGCCCGGGTCCTCTCAAATTTTGAAATCAATTCCTTTAATATATGGCAATAACTCTGAAACAGGCAACAAAGCCGAATCTCATTCTATTTGATAGCTCATTCAAACTCATTACCAAATGAATCTGATTAAGGTAGCGGACAGGAGCAAAGTAATAAAGAAAATAACTAGGACAATTTGGGGAATGTGTTATGTGCCATGTTAATGAATCCAACATCACTGTACAAGAGTAAAGTCTTCAGGGATATTGGCTTGTGGCTTCTATCCTGGATTCATAATGTTTGCTTCAGTCTGCATAATATGTTTATGCAGTTGAAACAAGTTGAAAGACCTAGTTGCTGCATTTGTACCATGTGCAAAATTTGGATAGGATTGACTTGTTTGTTTGTTTGTTTGTTTGTTTGTCTCTTAGCATCTTGCCTGAATGGAGTCTGTTTGGTTGGTTAATTTTTCAGTGTTTTGAGCAAACCCAGAAAACATCACCAGGCTAAGCATCTTGTGTGGACATAGCCTATCTTTCTGCTTTCACATGACCTTCTTCACCAGAATGAGCAGCTTCCTCCAGCAATGATGGAGAAATTACGGGTGTTGACCTCTTATCTGCTAGACACCAATTCAGCAGCACTGGAAAGGTCAGTGATTTTATTTCCAAAACCAGGTGGGAAATGGGCAAACGAAATATGTGCATCCCATCCCATCCATCCTCCCCCATGGGTGGAACTGCTCAAGAGCTCAATCATTTTCTCTTTTTCTCTCTCTTTCTCTCTCTTTCTCTCATCTGTGGTCCTAAAAAGGAATGCAGCTGGGTTTGGAGATATCATCCTGGAATGTATGTGTGGGAAGAAACATCCTCACTGGCAAGCAAACACAATATTATATCTGGATTTTTTTTTTAAAAAAAAGGTTTAGCATTCATAACAACATGTTTTATCAGTGCATTCATATGTCTTGGGGTTAGGGGAGTGGGGAGCCCTTGAAAATGCACTTGCCTTTTTTTTCTTTTATTATTACTTTTTCCAATACAATTTGTATCTGGTGACCATTTAAGCATCACCAGAAGAGCATCAGTGGAAACTGGAACAAGCATCTCACAAAAGCAATGCAAGCTAAATTATAGGTATATATGTGGACATGTGGATGTAATTCCGTAATCTAAATAGAACTGTAATCTAGCTATCCACAGTCAGTTGGACTAAGACTGTTAGAGGCGAGCAGTTCAGTTCAGAACCTAAGTGATTGCTGTGGTGGTGGTGAACAGCACAATTCCTATTTTTCCTTATTATAGTTCTGAACCTTTAAATTGGACTTGGCTGGGACAGCCCTTCAGAAAGTAGAATAGGAGTGTCCAATCTTGGCAACTTTAAGGCTCATGGACTTTAACTCCTAGAATTCTCCAGTGCTGGTTGGGGAATTCTGGGAGTGGAATTCCACAAGTCTTAAAGATGCCAAGCCTGAACATCCCTGCAGCAGACTGTCTTATGTAAAATATGTAAAAATTATTTCCCTATAGACTACCCTTTTAAACCATCTTGGGTTGCATTTACAACAAGAAACCTAGGGTTGCATTTACAATGCAATTTTCTTTTTTGTTGGCCAGTTTTTAGCAATTTTAGCCATGTTTGGTGTGTGAATGTGGTGGGTTGTCTGGTTTGACTGTGAATGGAAGAGTATGTCTGATTGGTTGTGTTGGTGAGAATGGGGGAGCCGGGGGAGGGAAATGGAGCCCCCTCTGCTGAGTGTACTAACAGAAGCAGATGGGGGCCCAGATCTGACCCTGGGCTTGGTATGAATGATATTGTCGGCCTGCCAGATAGAGGGGGGGGCAGTGGGGTGGGGGTGGTTTTAGCCATGTTTGGTGTGTGAATGTGGTGGGTTGTCTGGTTTGACTGTGAATGGAAGAGTATGTCTGATTGGTTGTGTTGGTGAGAATGGGGGAGCCGGGGGAGGGAAATGGAGCCCCCTCTGCTGAGTGTACTAACAGAAGCAGATGGGGGCCCAGATCTGACCCTGGGCTTGGTATGAATGATATTGTCGGCCTGCCGGATAGAGGGGGGGGCAGTGTGGTGGGGGATGGGAAC
>QLTV01002835.1:790287-802693 GCA_003457575.1 Thermophis baileyi
TTTGCACTGCCCGCCCGCCCGCCCGCCCCTGGGTTAGCCCGAGGAACCGTCGGGATGGATTACACGCGGATGATCCTTCCCTTGCTTTTTGTGATCAGCCAGGGAGCTCAACACGCCGGTAAGTTGAAGGGTCCTTTTGAATTGCCTAATTTTTTTCTGCAGACGGATTTAGCCCAGGTTGACTGCACCCGTCCAAGGGAGACGGCGAAACTCGGATGCTCTGTGGTCCAAAGCGTTATCCCCCAGCCAGGTTAGGCGCTTGCTAAGTTAGCCTCGGCCAAGGGGCAACTCCGGTCCACAAGGCAATTTCATCCGAAATCGTTAGCAGCTGGTCCTAGATTCGATCCCGCAGGCGAAGTCTTGCTTCCGAGAGGTGGCGGGATCTACTGCTGTAAATAAAGCTCGCTTTAGCGGCGGCCGTGGCGAATTTGGCTTACCTGGCTTGAGGTCGGGGAGCCAGTTTTAGCAATAGAATTCTTTTAAAGAAATACTTCCAAGGGGAGCGGTGGTAGGAACAGTTCTGCCTGCTGGATTCATTAGCTCTCTTAGGCCAGGGGTCTCCAACCTTGGCTACTTTAAGCCTGGCGGACTTCAACTCCCAGAATTCCCCAGCCAGCTTTGCTTTGCTGGCTGGGGAATTCTGGGAATTGAAGTCCGCCAGGCTTAAAGTAGCCAAGGTTGGAGACCCCTGCTCTAGGCGAGCCAGAGAGATGATTCAAAAGTTGGAAAGTTTAGAGATTCAGGCAACAAAATCTTGGGACGCTTGAGCGGGCGACTGAGAGCGATTGGACAAACCCTAAGTAGAATTAAAGAGACTAGCAAACCCCACACTCAGTAGCGCTGATGATGTTACCTAATTGGGTCATGAAACGTCTGAAAACAAAGCAACCAAGCTCAGAGAGCACCAAGGGCTCCAAATAATTAAGAGAGCGTGAATCCATTGGTTTAAAGGAGGCGAGGTAAATGGGCTTAAAACTGGCACCCTCAGCTTGCGATTCCCCCCCCCCCCAAAACGCTAAAGCAAAAACCGCCGTGAGCAAGCCACTACGGTTGTATTCGTACGATACACCGCACTAAAACAATCGTAGGTTAATGTGATGGCATGGTTCGTACCTCCTCGAGGCAGAATGTGTTTTGTTTGGCTTGGGCTTAGCCACTTTGATAGGTAAACCACGATTTAAAATGTATCGTGTTGTGCCAGGTAGAGGTTACTAACTCCCATGCTTTCCCAAATTGAAGCAATTTCCCTCTTTGCCGTCGAGTTCGGATAGCCTTCCCCAACCCCCGCGTCATTCACAAATGCTGGTTTGGCATTTGGGGAATTGCAATCCCGGTGTACTTTGAGGGCGAACGTCTATTTGGGCGATCCCATGAAAGCGCACGGGCTTCGAAAACTGACAAGACAGGGTCCCAAAGGTGCTTTCCCCCCCCCCCCAAGAGGCAACTGGACTGTCTGGTTTTTCTTGGAAGACGTTTCGCTTCTCATCCAAGAAGCTTTTTCAGCTCCGACTGGATGGTGGGGAAATCAAAACACCCACCTTCCAACCTCATTCCCCACCATCCAGTCGGAGCTGAAGAAGCTTCTTGGATGAGCAGCGAAACGTCTTCCAAGAAAAACCAGAAAGTCCAGTTGCCCATTGGAAAAAAAAAAAAAGCACCTTTGGGACAACCATGACCTGGATTACTGAGAATCTCCCTAGACAGGAAAGGGGGTTTCCCCCACCCCACCCCTCTCGTTTGCTTATGTTCGTAGAGGTAGTCTATCCAGTTTCCTGCAACGATTTGGGACTACATTTCCCATGAACCGCGCTGCCTAGGGGCTCGGAAGCGCTGAATAGAATAGGCTTCTAACACCTGGGGGCCTCGCTCGCCTTTGCAGCCAGAGCGCCCGTCAACCCCATAGAGAGAGCTTGGTTGGCTTCGAGGGACGATCGGAACGGCAAGGGCGTTTCGGTTCCAGACCGGCGGCCGCGGACTAGCCGGGATTTTGTATTTCCCGGTCTGGTCTTTGCGTTTCTTAATGACGCGGGTCGCTCAGCGAGGAGCCACGTGCAGTTCTCGAAGCTGCGCCAGGGGAGCTGCTCCACAGGCTTCCCCAAGTCTCCTCCGCTCGCCTGAGATGCTCTGCTTCCCTTTCCGAACCGGCTTCCGCCCCCCCCCCCCCCCGGTCTCTCCTGCTTCGGACCGCTTCTGCTCCTGGCCCCGCTCAGCGACGGTTTTTTTTCTCCTCAGATGCAGCGGTCGGTGCCTCGGTGGAAGCCACCAAGCAGCCCGCGAGCGCCCCCTCGCCGCCGCGCAGGGTGAAGCGTTGCTCCTGTTATTCCCTGATGGATAAAGAGTGCGTCTATTTCTGCCACCTGGACATCATCTGGATTAACACTCCGGAGTAAGTACGGCCTCCTCCTTGGCACTAAGCCATTAATGTAGTTTTTATCGCTCCGGGGCTGTCTTTAATTAAGTCTAGGATTCCTCTGTTAAGGCGAGCTCAGCACATCCCTCCTTTTTATCTGGCCAGGGCTATCTCATGTATCAGCCAGATCCGAAGCCCCACAAATGGGAAGTCTAATTGCACTTAGGATAATCTTGGGAAAACGCTGTTTGTTCAGGCAGAGTTGCTTGCTCTTAGCACTTCAAAGAAGCAAACGTGAAAATTTGGTATTTTCCAGATATGTTGGATTATGAATTCCATCATACTGATTGTGGCAATGGGTGTTGTAGTTCAGTGAACTGGGGAGTACCAGGTTAGAATAAGCGTGTGTAAAAATAAGTGTGTTAGGGTAACAAGTGCACATCATGGAACTCTTTTCCTGGCAACATAAGTACAGATAGTCCTTGATTTGCGACCACAATTGAGCCCGAAATTTCTGTTGCTAAGTAAGACGTTTGTTAAGGGAGTTTTGCCCCATTTTACGACCTATCCTGCCACAGTTGTTAAGTGAATCACTGCAGTGGTTAAATTCGTAACATGGCTGTTAAGTGAATCTGGCTTCCCCATTGACTTTGCTTGTCAGAAGGTCGCAAAAGCGGATCACATGACCCCAAAATATTGCAACCGTCATAAATATGAGTCAGTTGCCAAGTGTCTGAATTTGGATCGTGTGACCATGGGGATGCTGCAATGGTCGTAAGAGTGAAAAACGGTCGTAAGTCAACTTTTTTCAGTGCCGTTGCAACTTTGAACGGTCACTAAATGAACTGTTGTAAGTCGAGGACTACCTGTATTAACATCATTCTTTTAGATTGGCCTCTACATCTAATACAGTTGCATTCTGCTTGCTTCTAAGCAGTTTGTACATTTGCAATCTTGACCTTCGTAGCTATGGATTTAAGGGTGCCACATTGCAGCCTGGGCAGTAAGGATTATTAATACCAGCAAAAATTTGTTTGGATGTATTTCTTAGTTTTGCAATGTGTTTGCATGGGCTGTTTTTATTAAATTGTCAAAGGCTGACTTTGTCAGCCTACAAGCATAACCCTAAGGTTTAATGTAGGTTTTTCTGCATCGTATTGTATTACACACAACATACCGGTGTATATATATATATAACAAGCTCAGCTATTTGCTCTCATGCATGAAATCTGATTTTAATTGGTTCATTTGTGGTATTAAACTGAAATTGGCTTGGTACACCATGAGCAAAGTTTGCAAAGACAAAATCTGGCGTTCTCCTATGGGACTCTACTGCATTAGCAGCATGTAAGGCAGAACTGCAGTTAATCAAATTAGCAAAGGCAAGCCAAAGACAGCTTGCTATCAGACAAATCATGTTGTGTAATCCTTGATAAGCGTGCTGAAATGTATTTGAACGCCGCCATCTGCTGCTAGCACATACCAATCCTGCTTTAATTATTTGGCTTAAAGGAGGTCTACCCACAGTGTGTGAGGGAGCTTGAGGGGGCTTCTTTGGTAAGAGGATATTAACGGTGCAAAATTATTAGAAGTTTGAACTGAGATAGGCCTCAAAGATAACTCTGTGTATGGAGCTTGGCAAAACCCAGACGTTTTACACCAAACTGTAATTCCAATCTGATTCTGCCAGCATGGTCAGCAGTGAGGGATGATGGGAGTTGTAGTCTAGGAATAACTGGGAGACCACATGTTACTCATTGAATATATTTTTTATTTTTTCATTATAGGCGGATTGTGCCATATGGGCTTGGAAGCCTTTCTCGAACCAGACGATCCCTAAAAGATTTACCGCTTGAGACACTTCAGCCATCTTACAGCAGATGCCACTGTGCTAGCCTGAAGGACAAGAAGTGTATGAACTTTTGTCAACCAGGAACAGAGCACAGGTAAATTTTCTTTTGCTTTCTTCTAGCCTATAATGAATGGATTATAGATTGGATCCCAATAGCAATAGCAATAGCAATAGCACTTAGACTTATATACCGCTTCATAGTGCTTTACAGCCCTCTCTAAGCGGTTTACAGAGTTAGCATATTGCCCCCAACAATATGGGTCCTCATTTTACCCACCTCAGAAGGATGGAAGGCTGAGTCAACCTTGAGCCGGTGAGATTTGAACCGCCGAACTGCAGCTAGCAGTCAGCTGAAGTAGCCTGCAGTGCTGCACTCTAACCACTGCGCCACCTCATCTCTAAATATTTGTGTTACCATAGCCTAACATTTCTGGTGATATCAATTAAGTGACCAAAGGCTACGGGCTTTGAAGCATCTAAAGAAACAGGGTGTCATTAAAGTTTATCATGTTCAATTAGCTTTAGGGTGCTAGTCTGTATTTAGACATGATACCCAATGGATGAGTTTGAGCAGGGACGGGCAACTGATGCCCTCTTTTGGACTTCAAATATCATCATTCCCAGTCAGTAAGATTAATGGTAGCGTCTATCAGAGTGCAGCTCCCAACATTTGAAAGACATGGTATGGTTCTCTCTGATCTTGGATATTTTCTTCAACTCAATCCACCGGTTTGGCTGACTGAGGAATTCTGGGAGTTGAAGTCCATAAGTCTTAACGTTGCCAAGTTTGGAGACCCATGAACTAAATCAATGCAATTAAGTCGTTAAACATGAACCATCTTAGCCATGGAAGCTCATTTTGTGGCTTTGAGTTAGTTACCCTCTCAATTTATTCTACTCTGTAGAGTTATTTTGAGGAAACGGGGGAAAAGATAGTGATACGAGATCCTAGAGAACACCAGGATATTCCTTTATTAGATTTATATCCTTCCTTTCCTCAGACCCTGAAATTGGCACATGTACAATCTTTCCTCCAAACTTATTCCTCCATTACTTTATGGGACAGGTTGGGCTGAGCAGGATGAAAGGCCCAGAGTCACCCACTAAACTTCTTGGTAGTGACCTTGGTAGAGTCAAACTTGGTAGAATCTCAGTCTTGCTTCACAATCCCTATACCATATAGGGCAGGGGTGTCAAACTCACGTCGTCATGGCGGCATCACATGACGTATTGTGACTTTTTCCCGCTTCGCTAAACCGGGCATGGGCATGGCCAACGCGTGATGCATCTGGCCTGCGGGCCACGAGTTTGACCAGTTAAATGAATGAATGAATGTTGTAAAGAAAAAGTTATAGAGGAAGAATAAGATTAAGCTTTAATAAACGTGCTACAGTAGGTGCAAGAAATGTGAATGTTTCTCACAGCTGCACCTTTTTTTAAAATTGATATAAACAGGTCTCAGTCTACTACAGAGAAGGAATGGAAACATCTGCTTAAAGGGAGAGATTGCAAAGGACTTGGACTGAAGTGCACATTTCATCAACTGGCTGAAAGCAAGAAAATGAAGAGGTAAAATTATCCTTTCTGCTTCTGGAAAATGATTGATTCCACTAAATGTACTGCACACCACAACAGAATACATAAAATCTCAAACAAGTGAAAAGTTATTCTTTTTTCCCCAGTAGAAGCTAAGCCAACTCTGTATTTTCTTAACTGGTGTATGCAGCTGATTCCAGTTCTTGGAAATGGACATTTATAGCTGTGTAATTTCCCTTTGACTGACTTGGCAGAGGGCTTCTCCCCAATGTGAAGCGTTTTTAGTTAAGATATCAATGTACTGTTCTCCATATACAGTGAAACTCAATTTACCAGATCTTGAGCCAAGAACATCTGCAGGGAACTGACCAATTTTCTGCACCAATTAAAGTCATCTGCATAAAAATGTAAATGGCACAATTCATATTGTTATGCAAATCACCCAAGGAGATGGTCTTAATTTAATGAATGTTTGTTAATAACCATCTGCCCCCCTTTTATCTATTCCATTATAATGAGGTTTTGTTACTTATAGATGATAATGTCATACTTCCCAGAGGCTTCTTTTTAATTTTGCATGTGGGACATTGTTGTTGAATATGGTGGGAGAGGTTTCATTCATACCTCCTTTCTGCTATAGCTTTAACAGAAGTCAACTATAAAGGTGTTTAGCAAGTAGATACTTTTAGTATCCCCTTTTCTTGGTAGATTAAATTGATTGATCGATATGTGCCATCTAATTGGTGTCAACTCTTAGTAATTCCATAAATAGATTTTCTCTGAATGACCTGTCCCCAGCCTCTTTAACTCTTCCAATAAGGTACTTGTTGCTGCTCTGAGTCCATCCAGTTGTCAAATATTATATTAATATTTTAGTTACCTCCTAAGCTTCTTTCCAAAGTGAGGTAAATTTGAATGCTGCAAGAGTATGTGAATTTATATTATATGCCTTGCATAACATCTCCAACAGTAGTATGAAAAATAATAATATACCTTTAGGTGTATGCAACTCTGGGTTATAGAGATTAAAGAATTTGTATTTCCCAAAAACGATAATTAATTAAATGTTCATGTGAGTAAGAAAATTAGCATATGTGACATCTGTAGCTATACATACACCAACATATTTGATCATTTAAATTGATGAGTTCTCTTCTATTTCTGCAGGTTGGATACTCTTCGAAACAGCATCAAAGCTTCTTTCAATATTGCCAAACTGGTAAGCAAGCTGCACAAACCAAAGCAGCTGAAGCATAACCGGACATACAAAAAACAAAACATCTGGCAAAGTCTGAAAATGACATCGTAGTGGAAAGATCACCAGGCCTAATCCTAAAGTCAGCAAGGCTTTCTGACAAAGCTTTGCTGAGGCTTTGTTTTGGCTTCTTAACATTCCGCTTCAGGAAAAGATCAAGGAAAGTTGATCTAAATATCAACTCTCTAAAGTAAAGGAGAGCCCACATAAATATTCCATTCAGACTGATGACAAAACAGATAAAGACTGGCATCTTATTGGAATTCAGTGGGTCAAAGAAGATCTTCTCAATCAATTCCTTTAAAGACTGTCAAACGAAGAATGGACATGTTTGGGTCCCAGCTCCAAAAAGAGAGTAGCATTTAAAGCATCAACTCCTTTGAGTTGTCAGGGTTCAGCCACAGTATAGCCCAAAGCCAGATCAAAAATGGAAAGACCAAGATTTGAAAGAGAAGATGCCTTAGTTCTGACCCTGATTAAAGGCCAAATAACTCTGCTATTTTGATTGAGGCACATAAATTACAGGTCTACCTCATATGCTCTGAATTGCACTCTTGCCAAACTAACATTACAACTATTTTGTGAGTTGGCTTCGATCTCTTACCTTTAGCCATGATTGCCTATAGTTTAGTTAATTTAGTTTTAGATTTTCAGGATTGCAGATTACGTTTGTCTACAATCTGGTGGTAAGGGAATGAAATAAATTGCCTCCATCCCAAAGATGGAGAAAATAGATCTCACTGTTTTTCAGGGGATCATGTTTTTAAAAGAGTGTTGTTAGAATTGGGGTGATAAAGGATTGTTAATACATGAAGTTCAGTATATATGAGAACACCAAAATTTAGTGCCATTGAGTGAAACATGAATTGGATGACCAAAGTTGTACTAAGAGGTTGTGCTGTCTAGCTTTGTTCTCTATAAATAAAATTTGAAGGCAAAGCTAGTTTAAAACTAAGATCAAAGGCTTATCCTGAGCAAACATGAATAGCAATGGATTTATCGATATGATAAATTTTCTGTATAATATTTCTGGATCATATTTTGTATGACGTGCTCTTTACCATTATATATTATATTTATATCCAGGCGGGTGTCAATTATATTTACTATGTTGAACTTATATTGAAACAGGCCATATTGGTCTATATGTTTTATAAATTTCTGTATGAAATTGGAAAATTCTTTATGCCTGTTAAGGTAAATATACTAGAAATAAATATTTTGAACTACTCAGTCTCTTTTATAGTATATTGATTTTTTTTTATACTCTTACATTGCTTGTTCACTTTCATCCAACTAGCATTTTCCATTGCTACAAGATTTCATGCTCCTATATGGACCACATATCGTATCCTTCTCGCAAGTACCTAATTTGAATCGAGTCTTAGGAAACAAAATGTTTTATTCCATTCTTGGATCATCTAAATTGCATTACCTAATGTTCCTTGTAAGTACTTCAGACAAGAATGGGTACCATATATCAGCCATTAAACAATGGTATAACAGACTTGGAATTAACTTTAATATACAACCTCATAAAACAAATACATATCACTTGGGTTAATGATTGCTGGAAATATCAACGCAAATTGGTGTTCATGCATAATTTATGTCTAAGTGATGTATATCTACAATACTGGCAACCTAAACAGTCTCTTGAAATTACAACCCCTGGTACAGGTAGTTACAGTTGACTTACAGACATAATTGGGACAAGATTTTCCATTGCTAAATGAGATAGTTAAGAAAGCCACGCCCAATTTTACGACCTTTTTTGGCACAGTTGAGTGAAGTTATATGTTAAGTTGTTAAGTGACTCATATGGTCATTAAGCGAATCCAGCTTCCCCAATGGACTTTGCTTGTTGGAAGCCAGCTGGTCAGGTCGCAAACAGCGATCACATAACCTCGGAAGCTGCTAGCATTATAAATACATGCCGGTTGCCAAGAATTTTGATTTACGTGACCATTGTAACTTTGAACGGTTGCTAAAGGAATGGTTGTAAGTCAAGGACTACCTGTAAACTGTGAAGAATAAAACAAATTGTGTTTACTCATGAAGAAGGCGGCCAGACTCCTACTCTGAACTAAAACACATATAAGCTGCCTCTTGGATGAATGAGTATGGGGAGCCCACAAACATTTGATTGACTCAGCTTCAAGGACCTACACACAGGGAAATGAAGAAGGAGTTGTTCAACCAACTCACAATGCTCTTCAAGACATCCTTGATGGAGCTACTAGTAAAAGCAGTCAGTGCAAAGTAAAGTCTTTTGTGTGATACTTCCCAAGGAGGACAGGGTGGAGCTGAACATATCCTCATGGCAGAATGCTTGGAGTAGAGGAGGAGAGCGGTCTGTAGCAGGGGTGGGTTCTAGATCCTGTTGCTGCCGGTTCACTCAGGGTCGCGCTTCGCGCGCGCGCCCCCGCAGCAATAAAAAAATAGCTTCTGCGCATGCGCAGAAGCAAAATCCAAGATGGCGGCACCCACGGAGACACCGAAAGAACCGGTTCCGTGACATCATAGCCGGTTTACTAAAGAACTGGTTAGAACCGGTTAGAACCGGTAGGAACCCACCTCTGGTCTGTAGGCCTTCCTTCTCTTCTTTTTTGATTCCCACAACATTTCCAAAACGATATCTGGTAGCTCCCAACTGTCCCAGGTAATTAGTAACGTTAGCACTAGTAATATTGACAAGGGTTAAGGATTTCAGTGAGTTCTAGATTTTGAAACGAATATATAAATACACACACACACACACACACACACACACACACACACACACACACACACGCGCGCATTAAGACAGCAGGATTCTAGTTGCTTTTTTTTTTTTTTTTCTTCACAGCCGAAAACGGGGGGGGCGTTTTGTGGGTTGTTGGTGTGTGAGTGAAAGCAGGGGAGTCCGCACCTGTTGCTTGTTTTGGAAAGAGCTCCAAGACTTCTTGTCACTGTGAGAATCAGCTGTCATAATAACTTCATGCAGAAGCCTCATGAGCTACATCTGCAAGTTGGCTTGATGTTAAGGGCTGAAGCTGGCAAAGCAGAAACCAGTCATTCTCAGGCCGGACAGCAGCAGTAGGCAAATAGGAAACAAGTACAGGTAGTCCTCGACTTACGACCATAATTGAGCCCAACATTTCTGTTGCTAAACAAAATGTTTGTTAAGTAGGAATTTGCTCCATTTTACGAACTTTCTTGCCACAGTTATTAAGTGAATCCCGGCAGCGGTTAAGTGGATAACACAGTTGTTAAAGTGAATCTGGTTTCTTCATTGACTTGGCTTATAAGAAGGTTTTGCAAAAGGGAAACACGTGGCACACCCCCGCACCCACCCGGGGCACTGCAACCGTTATAAATATGAGTCAGTTGCCAAACGGCTGAATTTTGATCACGTGACCACAGGGATGCTGCAACGGTCATAAGTGCAAAAAATGGTCACTTTTTTCAGTACTGTTGTAATTTTGACCGATCACTAAGTGAGTTGTTATAAGTCAAGGACCATCTGTATCACCAACTTTCAAGGTCAGGAAAAGGATGTCCAAAAATTCACTGACTCAGGATTTAAACCCCAGAACTGATATTTCTGTCTTTTGATACGGTATTTTTTGTCTGTGTTTTTTCCCCAGTATGCATATTTCTGCATATTTATGATTCTTGTTTCTTATAGAGAAGCAGTTTATCCAAGTGCCTGAAATCTGTGGAGATTGTGCTATTAGCTAGTTATTAAATATATAATTAATGTTCTGGAGAGCTACAATTTATTAAGATGCCTTGTGTGAAGTCTGATATTTGGAAAATGTCCTCCTCAGCTAGAAAAAGTGGAGACACCTATAGTAGTCTCAATGCCCCAAATCCTATCTTTCATACAGACAGGATTGGGCACTGGACTCTATCTCAGCACTCTTCACAGTCAGCTATCAGAACTATTCTTGGTTTTGGTCCATCTTCATCAGGGGTGGGTTCTAACTTACCTCGCTGCTGGTTCGCTTCCTCCTGTGCCATGTGGCCGCACGTGCGCTTTGCGCGCGCGCATATGCGCAGTGCCAAAAAAATAAAAAAAAGCCAAAAAAAAAAAGCCAAAAACAAGACGGTGACGCATGCACAGTGCTGGAAACTTGGCTTCTGTGCATGCACAGAAGAAAAAAAAAATTAAAAAAAATCCCCCCAAAATTAAAAAAAAAATCCCCAAAAAAGATGGCGGCGTCCACGGATCGGCACCGACCGAACCAGCTCCGTGACGTCACCAGCGGGTTGCTACCGGTTCGGGCGAACTGGTCCGAACTGGGAGGAACCCACCTCTGATCTTCATGTTAAAAGATTTCCACAGTGGGCCTCTGTATTTAAATCACCACCCATCCATTACTTCCTTTTGTGAGACCTACACTTGCTTTTCAAGACACTTGATATACCCTCCCTTTTCACCCTTATACATCTCATGTCTGAAATAACCTCTTCATATTTTGCTAGATGGTAAGAGCATTCATCTCACCAGGCTCTACAAATTAAATAATTATTCCTTTGGGAAAGCATCCTTTGACCGGGTAACACAATGTGCTTCTTTTGGGGCATCAAAAGTCACCCAAGATATAGCCAATACAGTGACTCTGGATAGATATGTACTATTTCTTACTACTGAATGCCCTGTTTCCACTGTAAGCAAGTTGATATTTCTTGTGAAGATACTTTTTCTACCATGGAGACAGAGCATCTAAGTCATCTTAAATGTTATTATGAGATGGAAGGTGTTTATAAAAAAAATGTAGTGTCCCTCTAACTTCTTTGTTTTTGCATATTCTTTTCCCCTTCCCTTTTCCTATAACCTATGATAGTATAAGAGCCGCGGTGGCGCAGTGGTTAGAATGCAGTATTGCAGGCTCCTTCTGCCGACTGCCTGCAATTTGGCAGTTCGATTCTCACCAGGCTGAAGGTTGACTCAGCCTTCCATCCTTCCGAAGTCATTAAAATGAGGACCCAGATTGTTGGGGGGTAATATGCTGCTCTGTAAACCGCTTAGAGAGGGCTGTAAAGCACTGTGAAGCAGTATATAAGTCTAAATGCTAAATGCTATTATCTAAAAGCCATCTGTCTTTTGTGGTTTCTGTCTGGCATGTATGGGCAGGGTTGACATGTTCCAGGTCCACCTATTAAGCAAGGTCATCTGATGGGACCTTGGAAGGATGTCTTCTCTGTTGAGCATTTGCCCTTTAGTACAACCATCTCCTCTGAGATGTGTCTGGCCCCTACCCTGGCTGCTGCTGCTTCTTCTCCTGCTCCTGCTCCTTCTCCTTCTCCTTCTCCTTCTCCTTCTCCTTCTCCTTCTCCTTCTCCTTCTCCTTCTCCTTCTCCTCCTCCTCCTCCTCCTCCTCCTCCTCCTCCTCCTCCTCCCTTTCCTTCTTTCCCTTCCCCTCCT
>QLTV01002835.1:802741-822512 GCA_003457575.1 Thermophis baileyi
CTCCTCCTCCTCCTCCTTCTCACTGTATTATATTATCCCTTCTTATTGTGTGTGGTTCAGAGTTTCATAGCATTGGGGGTCCTTATATATTTAAACCAGTTATAATAAAAATATGACAACCATTACCTCTTCAACAACAGGCTATCAAAAACCAGGGCTTGTTGTTTAGAAACTGGGACAGACACTCTCCGAAAATACAAGTGTTAAAGAACATGGTCTCCAGAGGAAATGGAAGGATTAAATGCCCTTCTTGCATAGAAGAAAATAGGCCTTCAGTTAAATATTATATATTTTTTATTTTACATGCAGATAAAATGTCCATACTTTAAAATGAATAATGTTTCTTTCCATTTGAATAAGCATTGGTAGGGTATCACTTTTTAATCAAGGTAAATAAAAGATCAGCATAGCCAGGGCCAGAGAAGGTGGGCCAGTGACATAACAATAGTAGCTGCTACATTTATAAAACTAAAAGAAACAAAATATTTTTTTCTTTTAATCTGTTATAAACCCAACAACCTTTGCAGTTGCATTTAGTTGTGGGCTGCTAGGAGACAAGCCAATTTAGACAAATGATCTCCTAGAATATCTGCAAGGAATCAATTTCCATCAAAGTAGGAGTGACATTTTTCCATTAGCTGCATAACACAATAGTCAGTTCCTATACGAACATAAAGTCAGCAGAAGCTTAACATTGAAAGCATTTGTGAATTTACAGATAATAAGAAATCAGGAGTCAAAGAGAAAAGCTTTCACAAAATTGTTCATAACATTTTCTATTTAATAGAACTCTATTCTCAATGACATTTCTTGTAATTTGAAGCCTTGAAAAGGTGTCTTTAAAAGACCTTTTGGGTAACTAAAGTCTAAACAAGCATATGAAAACCAGACTGTTGGCTCGTTTATTGGAGATGAGGATAAAAAAGTAACTTTTTTTTTAAAACTCTTAGGGGTTTTAATTTGGAAGCTTCTGTGTGTTTTCATTTATGAGAAAATGTTTAAAATCAGCTTGGACTCCCCTCTGACAGGGAATGAAAAGGAACTTTATAAATTCCAAGGAATTTACCATTGTTCCCCATAATATAGATAGGGCCATCTTTTCATAAAACCAACTTCTTCACAAGAGGTTAAAATAATTTAGGGAAATAAATCTTTATATCAAGTGAAAAATGCCAGGGGCTGATATGTGAACCTTATTAGTAGGTAATTATTTCTAAATTTACTCAAATGAATTTAATCACACCATACTAAACCATAATGTGTTTTGTCTATTATTGCTTTTAACATGATAAGTAAACCTACCCAGTGTTATGTGGGTTACATTATGTGTAAACCATGCTTTTGATGGTTGTTCAATAAACCATGACAAACACTTTTTTTTTAAAATGGGAATTTTAAAAGATTCTGATCAGAGATGGGTAGGAACATAGTCATAATTTAACACAAACCCCACAAAATGCATTAAAACAGATGTTATCTATTTTGACCCATCCCCTTCCCCTCAAAATTAAGGGATTAAATTAGCTACTGTTGAATTACATTTTGCTGTTCTCTTAGTGTTGCGGAGATAAAAATAATTAGAGGTGAAATGAATTTTGTTTCCCTGCCCTCAATCCTCATGAATAAGACCGGAGTCCAGGAAAGAATAAAAGTAATATATTTCATAACAAAAATAAGAACACCTAAGTCTGTGTCTACATGGTGAAGAACAAAAAGAACAAAGAAAAGATTAACACATGCGCAGTACAGGTATCACATGAGAACTTCATCTTGTTTTTTGCTTCTGCGCATGTGCAGAACTTCATATCAGTGTACAATGTCATTTCAGAATAAGAGTCCTGCTGACAAATCAAAATGAACGTAGTGACACTCAGCACAAAGTACAACTTTGTACATATTGTAGTTGGAAGGTGCTGTTGCTTTTGATCAATTTCGGGCTTGTGAATATTGCAGCGTATTGTTTTTATTAAATGGTAGGTTTCAGAATAAATCTATTTATTAGAATAAATTAATTCACTTTTAGAAAGTAAAACCTCGTATGGTTGGGTCCATGTAAGTTACTCAAAAAGTTACCAAAAGTTGAATGTAACATTGAATGTTGTTTTTGTTGTTAATTAAGTGAAAAGAACAAAATGAAATGATGTCGTATTCCAGCTGTTTTGGTCAGAAATAATGAAGAGTGGGCTATCAGGCATTAAAGAACAGGAAATGGAGAACTGTCATATTTCCGTATTTCAACAGTGCCCCAAATATCCAAGGTTAACAAAATAGCTAAGGGCAGCTAATGGGTCCAGAGGTCACATTTTGACAGACTGAGTCCCCTTGCCTGCAAAGATCAAAGATTTGCAGCTCCTTTCCAAGCTATCCTGAATTTGCTCACCTGGACCTGCCCTAGGAAAGGCAATAAAATAACACATTGTGAGATGTGCAGCACAGTGACCCTCCTACTTACCTGCAGAGCCTCACCTTGGTGATGTCCTCTGGGGCAGGTGCCCTGCCAGGCATGTCTTTCTGCTAACCCTGAGTGGCAGTTTCACCATCTGTCAAACAGTCTATTTTCAGAAGCAGCAGCAGCAGCAGCAGCAAGCAAGGATAAAAGATTTGTTTAACTAATTTATTGCAGAAGCTGCTGCTTTTTTAAATAGCAACGATATTTATATACTGCTGACAGACGTTCAGGGTGCCTCATGTACATCATCTTATTAAGGTTCGCCCAGAAAGTTCGAAAGAACCAATATAATTACTCCTACGCTGGATGGGAATTATTAAGGGATTGTAATCTCAGCATTGTGGGAGAGCATCAAGTTGGGGAAAGATATTCTACACCTCAAACAATGGATCCTGATCCTGGGAAGTTGCAGATATCATAGAAGGAGGCCGTGAAGTTCTTTTTTTTTTAAAGATGACAGACAAAACGCAAGTGCTGTCAGAACTTGCTCCCACTTTGGGCAAGTGGAACAAAGTGCAGGGGAAATTATGAGACACATCTAAACACATGGCTCCAGTCCATCTGTTAAACCATCTGCCAATCACACCAATGCTATATTTGATGCCTAGTTTTAGTTTCCCTGTTGATTTGGTGCCTTCCAGCTTGGCAAGCAACAGAAATTTGGAATATTTGTAGAAGTATGTATGTTAGTGAAGTTCGGTACTTTTAGCTGTAATTATAAATTTCTAGCCTTATTCCCTTCATTCCCCCCCCCTTTTCTTTACAATTTCTTTTTGTATCTTTTTATTTCTCTCCCCCAGTATAAATAAAAAGATTAGCAAATTGGGCATGGCTGAACAGAAGAAAAAAATTGTCATGATAAAAAGTAAGTTAAGTGAAAAACTGCACTTAAGTTGCAATTATCAAAAAATTGAAGATAAGGAGAAATTGCTTGATATTGAGCATTGATGACTTAGAGAGCATTCTCTCTCTTACTTAACCCTCCCCCCTTCCCTCTCTTTTCATATTGATGGTATGGTAGCCAGTGAGAGAATCAAAACAATATTAAAGATTTTACTAATTAAGACACATCAGCTACCATCCTAAACTCATCTACTACCTTCTGCTTCGAAATAAGTTGAGGTTGTGCCTCAAATCTAGTTGAACTAAATAGTCCTATGTACACAATTGGGAGGAATTTTCATCCATAAGCCACAGTTCCAGAGGTGCGTTCCTGCCGGTTCGGACCGGTTCTATAGAATCAGTAGTGGGAATTTCCCCCCGCTCGCCGAACCGGCAGCGATGGCCGGCTGGACACGCCCCTGAACTGGCTCTCTCGGCAGCGCCATAGGCGGTGACATCTTGTTTTTTGCTTCTGTGCATGTGCAGAAACTGGGTTTTTAGCACTGCGCATGCGTGCGCGTGCACCCATGCGGCACGCCCATGTGGGTGTGCAAGGCGCCCGTGCCCACGCGGTGCGTGAGGAAGCGAACCGGCAGCGAGGTAAGCCAGAACCCACCCCTGCACAGTTCTATTAAATTCTATTAAAAACGAGTCGATAGAAGTTAATTGTTTTCATTAGATGATTAAGTCCCAGTATTTTCAGTACAATGTGAGCTGAATTACAAATGCACATTTTTTTCCAACTCTGCCTGAATAAGCCACTTTCCTGAAAACTTCATGGGTTTGCCTATGCATGCAAAGTCTGATCCCTTTGCAATGGGCTCTGAACTTTCCTTCCCACTTCAATTCGATAAGCCAGTTTGTCCAGACAAAGCAGAGAAAATGGGCTTGGGACTTGCAACGCTTTATCAATTAGTCTCATAAAGTGGATTGTAACTTCCTGACTCAGTGGTACCGTATTAACAATCCCAGAAGTGAAGCAAGATTTTTTTTCACTCCTGTCTGAAAATACCAAGGATTGAACATGGACGCAATGTGCAAAGTATCTATTCCAACAATCAGCCGCAGCTCCTCCAAAAAGAAGAATCTCTTTTGCGAGAATATCTCATCGCGGTTCAAGATATTCTGGCACTGAGTTCGTACGTTAGGTTTCAGAACGTGTAGTTTTCCTCACGGAAGAATGAGAAGTTATACATGTCAAAGTTTCCTTTGCTTTAGAAATATTAAACTCACGCCCTCCTTGGCCGCTGAAAAGCAAAAGAATGGGCTTAATACAACTGGCTGAGCAACTTAATCAAAGGTAACATTAACCACATTCCCCAGCATACCGGGAATAGTTTCTTGAAAGTGAAATGACAAGAGTTAAACATGGGGCAGAAGTTTGTTTGGCAACACCGAGATGTCCCTGTGTTGTAATTCTAGGTTAAAATGCAAGCAGTTGGTGAAAGGTGCTTGTAAAAACACTGTCTTTTGGCAGCGTCTGACTGTGTTATGTGCTGAAGTGAAGTTCTTTCAAATGCATAACTTGACTTTGTGCCTAACTATATGTTGGAGAAGATTTTTTTTTTCATTGCAGAGATATTGCAGAGTTTTGTGGTTCTGCTCTTCCACTTTCTGCTACCTACCAAGATCATTTTTCCATGCTTCTGTAGGTAGATATGCAAATATAGTGAGCCAGATAAGACATGGAGTGTTCATCTGTCACTAGAAAGATACTATGCAAAGTTTTATTTCCTTTCATTGTGTGAAGAAAAATATACAGTATATCTAAATTGGGTTTGGATTTATATATGTGTGTGTGTGTGTGGGGGGGGGAATGGAGGAGTGGGGGAGTGAGGGGGGAGTCTGTCCCACCTTTAGTATTTTTATAAATAACTCAAGGTAGTGAAGATATCCAACACACCGTCCTCTTCCTGTTTCCCCACCACAACCCTGTGAGGTGAGTTGGGCTGAGAGAGAGTGACTGGCCTAAGTCACCCAACTGGCTTTCATGGCTAAGGCGAGACTTGAACTCATGGTCTCTTCTTCCCCCCCCTTCTATTCCTCCCCACCACCAATAATTTAACTGTGAATCGAGGGAGTTTCAAATTCATGGAAAATGGAGGATGCTGTAGAAAAAAAACTATAGATATGCAATAGTGGCGAATATCTGTAGTTCGGGTGCAGGATGAGGGTGGAGGTTCGTTCTCCAAGCTTCTGGGTTGGTTTCCGGATGTTTCGTTACCAGGCTAGATAACATCTTCAGCGTTGTTCCTCTGTTTATAAGGGCTTCAGGTATGGGTGTGTCAACACTGACACTAACACCCCCTAAACTTCGCTGAAGATATTACCTAGCCTGGTAACGAAATGTTCAGAAACCAACCCAGAAGCTTGGAGAACGAACCTTCACCCTCAAACTATAGATAGTTCAAAGATCCCTTTGAAAATTAGATAATCCATATCATCCCATTGTTTTTTGTCCCCTTGATTAAATACATCAGTCGAATTTAACCAATTTTGTTACCTTAACAAAAATAAATGCCTAGACAGAAGTGTCACAAGGTGACCTCTATTTCTGGACTGTTGTATTGATGACTCTCCCTGGAATGCAAGGTGACACATCTGCAAAATCTATGATATCTATTCCAAGGATTGATCTCTCCAAGCCAGGAGAACTGCCTACTAAGTATGTGTAGAAAATCTGCTAGGCTTTGTGACCCATTACTTTTCAGGGAGATAAGGTGACCGTAATGACTGGAAACAAAGGCAGGATAGGGATTGGCAACAGGGACAAGTTTTATTTTCTGCCAACTTAAGGAGTGGTAAAAGGCCCGTTAGATAGCATTTTCATATAACTTCAGACTTTTTCAACAGCAAATGAAAACGTGTGAATTGTGATCAGGACGAGCCCCAATAAAGAATAGTAACTCAAGAGGAAAGTTAGTAACATCTCTTAAAATCTCTGAACAGGACCTGAAGCGCTCTTAATAGTCTTGCCAAGTCACGAAATTTGAAATGAAGTTGGGGGTGGGGGCAGTTTCAAGAATTTAAGCATAGTTTTATCTGATTTGGATTTCCAGTCCAGAATTATTTTGCACTGCTGTCAAACCATCAAATTTATTAGCGTAATTAAACCGAAAGCAGGAACAGAACACAAGCACAAATGAGGAGAGGCAAAAACCCCCCACACACTATATCCACTTTTAGTTATGAAAAGTTTGGTTTAGCAAAATGTACAGCTCCTAAATTTACTATCATATAAGGCGTTGGTTCTACAACTGTTTAACCCAATTAGCTCTTTTCCCAGTCCGGAATTAAGTGATTACCCAGATTCTATTGTTTTACACAAGTGTGTAAGCAGAAGCAGTCAGAAACTGGAAACCTGATCACAAACAAGCAATTATAAATTATCCCATTACCCATAAGATAGGTCCAAATTACCCCCTCGAGAATTATTACCCCCAGTTTAAGAATTAATGGTATGAGACGTATCCTAGGATGACAATTTTCCTTGTTTGTTTGGCATGCAGTTGTGCTTTGTCTACATTTTCAAAAAAATATCCTTGCTCCAAGATAGATTGGCTATACAGTTAGTCCTCAACTTACGACCACAATTGAGCCCAAAATTTATGTTGCTAAGTGAGAAATCTGTTAAGTGAGTTTTCCCCATTTTACTACTTTTCTTGCCATATTTGTTAAGTGAATCACTGCAATTCTTAAGTTAGAAACATGGTTGTTAAGTGAATCTGGCTTCCCCATTGACTTTACTTGTGAGAAGATTGCAAAAGATGATCACATGACCCCGGGACACTGCAACCATCATAAATATGAGTCAATTGCCAAGTATCTGAATTTTGATTATGTGACCATGGGGATGCTGCAATGGTCATAAGTGTGAAAAATGGTCATAAGTCACTTTTCAGTGCCGTTGTAACTTCGAATGGTCACTAAACAAACTGTTGTAAATCAAGGACTGCCTGTAGTTAAAAGAGAAAGTGGTTTCCACCAATTACTGTCTTTAAGTTGCTCTGCACCGAATACCAACAATCTTAGTCCCAGGCCTTGCTCCTGAGACCGAATATAACTCCGGCTGTACCCATGTTTATGGCCCTTAAATTCCACAGTTTTAACTTTATCTGATTGTGTTGTTGCGTGTGGATTTTGCTTGTGCAAAGCTAGCCTGAAGCCCTTGTGCTGCAGATCAAATCTTATGATTATTGATATCTAGTGTACTATAACAAACATACCATGATTCCCAGATATTTTTTTTTAAATGAAGTAGATTTAAAATACATTGAGGCTGTGATCCCATATACATTTAAAAGTACTTGGATACAAATTGATTATATAAAATAACCTTTCCCCAGGATTTAGCCCATCAACATAGGTAAAGAATCTTTAGTGGAGTACAGTAAGGCCAATATAAAATATTTAAGTAATGAGTCAATGAAGCAAATAAACTGGCTATGCTTGATTCTTGAGAGGGATATTTTCATGTGCATTATTATTATTATTATTTATTAAATTTGTATGCCGCCCAACTCCCAAGGGACTCTGGGCGGCTCACAACAATATAAAAAACCATTAAAAAAAACAAAAAACCATAATAAAAACAATTAAAAACAGTTAAAAACTCATGCATACCGTTTCATGGCCGGACCTCGCCAATTACAGAGGCGAGATCAACGGCCCCAAGCCTGCCGGAAGAGCCAGGTCTTCACCGCTTTCCGGAAGGCCAGCAGTGTGGGGGTGGTCCGGATCTCAGGGGGTAGCTGGTTCCAGAGGGCCGAAGCAGCCACAGAGAAGGCCCTCCCCCGTGGGCCCGCCAGCCAGCACTGTTGAGCTGAGCGTTGCAATAATCTAACCGTGGGGTGACAAGGGCATGGGTGACTGTGAGGAGAGCCTCTTGATCCAAGTAGGGTCACAATTGGTGCACCAGGCGAACCTGTGCAAAAGTCCCCCTAGCTACAGCTACCAAATGTTGTTCTAATTTTAGCTGTGAGTCTAGGAGGACACCCAAATTGCGAGCCCGTTCTGAGGGGGACAGTTTTTCCCCCCCCAGAACCAAGGATGGACAGTCGACATAGTCTTTGGGAGGCAATACCCATAGCCACTCGGTCTTGTCTGGGTTAAGTCTGAGCCTGTTAACTCCCATCCAGACCCTCACAGCCTCCAGGCACCGGCACATCACGTCCACCGCTTCACTGAACTGACGCGGGGTGGAGATGTACAACTGGGTATCATCAGCATATTGCTGATACCTCACCCCGCATTGGGAAAGATTTATTTCAACAGTTTCAAAGAATATGACATTTGTCATCTTTTATGACCCGCACCAGAGGTGGGTTCCTCCCGGTTCGGACTGGTTCACCCGAACCGGTAGCGACCCACTGGTGACATCACGGCGACGTCACGGAGCCGGTTTGGTCGGTGCTGGTCCGTGGGCACCGCCATCTTTTTTGGGGAATTTTTTTTTGAATTTTTTTTTTTGGGGGGGGGGTTTTTTTTAAAAAAATTTCTTCTGCACATGCGCAGAAGCCAAGTTTCCGGCACTGCGCATGCATCACCATCTTGTTTTTGGCTTTTTTGGGGCTTTTTTTCTGAATTTTTCGGCACTGCGCATGTGTGCGTGCACAAAGTGCGCACACGCTCACGTGGCGCACCCACGCAGCGCGGGAGGAAGCGAAGCAGCAGCGAGGTAAGTTAGAACCCACCCCTGACCCGCACTATATCTTCTTTCCATCACTTTTCAATCCTATTAAGGAGAATAATATGTTTACTAGAAATAACTTGAATGATCATAGCATTTAATTCCTGAAGTTGTTTATATTTGACTCTTGCTAACTCTCCCCCGGTTTTCTCTCCTAAACACAAAATTATTCTAAATAAGTAAGTGTGTGTAGGTATTTCACCTAGTTGTGCACGTTTTGATTTTTTAAAATATTGGAATTCCAAAATTTCAAAACACTTCCTCTGGAAGCTAGTTTATTATCTCACATCTAGTTCTCGGTTCACATTTCATATTCAAAGTTTAAGGAATGTTTCTCTGCCTTCTCCCCCCACCCCTTTTTCTTGCCAGCAGAGAAGTAAAAGAAGAAAGACACTTATAAGTTCAGCGATTCCTTCCTTCCCATTGTAGCTGTGAGTCTTCTCAATCTCTTCTGGATAATCTTTCAACCCTTCAGAACAGATGTTGATGGCATCTGAAGAACAAAATGGAAGGAAATCAATTCCATTGCATCAGCAAATTGGCTACTGGAATTGGGCACTGGTAATGACTGTGTTTGTATAATTAGCCATAGGTTGGTGTTTTGTTCTGTTGGAATGGCAAAAAAATTTTTTTAAAGTAGAACTGTGCACAGACACAGTTCTACTTTACGTATTTTTTGGACTATAAGATGCTCTGGACTATAAGGCACACCTAGCTTTGGGGGAGGAAAACAAGAAAAAAAAATCTGCCTCTGCCTCCCAGCAATTTTCCCCCTTGCAGTAAACAGCAAACAGCCTGGTTAGCTTCAGCACAGGCCACCTCCTCATGCCCCATTTTCGGCCTCTGCGTGCCCCATTTTCGGCCTCCGCGTGTCCCGATTTTGGCCTGTTCCAGTCCAAAATCTATCTCCACCGAACAGGAGGCACAGAAAATGGGACGCATGGAGGCTGAAAATGGGGTGCGCAGAGGCCGAAAATGGGGTGCGCAGAGGTGGCGATAGGCGGCGGCGATCCCCGCAGCCTGGAACAGCTGATCGTCGGTATTCCGGGAGGCCGATCTGACCGCCAATCAGCTGCTGGTGCTAAATCAGGCTGTGCTGAAGCTTACCAGGCTGTTTGCTGCAAGGAGACAAATTGCTGGGAGGCAGAGGCTGAATTTTTTTTCTTGTGCTAATCAGGCTGTGCTGAAATTGAAGCACTTTTGGGGGGGGGCAAGTGCGTCTTATAGTCCGAAAAATACGGTAACTACTTCTATGATGGGAGGTAGATAGGGGAGAGAAGAGTGGCTGATAGTGGGACAAACACATACACAGGTAGTCCTTGACTTACAACCATTCGCTTAGTGGCCGTTTGAAGTTACAACGGCACTGAAAAAACTGACTTATGACTATTTTTCACACTTGTGACCATTGCAACCTCCCCATGGTCACGTGATCAAAATTTGGACATTTAGCAGCTGGCAGTGCAGTGCAGTTTTTGACAGTTGCAGTGTCCCAGGGTTATCTGATCGACTTTTGCAACTTCTGGCAAGCAAAGTTAATGGCGAAGTCAGATTCATTTAACAACCATGTTACTAACATAACAACTGCAGCGATCCACTTAACAACTGTGGCAAGAAAGATCATAAAATGAGGCAAAACTCAATAACTGTCTTGCTTAGCAATGGAAATTTTAGGCGCAATTGTGATCCTAAGTTGAGGACTATCAGTAACGACAAATAAATCCTTATAACCTGTCATGAACACACTCACTGATCTGGACAGAATACCATGGTTCCTTTGAAATAACACGGAAAGAATGAGCTGTGTTGACTATATATAAGAGCCACGGTGGTGCAGTTGTTAGAATGCAGTACTGCAGGCTACTTCTGCTGACTGCCGGCTGCCTGTAATTTGGCAGTTTGAATCTCACCATGCTCAAAGTTGACTCAGCCTTCCATCCTTCCGAGATGGGTAAAACAAGGACCCAGATTATTGGGGGCAATATGCTGACATTGTAAACCACTTAGAGAGGGCTGTAAAAGCACCGTGAAGCAGTATATAAGTCGAAGTGCTATTGCAAAGTGCTATATATATTGCAATTGTGCAAACAATCAAAACTGGTAAAGAGTCAGCATAATGCATTTGGACAAAGTCTATGTAAAGTCTTTGCAGCAACAACTGCTGATGTTTAATGAACTGCTTCTTGGGCCCTCGTACTGATAAAGAATTCTGGATAACTCATGTTTGCATATTCGTTTTTACTATTTTGGGTGGTCTTATCCTTTGATCAACACTGGTTTGTCTCTGAGATTGAAGGGCGTAAATTGAATTTTTCTTCTTCTAAGGAGTACATTCTTTATATCAAGCGGTTGCACGATTTTTGGACTCTTGAATTCTAGAAAAAATGTCAGAAAAATGTTTGCTGTCATTTCTTATGATTGCTGCAAGATAAGATTAGGAGCAACCTGACAAACCCACCAGGGGCAGAATGTTTTTATTATAACGAGGAACGACAGAATAGTTATGGAAGAATGTTTGCAGTATGAAAATACACTTTTTAAAAATAAATAAAAAGAAAGATAATTGTTTTTCTGATTCTGGGAAAGTACAGTTTCTGATAGATGAGCTGTCACCTTCTGAAGAGCAATCTGTGTCTGCAATCTTGAAAGGTAAACATTTCGAAGTGCCATTAAAATCTATAAGGTTTAAGAGTCACAATAGCAATAGCATTTATATACCGCTTCATAGTGCTTTACAGCACTCTCTGAGTTGTTTACAAATGTCAGCATGTTGCTCCCAACAATCTGGATCTTCATTTTACCAACCTTGGAAGGATGGAAGGCTGAGTCAACCCTGAGCCAGTCAGGATCGAACTCCTGGCAGTGGGCAGAGTCTGCCTGCAATACTGCATTCTAACCACTGCGCCACCCTCCTATGTATGCCATTAAGATGAATATTGAAACCAGTTTTATTGTACTATATTTTTTTCAGAATACTATTTTTCTTTCTTCAAGCTTTCTGGTTTTCTCCTGGGCTGTTTATTTTCAGTAAGGCTACCAATGTACCTTTTCTTCATGAGGGGGGGGGGATCCCTATCGGTAAAAATGCCAATCACAATAAAAGGACTGGCCTAGGAGAAAATAAAGCACAAGTGACAAACCAAATTGCAATGCTTGAGCTAATAAAAGCAGGAGTACATTACTTGAAAGTAGAGAAGGAAAACACAGCCACAAAGTCACATTTGCAGTGAGTGGGATGAATCCAAGACAGTGTTGCACATTCCAACCCCCTCCCTCCAAAAAAACCCACTCGCTGTTGTCTCCTATTGTTGACAAGCCTTCATTAAATGCAACTCATTGGCTAAACTTTCAAGGGTGTTGTCCATGAAATGTTTAACATTAGGGACTCTTATGTGCTACTTTTGACATAACTGACATCAAATAAGATATGGTGACAATCACATGATTAAACGCTTCTGTTCAGGTAGTCCTCTACTTACAACTACAGTAGAACCTCTGGTCACGAACGCTTCTGACCACGACCAAATCGGGTTCCGACCAAAACATTCACAATTTTTTTCCCCACGGCCGATTTCTCCTTCTGCGCCATTTTTTTTTTGTAAGCGCCAAATTTCCAAAATTAGATTCTGGTCACGACCAAATCGGGTTGCGACCAAAGTTATGGAATGAATTATGGTCGTGACCAGAGGTTCTATTGTATTTGTTTTGTGACCATTCAAAGTTACAACAACATTGAAAAAAAGTGATTTATGACCATTTTTCACATGACTGTTGCAGCATCCCCATGGTCATGTCATCAAAATTCAGATGCTTTGGCCACTGGTTCATATTTATAATAATAATAACAACAGAATAACAGAGTTGGACCTTGTAGGTCATCTAATCCAACCCCCAGTCTAAGCAGGAGACTCTACACCATGGGTTCTCAAACTACGGCCCGTGGGCCGGATACGGCCCACTGAAGCCATTAATCCAGCCCACGCAGGATCACGAGGCTGCCCCGTCCACTCTAGCTTCCGTGCTCAATTGCTAGCTTTCTTTAGTTCAGAAGCAGCCACCTGGGGGAGGAGGAGGGGGTTTCTCCCTGAGCTTTTAAAAGTGAGGTTTTTCTTCCTATTCTACTGCAAGTGCAACTTTGGGAGCGTTGTTTCTCTGCGTGTGTTTACTAAGGTTGGTGAACATTTTGCTAAGGATCTTTCCCACTGTGGCTTCTGTGCTCAATTGCTAGCTGTCTTTAGTTCAGAAGCAGCCACATAGGGGAGGGGGAGGCTGAGGGAGGGGCTTTTTGTTCTTGTTTCATTGCCTGTGTTCCGGGACCTAAATTGATTAGCTGTGTAATTACCAGAGTAAGCCTATTTAACTTAAAAGTTTTTCTTTTCTTTCTCTGTCACCCCTCCAATTCTAAATGAAACTTGAGGTGGACCTGTCCTTTCTGATCAGTCCTCCTGATTTGGCCTCTTTTAGATTTAATCAGCATTAAGGTATTGCCTGTAACATTTACTTTATATATAATATTTACCTTTTAAAGCAGATTGGTGTGTGTGTGTGAGAGAGAGAGAGAGCGAGCAATATAAGTTAAATGCATCAGAAATCAATTTACAATACATAAGATAAGGATACTGTATATGGTGCATTCAGAGAAATGCAATGCTAATAGATTTTAGAGTGATCCTCTTTCCCAAATCTTGGGGGTTTTAGTTGCAGTCTTAATTGGTGCAGTTCTCAGTCTGGTTTATTGTGTGGTCTTCTGAAACATATAATCAGGAGTTATAAAAAATCCTGTTTGTTTTATTCTTTTTTAATGGCCTATTTTAAGAAGCCTGAAGCTGCTGTTGTACTGAAATTAGGAAAGTGGCAAGAAAGAGTGTGCTCTTTTTCCCTTGGGGGGGAGGAAGGGTCGTATTAAATAAATAGATGTGCTCAGCAAGTACAGCTTAGGAAGGACAAAGGCAAAATGGATTGCTAAATTGGCCACGCCCGCCCAGTCACATGCCCACCTAGCCATGCCCACCTAGCCATGCCCACCCAGTCACATGCCCACCTAGCCACGCCCACCCAGTCACATGACCACCTAGCCATGCCCACCCAGTCACATGACCACCTAGCCATGCCCACCCGTTCACATGACCACAGGAGACCCTGCTCTACACCATTTCTGACAGATGGCAGTCCAGTCTCTTCTTGAGAGCTTCCAGTGGTAAAGCTCCCACAACTTCTGAAGGCAAGCTGTTCCATTGGCTGATTGTTCTCACTGTCACTTGAATCTCTCCTTGATAAGTTTCCATCCATTATTCCTTATCTGCCCTTCAGGTGCTTTGGAAAATAAATTGACCCCCTCCTCTCTGTGACAGTCTTTCGAATATTGGAACACTGCTATCATGTCTCCCCTCCCTGGTCCTTCTCTTCACTAGACCAGCCATGCCCAGTTCCTGCAACCATTCTTCATATGTTTTAGCCTCCAGTCCCCTAATAATCTTTATTGCTCTTCTCTGCACTCTTTCTAGAGTCTCAAAATCTTTTTTATAGTGTGGTGACCAGTGGTGGGTTTCAATTTTTTTTTACTACCGGTTCTGTGGGTGTGGCTTGGTGGGCATGGCATGGCTTGGTGGGCGTGGCTTGGTGGGCGTGGCAGGGGAAGAATACTGCAAAATCTCCATTCCCTCCCGATCAGCTGGGACTCGGGAGGCAGAGAATAGATGGGGGCAGGGCCAGTCAGAGGTGGTATTTACTGGTTCTCCAAACTACTCAAAATTTCCGCTACCGGTTCTCCAGAACTGGTCAGAACCTGCTGAAACCCACCTCTGGTGGTGACCAAAACTGGATGCAGTATTCTAGGTGTGGTCTTATTAAGGCTTTTATAGAGTGGTATTAGTACCTCCTTTATTACGGTTGCAGTATTCGGGGGGGGGGTTATGTGATCACCTTTTGCGACCTACTGACAAGGAAAGTTCTGAAATAGCTGCAGTTCCACCAACAAGGCCTGATTGGTCTTCTCTTTGTACTCTTCTCATGCATCTTGGTCCTTTTTCATCTACCGTAATGCCATCCCTTCATCCAGTTCACATGGATTGTTGTCTGTGAAGACTTCATTTTCTGGATTTTTTTTCTACCTGCTGCAGAAGGTGATATCTACCAGTAAACACTTTTTTTTTTGGTCTTTCTTACATTTTTATCCCACCTTTTGTAAAGACCTCAAAGCAATGTACACAGTGTTTCTTCCTCCTTTTTGTTCCTTGTGAGGCAGGTTGGGCCGAGAGAGAGAGTGACTGGCCCAACGTCAATGAATTTTTGTGGTTGAGACTGAGTCTCTCTGCTCCTAGCCCATTATACCACACTGGCTCTCTTAAGAAATTAAAAATAGTTTATTTATTGCCACTGTGGGGAGAACTCATGTACTTCATTGTTCATACGTGACTGCTATTACCTTCACAAAAATGCATAACAAAGTTATATATTAACATAGCACTAACAAATATGACATGTACAATATGATGTTATATAATGGTACAAATATACTGCTATTACAATGTACCGATACAGGAAACCCTTGCATTAATGGATTAATGAAGAAAAGATATCTATTATAGCATTATGTTTTCAATAGGGGTGTTAAGCTAATAAACATTCCTATGTGAAAAGACCTATTTTACTGATTACAAAATACACATTTTGAGGAAAAGCAATTAGTGACAATGATATTAGCTGGGTCACAAAACGTCAGAAGTGACAGAACAATTAGACAGCTATGAAGTAGTCAAAATATGACTCTGAACTCACTGGGAGAAGGAACTCCCTTCTCAGCAAGAGCAAAAATATGTCCATGCCCATCTACATAGCTGGATCTTGAAATTACTCAAACTAGGAAAAAGGAGGGTTTGCAGTGTTGTAAAAAAAAAAGGCAAGGTGGTGGCCTCCATGGTGTGATCAAAGCTTCAAAGCACACACGATGCACAGAAAAAAGCAGGAGGAACTTTGATTGTACCACCATCTTGAGATTTGGACCATACCCTGCAGACACCTCTACTAGGAAGGGTTAAACTGAAACACTGAAACATGATGCTACACAAAAACCACAATAGTATGGTGGAAATGGACAATTGAAAGAAAAGACTGAGATATGGAACTGAAATTGCAAGGGTGACAAGAGCTGAACAGTGTAAAGTAATATTTTCGCACATCCTTGACTGTGTTTTATAGGCCAGAGACACACAACTTGAGGCTCGTGGACTATACACACCTCCGAAAGGTTCCTGCGCAAGGGCCAAGAAACCTTCAAAAGCTGTTATCACATTGTCATTTTTAATGAGGCCCAAAGGAAATTTCTTTCCACACGTGTTCTAAAGAATAACTGTATTTAATATAATAAAAGGAAAACTGATTTAAATTTGTCCTGGCACCAGCCACCAGCCACTGCCTCCTGGTATATTAAAAAAATATACAAAAGACTGACTAGAAGTCATTGTGTACTTTGTAGGATCCAATCTGGGTCGGTCACTGGGACCAGAGGTTTTGTCTTCCGAGTTTTCGGACTCGTCCTGGAGGCCATCTTTAGGGAACTTCTCTTTAGCCTAGAGCAGGGGTGTCAAACCCAAGCCGCGCGGACCGGATCCGGCCTGCGATGTGGTCGGATCCAGCCCGTGGGGCCATCCTGGAAAATGTAAGGGGCCGGCCCACGTGGCTTCGGCCCTGTCTACCCAGTGCAAAGAGGAAACATGCCAGGAGTTTGGGGAGTGGCGTCCCACCCAGTCAGCCACGCCTACCCAGTCAGGCATGCCCAGTGAATGGCGTCAAGCTGGCCACACCCACCCAGTTGGCCACACCCACTCAGTCTGCCATGCCCGCCCAGCCCCCCGAGGTGAACCACAGTTCTGATGTGGCCCTCAATGAAATTGAGTTTGACACCTCTGGCCTAGAGAGAAGTTCTCTGAAGATGGGCTCCAACATGAGTCCAAAAGCTCAGAAGACAAAAAAACTCTGGTCCCGGTGACCGACCCAGATTAGATCCTGCAACATTATCCTGGGATATGTATATTCGCCTTCATTCATGTGCTCACAGTGACCTCCCCATCTATTAGCTATGCTGAATACGAATGAGGAGATAATCGTTGAGCACGTTTGGATGGCATTAGTTCTGAGGAAGGCTGTCCTAAGAAAGAATTCTATAAAGTTGGGGAAAAGAGAATTGTAGTGCAGGATAAAGAGCACATGTTTAAAGGATATATTAGAGAGCTTAAATGCAAATATCCTGAATGTTTGCTACTGCTGATTCATTCCGGTTTCTTTCATTTGTCCTTTTGATTGTCCCTGATTCTCTTACTTGAACTCCATGTGTTACTACCGGTACCTAAAATGCCACCAGATAAGTGCAAAGTCTAGCCTGAACTTAGGCAGCAAGTACAGTGTGGCAGTTTTACATTCCTGACTGCTGAGTGAACAGCACATCAAAATATAGTCAAGTCCTTGCAACCAAACAATTCCTTTTTATGAGTTTCACACCCAAATTGCCCACGGAGAATTTGTTATGATGATGTAGGCCTAGATGTAAGTCATTCGATTTAGCGCAATTTCTATCAGACTCTACTACCGATCAAATCCTTTGCAGGTATCAATTTCATGATGCTGTAATAGGGACTTTCAGAGCAGGAAAAGAATCGTGGTTCAATGTAGAAAGTTGCAAGTTGAATCTCAGCCATCTTCAACTAAAGGATCTCAAAGGGCAGGAAGTTTTCAGTGTCAGACCCTGCAGAAGCCGTGCCAATAGGTAATGTTGGGCCAGATGCTAGGGATCCTTTACTCAACCATGACAATGATTTGATTGGATTAATCCTGCTTGTTATCTTTAAAGAAAGCAAATGGTTAGGACAGACTCACTGGATTCAACACTCAGCTCTTGCAAAAACCATGATTAAACTTAAAGAACTGTGCATACACAATTGCTATAAAAGCTGTATACAATAGAAAGAGCATGTTACCCTAAATAAGATGTATTTATTTGTTTGTTTGTTTGTTTGTTTGTTTGTTTGTTTAATTGTATTAAACTTATATGCCACCCATCCATGGTGGCGCAGTGGTTAGAATGCAGTATTGCAGTATCTGCCAATTACCAGCAGTTCAATCCTGACTGGCTCAAGGTTGACTCAGCCTTCCATCCTTCCGAGGTCGGTAAAATGAGGACCCAGAGTGTTGGGGGCAATATGCTGGCTCTGTAAACCACTTAGAGAGGGCTGTAAAGCACTGTGAAGCAGTATATAAGTCTAAGTGCTATTGCTATCTTACAGTTTGAGGCAACTCTGGATAGCTTATATGACCTCAAAAAAATTGATCTTGAGACCCTTGGAAAGAAAACAAAGCAAAGCAAAACACAACATTTTAAATGAAATAGAGAATGGCAAGTTTACCTAATTAATAAATTAATTACTAGCCTTAAGCCAGAGTAAGCTAGATTCTATTTCCTGCTGAGGTATACTGCTCATGTTGGGTTACCCATGACATCATAGTCTAGGCAACTACACAGAACTAGAATGATGCCAAGATGCCATGTACTGCAAGTTAAATCCTCAAGAAAAATATAGGTACCAGCATTATAATGAAACACCAACCCGTATTTCACAAAGATGAAATTGTATCTTGCATGCCTTTCGTACATTGACAAAATATAACTATTTCTAACAGTGCTATTGAAAGTTGGATTAGGTCTTCCTCTATGTACAGTGCTAATAGGGATTAATAGGTTGGTGGACAATATTTTTCACAGACAGGCTCATATTTCAAAGGAAGAAGTATATGCCTTTGTGAAATTAACACCAGTGCCAAACACACTCAACCACACCATCCTTGACTGCTCTGAAGCATTTTGTTGTCCCAGCCAGCCACTCTTTAACTCACATGTGTACCTCCTTGTAGCTATTATGAGAAACCAAAAAAGGTGCAGCTTTTATAAGAAGTCACTAATAGGTGCACCATGTGTGCCCCCATGACTCCAAAATACCTATTTAGCTGAAGACTCAAGGAGCAGTATATTCCTAAATACTGGTGATACTTTTCCATACTCTTGAATACAAACTTGCAAAGGCCACATCAGTCATCTATCAGCACCTCAGAAGTGTGCCTTCTCTGTAGTAGCATCTCCCTCTGGAAAAACATTGTTCCTCCCCTCAAGATCTAGATACAGTAGCTCCCACTCTATTGATGTTTAAAAGAGCCATGAAGACTTAGATCTCTACCCAAGCCTTCGATGAGGGAGAGTGAGGCCCCCTCAATTCATCATGCTTGCCATCTTTTATTTATTTTTATTTATTTTTATTTTATTGTAATTTTTCTGTTTATTGTTTTCAGCCACCCGGAGTTATTGGGAGTTGGGTGGCATACAAATTTAATTCTTCTTCTTCTTCTTCTTCTTCTTCTTCTTCTTCTTCTTCTTCTTCTTCTTCTTCTTCTTCTTCTTCTTCTTCTTCTTCTTCTTCTTCTTCTTCTTCTTCTTCTTCTTCTTCTTCTTCTTCTTCTTCTTCTTCTGTTGAGTCTTAGGTTATGCACCTCTATTCTAAACTGGGCTAAGGCTATTTCTACTGTTAGCTCGACTTGAAACATACAATTAATATAGAAATTAATATAGACACATATAATTAATATAGAAGTTAAATCTTAATTCAGCCTTCTCCAATCTCGGACTCTCCAAATGCTTTGATATTAATAACTTCAAAAGTTCTGGGAGCTGAAATCCAATATATCTAGAGGTTGAGTAAGGCTGCACT
>QLTV01002835.1:822566-838896 GCA_003457575.1 Thermophis baileyi
CTTCTTCTTCTTCTTCTTCTTCTTCTTCTTCTTCTTCTTCTTCTTCTTCTTCTTCTTCTTCTTCTTCTTCTTCTTCTGTTGAGTCTTAGGTTATGCACCTCTATTCTAAACTGGGCTAAGGCTATTTCTACTGTTAGCTCGACTTGAAACATACAATTAATATAGAAATTAATATAGACACATATAATTAATATAGAAGTTAAATCTTAATTCAGCCTTCTCCAATCTCGGACTCTCCAAATGCTTTGATATTAATAACTTCAAAAGTTCTGGGAGCTGAAATCCAATATATCTAGAGGTTGAGTAAGGCTGCACTAATTTATTTAGCTTTTATTCCAAAACTATAATTTACTGTGTACATGTGAATTGAATTAAAGGATCTGGAAATGAATAGAGCACTTAGAACTCCTTTTGTTTTAGTTGTGGACTAAGTCTAAAAAATGGGCGGTAGCTATGGAAAAACAAATATAATTTGTTTCTTCTTGTGATTGTCACTCAATGGAGTGGAGAAACAGCTGGGAACAGATTAGGCTGTCAAACCTATAACAGAATAATTAGTAGTGAAAAGGCATTTCCAAAGTGTGAGATGATGTTTTAAACCTCTACAGTGAGATTGAAAGTGAGCAGAGTTAGCAGAGACAGCGAGAAAATTATTGTAGGGTAATCGGCTGAATTAAAAGTCTTCAAACGGAAGCTATTCAGAAGAGCTGTTGCCAGCCTGTGATACTAGCTTTTCATAATCAATTCTTCAATCCAACTTCCAGTGTGTTCATCAGTGAAACTACTCTGAGTTTCGATGGTTGGTCTCTTATGAATACTGGTAGTCAGTGAGAAACCTGGATGACAGAAATAGAGAAGAGCTGTGGGGTGTATTCAGACTGATTCAGGCCTTGGGACTGAGTTAGTCATGGCTCAAAGGGCATCCGTTCCAAATAGGGTGAAGTATTGAACAATAGAGAGTTGGGTATGGGCTCATTAAAAGAATGAGTACATTTTTTTCCTCTGGGTGTGCAGTGCTTGTGTTGTAATTAAAACAATTAAGCTGAGTGAAAAGAACCGAGTGACTTTACTGATCAGAATGGGAAATCACTAGGGCCATCATGCTGCCTCAGGCAAAGGAGTGAATGGTGCCCCTCCCATAGCTCATGACAAATTGTATCCAGGAGAGGTCAACTTTTTCTGGTATCTAGTCATGCAGTTGTGGTTCCTTACAGCTTCAGCTTTTGGCATGTCAAAGGTACTGTCAGGACCAATACTTAAATAACAGGGAAGGGAGTAGGTTCCCACAATTTTGCATTTTTGCTTTTATGGGTCTCCAAACTCAGCAACTTTAAGGCTTGTGGATTTCAACTCCCAGAATTCCTCAGCCAGCCATGCTGTTTGAGGAATTCTCAGCCATGCTGGCTGAGAAATTCTGGGAGCTGAAGTGCACAAGTCTTAAAGTTGCCAAGTTTGGAGACCCATCCTATAGTCTTGACACGCTGAACAAAATTGTGGAAGGGTTTCTTCCAATGGATTCTGAATGAAAGGGTCCTTTGGAAATTGATGGAAAAAGATCACCTGTGCAACCTTGCTTGCTTGTTAAGAAGCAGATGTTGTGACTCCTACTGAAGAAATAGCATAGGAGTAATAGCTCAGCATTTGATATGCTACGCTGCTAAAAGCAATGGAGCATCCCTAGAGAAAAACCTGTGTAATATGCATAGGTTAGGACAGTGATGGCGAACCTTTTCGGCACCGAGTGCCCAAACTGGAACGCATGCACGCGTGCCTGCGCCGGAGCGCCAGAAACCCGGAAACCCGAAGACCAGCTGGCCGGTGCACATGCACGCACTGGCCAGCTGGTATTCGGGTTTCCAGTGCGCGCATGCGCACCAGCCAGTTGGTCTTCATGCACACCGGAGCGCCGGAAACCCGAAGACCAGCTAGTGGCTATCCAAATGTGGCTATCACCTAGGATCGTGATGGCTAACCTATGCCACGCGTGCCACAGGTGGCACGCAGAGCCCTCTCTGTGGGCACGTGCACCGTCGCCAGCTGCTCTTTTCGTTTCCAGCACGCGCATGCGCACCGGCTAGCTGGTCTTTGGGTTTCCGGTGCTCCAGCGTGCGTGCCGGCCAGCTGGTCTTCACGCACACTGGAGCACCAGAAACCCGAAGACCAGCTGGCTGGTGCGCATGCGTGCGCCGGAAACCAAAAGAGCAGCTGGTGACAGCGCATGTGCCCACAGAGAGGGCTCTGCGTGCCACCTCTGGCACGCATGCCATAGGTTTGCCATCATGGGGTTAGGAGAAGATCAGGAACGCGGTGGCTCAGTGCTAAGATGCTGAGCTTGTCGATCAGAAGGTCGACAGTTCAGTGGTTCGAATCCCTAGCACCACGTAGTGGAGTGAGCTCCCGTTACTTGTCCCAGCTTCTGCCAACCTAGCAGTTCGAAAGCACATAAAAAATGCAAGTAGAAAAATAGGGACCACCTTTGGTGGGAAGGTAACAGCGTTCCGTGCGCCTTCGGCGTTTAGTCATGCCGGCCACATGACCACGGAGACGTCTTCGGACAGCGCTGGCTCTTCGGCTTAGAAACGGAGATGAGCACCACCCCTAGAGCCGGAAACGACTAGCACACATGTGTGGGGGAACCTTTACCTTTACCTAGGAGAAGATCTTTAATTATCTCATCAGGTTCTTGATCCAAAAATTGATCAAAGTTGGAAAAACTGATAGGACCATGCATGACCAACATGGTTAAGCTCCAACAGAGTAAATATAAAAAAGTATTTCCTGAGCAAATATAAACAACGACACTGGTGGAATTTTCTGTTTTGTTTTGCACATGATTTTTCCCCCCATCTAGAGTATTTTAAAGAACCTTCTTGAAAATTCATTTTGCCTTGATTGGCCTTAAAAGAAATGCAAAGAGCCTTTGTGCTTTTATTAAGGATTGGCAGCACCTAGCTGACCTTGGCTGATTTATGAAAGCTAAGCATGGTGAGGCCTGCTTAACACTTCAGTGGGTGAACACCAGGAAATACCAGGCTGGTAGACTATACTGAGAAGTCAAAACAAAAACATCCTGGAAATCATTGGCAAACCACTTCCATACTGTTGTAAAACAAAAACACGAGACCCCGGGTGGATGTTTTTTTGGTGAAGTCACCAAGAGTAACAAGAAAATATTACTTTACTGTTTGCAGGCTATATCTGGGCATTTAAATAGATACTGTATATTTGAATTGGTGTTGAAAAACAGCTCGTTATAGAAAGTCCTCATCTTACCAACAATTGTTTAATGACCGTTCAAAGTTATATCTCCACGGTCATGTGATCAAAATTTGGACACTTGGCAACTGGCATGTACTTACCACATTTATAGTGTCCCAGGGTCATGTGATTACCATTTACCACCTTCCCAGCCGGCTTTTGACAAGCAAAGTGAATGGGGGATGCCAGATTTACTTAGCAATCATGTGAATCACTTAAAAACTGCAGTGATTTGCTTAATAACCTTGGTTAAAAAAAATCAGGCGTGAATTGTGGTCATAAATGTATTATAGGTTTATTAAAACCTTCTTTATCATTTTCTCCACAATTCATGGCTCAGACTCACTTGATAGTAACATTACAGACTGTTCCCCTTTGAGATACTGGAAGTTGCGGAAAATACTAATAAATTAAAATCATTGCACAGTAATTATGTCAACCCTAAAAAACACTGTAACAGAACAAGAGTATGGAAAGTTCAGGGCATGGAGAGGGAGGAAGAAGCTATTGGCATGAACAGAGTTGGTGATATAGTCCAGGATCAAATGTCTTCTTGGTTTAATGCTTGGAGTTGGTCCTAGTGCTATCCTTAACCAATCAGCAACATGAAAATAGGCGTGTCTTATTTCTTGGAATCAGCTCCAGCTTCTTAGTAGCCAATGGTTATTCTAAATAATATGCTCACGCTTTTGAGTTGGAAATGATTACCTGGAGAAATGCATGGTCACTTGAGATCTTTAGTCATAGATCTCTTTGGAACTGGCAGTACTAAGACAAGTAACACAATGTACCCCTGTTCCTTTGTAGCAACTGTTTTGTTTCCTTCCCCCCCCCCCTAAAAAGAACACTGTTATCTATCTTTCTCACACATACCTCCTATGAATTTTGTCTGACCTTTTCCTTGGATAAAGTAGAAAGATCTGAATGCCTTTAATTAGAAAATGTGGTGCTCAGATAATAGACGGAGAAGAAATATGTGGTTAGTAATCAAATTAAATAGCTCCTGCAATAATTAACATAGATATTATTTGAAACAATGCAAAATATATTTTGTGAGAGAAACCAATTAATTCAGACCATTCTTCCTTATTATTAATAGGATTATTTGAGACATGGAATCAATGGCTATCAGGCATCATTTTCACTATAAAGCAGCTCCTTACACTTATGTGTTTCTCTCTGTTTATGTTCCATCCTGTTTGCACTTAGTTGATTAGTTCACATTAACTGGTTGATAAGCAATCACTTAAGTTAGCTCCCTCTAGATTTCTGGGCTGCGGTTTTTATCATTCTAGCTAGAATAGTGTCTTGAGACTGCAAGAATTACAGTCAAAGACATAATAGCTGTTTTGAGTTTCAAGTCAACTGTTATAATAATAGATTGAGAGGGCAAACAGCATCTATGCCATTTCATTTAAAGGATTTCAGTGAAGGGCCTTGTGGAAAGCTCCCCACTCCTAGAGAATGAAATATTTTGGGGAATATTAAGAGGCTGAATATTATATTTCCCCAGAGGAGAAATGGAGAAACATGCTCTTAAAGGCAGAAAGCAGCCCCAATTTCCTGCATAGTAAAACAGCCCCCAGCAGATGCCTGAAGTCTTTAGAGATCAGAGGTGGGTTTCTCCTGGTTCGGACCAGTTTGCCTGAACCAGTAGTGACCCGCTGGTGACATCACAGTGACGTCATGGATCCGGATCGGTCGGTGCCGGTCCGTGGGCGCCGCCATCTTTTTTTGGGAATTTTTTTTTTGAAAAAAAAATATTTTTTTTGAAAATTTTTAATTTTTTTCTTCTTCTGCGCATGCGCAGAAGCCGAGTTTCTGAAACTGCGCATGTGTCGCCATCTTGGTTTTGGCTTTTTTGGCTTTTTGTTTTGGCACTGCGCATGCGCACGTGTGCGAAGTGCGTGTACACCCATGAGGCACGGCCACGCAGCGCAGGAGGAAGCGAACCGGCAGCGAAGTAAGTTAGAACCCACCCCTGTTAGAGATGGATATTTTGAGAAATCCAGGCCAGCCTATTCACAAACAAAACACCTTCAGCCACAGCTCCCCCAGGCTGGGATTAAAATTTACATCCCCCACACAAATTCTAAGGACAGGAGGTGACCTTTTAGGATATCATAGGATTGACCCATCACCATTAGAATAGCAAAAGACACCAGGCTCACTACATTGCACAACCCCTGCAGCATTTCTGAAACTATATAAAAATCCTTGCACTCATCAAGCTAATTTGTCAGCTGTCCCAGAACCACATGCTGGTTCTGCTCATCAATAAACTGAATCCTTTTTTTCCAATCAGCCTCCATTTTATTTCCAGCATCTTTCTCCTGGCTTGGAACTGAACCAGATGGATTTTTTTCCCTACAGCCTTGACCAGGATGTCCTCAGTTGCAATGTACAGATGATGTGTGAATGGAAGGAATAAGGAGGGATTGTAGATGACTGTCATACATTCACAAAAGAGTGTGGATTAAAAAGAGTCCTGCTGCAGTTAATTCTATATATGTACAATTGGATAAATGGAAAGTTTTTTTTAGACAAGGAGGTCAATGCCATGAATACCCTAGTTCTACCTTGCTCTCTCCTCTTTGCACCTTCCTAGATTTTAATCTCACCCGATTCGCAGAAATGTGATGAAATTTTTTTTAGACAATGCAGCAATATACCATCCTGAATTCCCTGCAATGCAGGGCACAGTATAAGTGTACCTCAATTTATTAAGGGGCACCCTTGTATGAAAGCCTTGTGGGCTTAATAAGGGATGGGGAAAGATAGAAATGCCAATGGAGTTATAGTCGATTGATGAAACCTTCCAAAGGTAGGAAAAAATATTATCTATAAAAAAGCGGCTGGAACTTCAGATGAAATTTTGACTTTTTTTTATAAACACACACACACACACACACACAGAGAGAGAGAGAGACACTACCTTCAACCCATCAGAATAAATGTTAGGTATTTAAGACAGGGAAAGGGCGTGGTAGGCTGCTAAGATTGCTGGTGCTGCTGTGTCATTCAGATAAAGTTCTCTTGTGCAGTAACACCAGCATTAGTGAATTGTTGTTAACACACAAATTTGGGCATCACTGATAGGGAAATGATTTTTTACTACCATTTCCTATTGCCTATTACCATTGTATTTGCAAATTGTGGCTATCCGAGGCAGTTGCTAAATGAGGACTACTTGCATTATAAGGCATAATTTTGAAAGAATTGTATTCTTACTTCTATACCCTGATAGAGGATACCTTATTAATATGTAGATGACATCTTATTTAAATGTAAAGATTTTTATAGGGTCCATTCACACTTGAGAGTTTTGCTGATTTTTTTTAAAAAAAAACCCCTTTTTGCCATTTCAATACAGGTAGTCCTTGAGTTATGATCACAACTGAGCCCCAAATTTATGTTGCTAAGTGAAACATTTGTTAAGTGAGTTTTTACGACTTTTTTTGCCATAGTTGTTAAGTGAATCACTGCATTTATTAAGTTAGTTTTATTTTATTTATTTAGTGTATGGCAAATACATGGACTTATAGTGGTTCAAATGCTAATGTCCAGTCCACCCAGCCATTCAAGGACAGGGTGGTCTATGTTGAAAAAGTTAGTTAAGTTAGTATTGTGGCTGTTAAGTGAATCTGGCTTCCCCATTGACTTTGCTTGTCAGAAGGTCGCAAAATGGATTACATGGCCCCGGGACACTGCAGCCGTCATAAATATGAACCAGTTGCCAACCATCTGAATTTGGATCATATGACCGTGGGGATGGCTGCAACGGTCGTAAGTGTGAAAAACGGTCATAAGTCACTTTTTACAGTGCCATTGTAACTTTGAATGGTCACTAAATGAACTGTTGTAAGTTGAGGACTATCTGTAGCTAGCTGATTTAATGGGGGAAAAAAACCCCTCAGTTTCAATGGCCTTATTTATTTATCCCATTTACCATATGCCACAATTCAAAGCAATTCTTAATAGCATAAAGTGTTAATAGGTATCAGACCAGGGGATGAATCCAGATGGTGCACAGTGTCCTTCTATTTAATGGAATTCTGCTTGGCTCAAACAATGGATGTTAAGAACAGAACACATTTGGGGGGACACACGGCAGCATTTTTTCCAAAGTTATTCTTATCATTACACCCATTAACCGCATCTATGGCATTAGCCCTAAGAATGCATTAACATTTCTCTTGGGGAGTGCTAGATGTTGAGAATGCAGGCAGATTCTTAGAAAGCATCCCGTATTCATTTAGATGAGAGAACTAGCAAGAGATAAACTCACTTTAGGAGCCAGGCCAATTTCATTATCCAAAGCAAGGGCGGAAAACAAAACTGTGAATGGCTATCCATTTCACAAACTCATTTGGAGCTTCCCAGGAGGATAAGACCGGCTGCAGTTGGACACAAACATCATGTTAAACGGGATGAACCAGCAGCCTGATCTAGGACGGTAATTCATCTGTTTATACAACTTGTTTGCAAACCCGCTCCTTGTTTCTCGTGTTTGACATTTTTCTTCCTGACTTTGGGGTGGGGGGGAGGGAGGAAAGGAGGGAAGGAAGAAATAATTATAGTGCACAAAGAACACTCCAAACTGCCCAGCCCTGAATAGTCTCCTTTAGTTAATCTATCACCCTTTCATCTGTCAGTCTCTTGGCTTTAATGAACCAAAGAATTACATTGTATAAGGAACAGAAGAAGACATGGGCTGCGGAGTTCTTTTAGCAGAACTAATGCTGCCACCTTTGCAGATTTCCTGAACCAGAAATACACTGTAAATAGCTAAAAGGTTTCTTAAACCCAAACAAATAAACAGGGGAGACAACTGAAAAGCTGAAAGGAGGACTGGTAATTGGGACTCCCTAGGGATGAGTTGCAGAAATATTTGGATCAAATGTAGGTGGATTGGAGCTGCTGGCTGACTTATGTTTGCTTTTCCTAATCAAAAACATGGCTCTTGCCCAACCAGTTAATGGATAATAAATGTATCCTATCCTATCTGGACTTTCAGGACCAGAACTTCGGCTCTTGGGCAAGTTTTTATTGGTTTCCATGTTACATTGCAACTTATATATGATGAAAGGGCAACTTTATATCTATCCAAAAATCTATCTATAAATTTTCTTCAGGGATTTGTTTGAAGTATCTTGTACCCCAAACATCTGATCAAACAAGAAGTAGAACTTGAAATCAGAAGTTGCCATATAATCGTTTATGTTTCTTCTGGTCAGTTTAACACACATTGCTTGAGGTGAAGATAAGAGCGAGTTCTAGTTTCACGGATGTAGCCAACATTGGCAACAGGGAGGAGTGGCTAGTGATATCCTGAGAACTATACCTGGCTCGGTGGTCTCCTGTTTTGATACACATCCTCCTAGAATTGTCTACCATGTCACTGACCAGAGCAGGATTAGCCTAAAAAGCTAATACAATCCTTGGTTGTATAAACAGAGGCATAGAATCAAAATCATGTGAAGTATTAGTACCGCTTTATAAAACCTTACTGAGACCACACCTGGAATACTGCATCCAGTTTTGGTTACCACCTTACAAAAAAGATGTTGAAACTTTGGAAAAAGTGCAGAGAAGAGCAACTAAGATGATTAAAGGCCTGGAGACCAAAACATATGAAAAACGGTTCCAGGAACTGGGTATGGCTTGTCTAGAGAAAAGAAGGACTGGGGGGATGGGACAGGATAGCAGTATTCCAGTATTTGAGAGGTTGCCACAAAGAGGAGAGAGTCAACTTATTTTCCAAAGCACAAGAGGGCAGGACAAGAAACAATGGACGGAAAGTAATCAAGGAGAGAAACAACCTGGAATGAAGGAGAAACTTCCTAACAGTTAGGACAATTAACCAGTGGAATAGCTTGCCTTCAGTAGTTGTGCGTGTTTCATCACTGGAGGTTTTTAAGAAGAGACTGGACAGCCAATTGTCTGAAATGGTATAGGGTCTTCTTCTTGAGCAGGAGGTTGGACTAGAAGACCTCCAAGGTCTCTTCCAGCTCTATTCTGATAGATTGAAAGGATATAGAAAATTGCTCTATCATATTGCCATATTTTAAATGAACACATCAAGTGACAAATAGGAAGTAGTTATCATGCCTTGTTGAGATTATGAATCTTTGAGCACCTAAGGTGAGACAGATTAAGAACTCAAGAACCCTGAATTCAGTGATCGAGCTATGGAGGAATCTGATTCAAAACAGCATTTCCTTGTGCATCTGGGCAGGTCTATGGAGCCTGTCAGGAATGTCTTAAAGCAGCCTGAGCAGTGTCTCCCTTAACTATCATGTTAGCCCAGGAAAAGATGCACGTGGTTTGAGTGTTTCTAGCAGAGATGTTCATGCACATTCCATATTTTGGTCTTCGAATCTAGATCTCTGCACAACCCTGTTAAATAATGGTACAATAGCCTATTAAAAGTAAAGTCTCAATGCAGTCAACATAATTTTCTATTAAAAGTGCATAGAAAGTGCATCTTTCCCCATTGCTTTAAAGAGAATCCTACCCCACCAATGGCAGTTTTAGCAACCAATCAGATTTTAGGGTTGCCATTTGGAGGGCTTCTAAAGATTCTAAAAATCAGAAAAACTTCTTGTTGTTTCTTTTCTTCCCCTCAGGACATTTACCTTCTGTTGCCAATAACCTGCTTTCTAGCCCAGGTGCACTTCCAAAATGTATACTGAAACAAAAATATGACGTCAAAAATTGTTTGTCTTGCAAGGATAATAACAAGGTTCATAAATCCGTGAAACACTTGAATTTCTACTTCTTTTCAGGCTGGTTTTTTTCCACTTTTTTCTTGACACATATAAAAGTGGTTAACATCAAACGGTCTCCTGCAATATGTTATGTTCTTAATAAATGCTGTTTTGTTGATTAAACACAGAAAGTCAGTGCTCAGTGAACAAGTAATTTGAATAAAAGTAATTACTTGGAATATGTGTTGAACATGGATTTACACTGAATTTCTAGATATGATTAAAAGCCAATCTAATGTAAAGCAGAGAAAAAAGCAACTCCAGCATCTCACGGATGGCACTTAGAAGCCTCTAAATGAGCAGGTTGAACAGAAGAGAACAAAAAGTCAAATGGATAAAATGAATGCCTTAGATCAGGGGTGTCAAACTCGATTTCATTGAGGGCCACATCAGGGTTGTGTTTGACCTCGGGAGCCGGGGTGGGCATGGCCAGCTTGACGTCACTCATGTCAGGGGGGTTTGTGGTGGCCCGAGTGCTCTGCCAGCAAAAACGGGCTCCCTACTCCGTTTTCAGCTGCGACGGACTCCTGCCACCCTCTGCCAGTGAAAACGGAGCTTGGGGAGGCTGCACACAGCCCCCCAAGCTCCATTTTCACTGGCAGAGGGTGGCAGGAGGCTGTTGCAGCCAAAAATGGAGCCTGGTAGGGCTGCGTGCGGCCTTCCCAAGCACCATTTTCACTGGCAGAGGCGCCACGGGCCGGTCCTTTGCTGTTTCTAGGATGGCCCCGCGGGCCAGATCTAAGCACCCCACAGGCCGGATCCGGCCCCCGAGCCTTGAGTTTGACACCCCTGCCTTAGATTCTCAGAGTCTTAAGTCCTTTGTAACAAGCTTGAGAAGCCCATTTAGCAGTGAGCAGGTTAAGTGATAAAATTTACCCATTCTGTCTCTGAAAACTCTAGGGAAAAAAGGAACTGAAAAATGTAGCCCCACCTTCTCTGGTCGTGTCATAAAATTATGATTTTAGCTTGTTTCTTATACTGTAAACTATCATGGATTATATTAGAGTAATATGATGTACTTCTCCTTATTGATGATGATGATAATGTTATCCATTCAGTCGAGTCCTACACTTGGTGATTCTATGGGCCAGGTCTCTCCACATCTTCTGATCTTGCACTATTTCTTTGAGCTTTTCTATGTTCTGGCCGATGTCAGCTTTGATGGTGTCCAGCCATCGTCTTCTTTGATGGCCTGGTTTCCTTTTACCACTAACTCTTCCAATCATAATTGCTTTCTCCATTTGCCTGTATGACATGGCCAAAATGGACATTTTCCTTACCATGTGTATTTTAATATCTTGTCTTCTTATTTACTGAAATAAACAGTCAAACAAGGCCACCCATCAGGACCGAGGAAGTGTGTCTTCTCTATTGCATCTAGAATGAGGTTCTCACTGAGGTGTGGATGGCTTCCACCCTCTTGGTTTTCTGAAGGCCCACAAAGATCTACCTGCTTTCCCAGGCCTTGAGCTAGGATGACTAGTGCCTCCTTTGCTAGTTGTGGGTTGCTGTTGGGATATTTGGGATTTTGCCTGGGTTCACCATTTTGCTTTTCTTTCTTTTTGTTATTTTGTTTTTCTACTGTTTGGTATATTGTGAGCTACCTCAAGTTATTTGGAGTCAAGTGGCATCAAATAAAACAAATAAATGTCCCCAGAGAAACAGTACCAAGATACATGAAATCTAAAAATTTAAGGTGCAACTGAGGGACCATCTTTGATGAAATAAAACAAAACTTCACAAACATTTTGAGACAACTGAACAATAGTCACCATTTTGGCATTTGCCATTTGGCTCTGTGACCTGTGTTCTTAGCTAGGAATATAGTTTAATGAGAAAAGAGGAACAGAAATATTTAATCAAGGTAGCATTGGGGCAATTGTCTCCATATATGAGGTAGAAGATGGAGACGCAGGCCTTACAGTAACAACTGGCTTATGGTATGCTAGGAGGAAAGCTAGTTTATAGTAAATCATGGACAACCATCAAAGTGTTTCTTTAATCGCTGATAGAATTATGATCTTTGGTAGTTATGTGGATTCTTTGCATTAATTGCATAAAAATGAAACACTCTCCTGAAACCTATGAGCCATATAATCGGAATGTAACATTACATTTTGTCAAATTGCAGCATTGCTACAGTTATGACATGATCTGTGGTCTAATTGATATGATGACAACATGATAATTCAGACTTGGAAGACTGAATACAAAAATCTGCAACGGACTGAGGTAAATATATGTACTTCTTTTGAAACAGTTTCAAGAATTGAGACAGAGAGACGGGGATTTTAAAATACTTTGCAAGTCAGAACAAAGCGTGCAATGTTGAGAACTGTTTTTTAAATAGTGGTATTTGTTGTATCCAAGAGCAGAATGCCTCTAAACTCTTTGGATACACCATTCCCAAATCTCTCTGCTAGTCAAGCAGTCTGGGGCTGGAATACAACAAAGTTTCTAAAATTGCCAAGTATAAACTGTTACCCATGAAAGAGAGATTCTACCTCGTTTCCCCCAAAATAAGACATCCCCTGATAATAAGCCCAATCGGGCTTTTGAGTGCATGGCAATAAGGCCAAGGGCTTATTTCAGGGTTCAAAAAAATATAAGACAGGGTCTTATTTTCAGGGAAACACGGTATCTATCTATGGTTCACCAGCAACTTTTAAAAGAAGTATGAAGGCACGAATCACTTGGCAGAAAAACAAGCCCATGTTACTCAAGATCCAAAAAAAAAAAAAAAAAAGCCATCTTTGTGAGAAAAACCTGCGTGGCTTCTGGGAAAAGAAATCTTACATTGTAACCCCCCTTAAAAAAAAGTGCTGCCTTCTGCAAGCAGGATTTCCCCAATGGTTTGGACATACAATTCTAGGAATTTCCAGCCAATGCTGGAAAAAAAATGGTTTAAATTGTATTCGACATTTTAAAGAACTTTACTGGTTTTCAAAAAAGATACAAAATTAAAAGATAAACAGAAATAGAAAGAAAAATGCTTGGAAGATAATAAAAGTGCAGAAAAGAAAAGAGAAGGAAAAAAGAAAATAGGGAAAGAATAATTTCCAAGTTTTTTTGGTAGTTCAATTTTTTTAAAAGAGATAATTAAAAAAAAAATTCTGGTATTGGTCAATAAAAAAAAAGGATGAAGTAGATGTAGAAAATGAATATTTCAGTGAGTTGTTACCTGTTCCATCATCACCTGCCCCCCAACTAACCAGGTAAAATATTGAAAACTCTGCATCCTCCAATGGACCTTTAATTGGTTGGAATCTTTAATTGGTTTATGACTGTTAATGAAAAAATTATTGGGCAAAGTATGAAGACATCCTTGAGTTGAGGTTCTTAGTGATGACATGGACACATCCATGATGTTTGCTTAGCAAAAGAATGGAAGTAGGTTTGCCATTGTCTTTTCCCAAGGATTGTTTTTCAGTGCTTCACATTGTTCAACTACTTTTTCTTTCTCTTTCTTTCTCTTTCTCATTCATTATTGTTTCTTCATTAGTCTTGTTCAGCCATTTTGCAGGACTAATTCTTTTACTAACAGAAAGATTGTGCATTCCTATACTTTAAGGGATCGATATTCATATAGACGTGGAAGACGAAAGATGCATTTGATATGCAGCAGTGGATTACTATTATATGTTACCTGTCAGCATTTGCAGGAGATCTTTTTAGAAAAAGATAAGGAAGAAATGTTTTGTGCAATACAAGCAATGTTTTCAGAAGTATTCTGCTCGTAGCAAGATTTTCCATGGCCTTTTTCTTCCTTCTATCTTTTTACGGTAATTATAACTATAGCTATTAAGTTTGACGTTACAGTATAGCAATAGCACTTTAGACTTATATACCGCTTCATAGTGCTTTACAGCCCTCTCTAAGCGGTTCACAGAGTCAGCCTATTGCCCCCAACAATCTGGGTCCTCATTTTACCCACCTCGGAAGGATGGAAGGCTGAGTCAACCTTGAGCCGGTGAGACTTGAACTGCCGAACTGCAGCTAGCAGTCAGCTGAAGTAGCCTGCAGTGCTGCACTCTAACCACTGCGCCACCTCGTGTCATTATTATTGTTATGACACCTCGTGTCATTATACTAACCACTGCGCCAGTATGTCATTATTATTCTGGTATGTATTTATCTTTTCCTTTTGTTAGTTTGGCATAAAAGTATACACATAAGAATTGAAAGTTGACAATATTACTTAGGTTTCCAAATGCATTTTATAAGTCCAGTAAAGGACTCATAGTTTCTGCATTCTGTCTCTCCTTACAGTTACAGCAGCAGTTTTATGCCCAGTTTTTGGAGAAGATCTGGATAATTCCAGATTAGGCTGACTCAGCTCCCTGAATAAATTAAGATATGGTCTGTCTCCACTGCTCCTCTGCTTTCTCTACTTTTCTATCTTTCAGATAGCATTTCCCACACTTGTGTGTTGTAGGAGATCCAAGAACATACCCCTCTCTCTCACCGCATCCCACTTTCTCTCTTTCCACTACCCGGCACTCTATCCTTGTTAATGACTGTTGAACAAGATTGAAACAAAGTTGACTTTTCTGAATTTGGAAATTTTCTCATCCCAACAAGTTACCATAAGTTACCTCTCCATTTCCAGAAGGATGCAGAGAATTAGCAGGCCAAATAATCAGTAAGTGGATCCAGCATTGTTTTCTGCCCCCATGTCACAACTTGGCTGTCCTACAGTAGGATTCTGTCCTTCCACCATGGCTACATGATTTTGTCTAAAGAACAGTAATCTTCCACTAGATTTTAGTGCACCTGAAAATATTTGTATGGAATAGATATGACAGTGGCAACAAATCTCAGGGTAACGAGTGAGAGTAGGGGCAGAAGACCGTCTTGCTAAGTCTTGTTCCATACAAATGGGATGAAATCTTTTCCAAATAATAATTTGAAGGGGTTACACCACTTGTGACAGGAGTTGCCTTGAAAGAAATAAAAAGAAGAAAGAAAGAAAGAAAGAAAGAAAGAAAGAAAGAAAGAAAGAAAGAAAGAAAGAAAGAAAGAAAGAAAGAGCTAATAGAAAAACACTTCTCTTTTGATATCAGAATTCTTGTCAATTACATTATTTTGTATTCTAAGGCTAAAATGGATATGTAATTTTTTTTGTTTTGGTTTGACTAAGCTTCCTACACCATTTTTTTTTATTGATTCCATTCAAAATAGAGTGGGGAAGGGGGGGAAAAGGATGGTTATTTGGATATGTCCATACACTCTGTTAATGATTAGCACTGATTTCTCATGGATGTAAACATCCCACATGCTGTCGTATATTTGGAATATATCCTTCTACATCAAAAATCATTGAAAAGCCTGGCCTTTAGCCAATGTTTTGTTTCCCAATAAAGGTCATCTAAGCCAACCTTAACTCAGTTTACACAATTACTTGGATTATGTTACAAATCTTCACAATGGGAAATACTGCATTTGTTGTCAGGACAATTGATCTTAAATGTTATGCAACTATATTTATTGGTGCACAAATGCGTCAAGAGGTTTCTTTGCATTAATTCAGCCTTCCATGATATAAAGAGGATGACCTTGGTGAAGAGAGGGAGAATCCATTACTAAGGCAATGAGGAGTTAAGCAAAAAGCCAGACAAGGAGGAAGAGGAAGTATATTTAGATTTGCAAGATGCTGTTACTGTAACAAAACTGAATAAAATATGTTTCTTGATTTGGTCTAGAGTTAACACTTTCTGAAGTCATTCTTGTCCTTTCCTGTTGGCCATTCAACTGAATCATATCCAATCAATCATTTTTTTTCCTCTTCCTCCCCCTTGATTCTAACTGGCTATGTGTCCACACAGTTAAATAAGTTAGATAATTCTTTAGCATTGTGATTTCTCAGGACCAGCAAATATGTTTGTACATACTGACCAACTTATACTCAAATGCCAGTATATATATACATACATACATACATACATACATACATACATACATACATACATACATACATACATACATTATATTTGTTTTGGTTATTCGGGTTTTCTCCCGCATGAAGTTGGAGATGTGGTTGGACTTCGTCGAAACGTCGCAACCACATCTCCAACTTCACGCGGGAGAAAACCCGAATAACCATAGACCTACATACAAATCCCCGCAAAAACCTCAAAACACACACACACACACACACACACACACACACACACACACACACACATATAAACAGATATATATATATATCGGTTACATATTTTATATATATGTAACATATAGAAAACGGACTGTCGTTGTAAGTAACTGCTTGGATGGCCCCTGGAGGGGGCAAGAGGAAAAGA
>QLTV01002835.1:851040-881726 GCA_003457575.1 Thermophis baileyi
AGGAACAGCCTGTTCCCAATGCACGCATGCGCAGAGCTGCCAGAAGGCAAGAACAGTTAAGGAAGAAAAGGGCTACTCGGGAGTAAGGCTTGGAGTTGATTGGCCCCTCCCATAGGACATAAAAGAGGAGCAAATGGATGTGAGCGTTGCAGGAAGCAACTTGGTTCATTTCTGTTCGGTGTAACTCAGCAGCTCTGTTTTGATTCTGTGCTCTGTTTGGCCGTGCAAAGCTACTTGCCAATTAGGTCTTTGGCAGCATGTCAAGAGAGATAAAGGTGGGTCCTTATCAGCCTTCTCTCAAAAGACTGTGGCAGACTTCTGTAGGACTAATTAAAACTGTTTGTGACTTATTACGGCTGTGAATGAACATAATTCCCAGCCGTTGAAATAAAAAGAAGTTTTTTTGGGACTACGTTTGTGATTTATGCTTTATCAGGAAGCCTAGGTCAGAACACCCAGAGAGTGCTGTAAAGTCTGTATGAGTGGTATATAAGTCTAAGTGCTATTGCTATTGTAGGTGCAAACGGTCCCTGAATAAGTGGTTGTTAAATGAGAATTATCTATAATCAATGGAATTATAGGCATTGAAGTCGCAACGCATCTAAGATCCACATCCAATGTAGAAAAATATGTTTATTAAAAGAACACTCATGCATTGCTACTAGGACACAATAAGTAAAGTTATTTGAGGCTGCGGGAGGTGATTTTGATTTCAGTGTGCAGCTTTCCTTTGCCTTCATGACTCTGATGGGCCATAGGAGTTTCTTTTCCCATTGGTTGTAATACACCAGGGGTCTCCAAACATGGCAACTTTAAGACCTGTGGACTTCAACTCCCACAATTCCCCAGCCAGCATGGCTGGCTGAGGAATACTGGGATTTGAAGTCCGTACGTCCTAAAGTTGCCAAGTTTGGAGATCCCTGTAATAGACTAAGACAGCCATCCCTCTGGAATGTCTAACTGACCATACAGTTTGACAAAACCCTCATGATTCACTTTGTACTACTTCACTGACCTGATCTCACCTAATGGCTCACTGCTCTAGGCTTCCTCTTCCTAAGACCAGCTAGCAGCTGGGAATCTCATCTTCCTATGGCAAGGATTCCCTACTAGTTCATTCCTAACATCCTGAATCATTTCCTCTCACCTTAAGATCTTCATGAGCATCAGCCTGACTCATGCAAGACCCAAGCTAGGAACAATACTTTGTACCACATGACTCCTGTCTTTGGGATCCACTTCGTTTGGTCCTGTTTTTCTTGGAAATATGCAAGGAATGCTTTTCATAGGCTGAGGAATGGCTGCTGCTTCTGCTGAACTAACCTCCGGTTTGGATTGTTTCCTTATCAGCAAACAGGAAAGATGGGACCATCCGATTCAATGTGGCCGAGATTTAATTGGTTTAAAAATCAAGTCACAGTAATTTGTATATAGATGAAATCATTGGCATCCTTCAGTCTTGAAAGACTATGGTACCATATATATTATTAATATAATGATTATATTAATCATTATATTGGAATTGTAGTAATTTGAGTAGGGTTTTTTTTCTTTCTTTTTTCCTCTTTATTAAGATTTTGTCTTGATTTTTTTTTTTAAAAAATCCATTTGTAGTTGTAAATAAAACATTAAATATCAGAAAATCTATCAATTAGCCTGTTAATATGGGGATGTCCACAGGAAGGGAGTGAAAAAAAAAAAGCAAGATGGTGACCACAACCATGGGATTCGATCCCTGCTACCTCTTTACATGTGGGACATGATTGTCTCCACCGTCTTGACATTTCTCCCCCCCCCACTTTTCCTGGGACAGCTCTGTGTCTATACCACTAACTTTGAGTTTAGTTCACTTAGGATGCAAATTATTGAGGATGGGTTTGAATCCTGCTCTTCATCCAGGCAGCCAATATTAAAAATTGTAGTAAAACCAAACAAAAATAACATACTGCAGAAAATAGTTTTCTTAATGATTAACAACGCAGGATATATAATCATATATCTTAGCTCATATAATCCATGTCACCCATGAATCTTCTAAACAATTTCAAAATGCTCCCCCTCCCTTTTTTTTCTCTTGGCAAAACAGCTGGATCATTTTGGAGCTCATGGTGTAAATTCTGTAGAGTAGCTGATTTATCTGGAACGTAGTTGCAAGTAGGATTACAGTAGTTTTGCAGTGGTACATTACCTAGGAGTGTGTGAATAGATGTGTGTGTGTGTGTGTGTAGTGTGTGTAGTGTGTATGTATATACACATGCACACACACACACTCACATTATAGTTATCCATATCCAGTAATCCATGTATTTACTTGGGTATTATAGGTGTAAACACAAATTTCTGAATATTTACTTGATCGCCTTTGCACATCCTGCAGATAGTCAGCATTGGCTTCAAGTTTTCACTTGGATTTGCTGCCACCTAATGTATGGAATGAATCTTCGATTGTGGCTTTGTTTACTTGTTTTATTAACCATGACTTATATTTTGCTCTTTGGTTGTTGAGCAGATTATCATGAGGTTTAGCAAGTTGCCTTCTCACACGCACACGAGCATTTACTTTAGTACTTTTAAAATACTTGCACAAGAAATATTTAATTTCTCAGATGCAGCCTGTCAATAACATATTGATCTTTGAGAAAATAAGAAGTTATTTTGTCTCCAAAACTGTTTATTAGTTCTCTTTGTTGAAACTGATTTATGATGGATTGCCTTCTATTTAGAGTTTAGGATTTACATCAAATCTGAAATACTTGCTTTTGAAAATGCTTTTAAAAATCAATTTCAGGGACGCACGGTTGAATGTTTCAATGTTGAATGTTAAGGAAATAGACAATACATCCTTACACTATTTATTTATTAAATTTATATGCCACCCATGATGTGAAATAGCAATAAAAACAATTAGAACATCAAAACATTAAAAGTATTTATATAAACAAATATGTAGTCTATAAATCTCTTCATTGAGTCCATAATTAGTAAGCTAGATAGAAAGGCAAAAGGGAATATAAGTATGATGTATAGTCTCCAAAGCCTCTTTATTTTCAGTAGGAGTGATCTTTGGTTCTTCTATTGAATTTCTGAATTTTGTTGGCTGCATCACAATCCTTGCTTTTCTTGTTGATTCTTGCAAACAAATTTGTCCTCGGGGACTTGCAGAAGAAACATATCTACCAATTCATTTTAGTTCTAGGTTAATTCTTTTGTATGATTCCACTACTTGGTAAGATAACATAGACACACCAAGGAAGTATGAATTGCAAGAGGGTTGAAATGAAATAACTTTTGTGTAGTGATGTTGCTTTGGTTTTCTGTAATAGGAACAGATACACACCTATGCATACCCATTTCTGATGTGACAATGTGCTTTTTCTTTTAAAATTAGTGGGGTGGGATAAGTATGCTATGTTTGTTCAAGAAAGAATTTCTTAAATGCTATTGCCGGAATCTGACAAATGAATCCTTTGTTGAATAATGCGCAAATCCTCATTTTGTCACTCTTTATGCTGCTTAAACCTGATCTATGCTAGACATGTCAAAAACAGCTCATGTGCTACAGGTTGTGGCAAGATGTAATCAGTGAAAAGAAGAGTGATAAGATTATCATCTTTGCATTTGACAGAGAAGATCATTTGCCTCTTGTATGTAAGCAGAGAAAAAAGTGTGTAAAAAATTAAATTTCACTGATGGAGGCATTCTGATAATATTTTTTACCTTTGCATATGAACAATTTTTATTTAACTTTCCGCAATGAAATATTGCTCCAACTTACAAATAGTAAAATGGAAAAATCAAATATTATATTACTGTTTTGAGTTGGGTTTATTTTGCAATAGTGTATTTTGCTGTTTTCTTCCATGCTTCTATGATACCTCCTTCCAAGTCCTTTTAATCACAAAGATCAATCCATATAGAACTAGTTACAGTATATATATATATATATATTTCTTTAACCAGCTCTGTACTGTCTTGCATATGGGTGGAGTTGGGGCAACTGAATGGAGCTGAGCATTTACTGGCTGGATGCCAGTAGTGAAATCCAATTTTTTTACTACCGGTTCTGTGGATGTGGCTTGGTGGGCGTGGTGTGGCTTGGTGGGCGTGGCAGGGGAAGGATACTGCAAAATCTCCATTCCCACCCCACTCCAGGGGAAGGATACTGCAAAATCCCCATTCCCTCCCCACTCCAGGGAAAGGATACTGCAAAATCTCCATTCCCACCCCACTCCAGGGGAAGGATACTGCAAAATCTCCATTCCCACCCCACTCCAGGGGAAGGATATTGCAAAATCTCCATTCCCACCCCACTCTGGGGCCAGCCAGAGGTGGTATTTGCCAGTTCTCCGAACTACTCAAAATTTCCACTACCGGTTCTCCGAACTACTCAAAATTTCTGCTACTGGTTCTCTAGAACCTGTCAGAACCTGCTGGATTTCACCCCTGCTGGATGCCCTTCCTGACACCTATGCAGAGCTAACAGCAGATATTCTCTCTTTGTGCCCAGAGAAAGAGAAATATCTGCCGCTATCTAGGATCGAATCACTTTCTGATTGTGAGGCAAGAGCTCCACCTCTAGGCCACCACACAGCTTCATATATAAATAACCCACTGATTATTCAGAAATGTTTAGCTGTCCAAAACTCTTTTTCTTGGCTTCCTGAGTAAGTCTATGTGTCTATGATCCTGCTATCTCAGTGGTTCTCAACCTTTCTAATGGCACGACCCCCCCGCAACCCCCCCCGCAGTCGCCAAGTGTCTGAATTTTGGTCACATGACCACGGGGATGCGGCAACAGTCATACCATTTGGGTTCTTTTACCCTCTGCGCATGCGCAAAGCATTCTGCGCATGCGCAGAGGGTAGAAGAACCCAAATGGCGGCGTCCGGGCTACCAGCTGACGGCGACCCGCAGGCACGGCCGAACTGGGACCTTTTTACCCCTGCAGTGACGGTGGCACCAAGATGGCGGGCTAACGCGTGCGGCGACCCCTGTGAAATGGTCGTTCGACCCCCAAAGGGGTCGCGACCCACAGGTTGAGAACCGCTGTGCTATCTGAATTTCCATTTTACTATCTGTAAATCAGAGTGATATTTATCTGTGAAAAGTTAAAGAAAAAAAATGTCATATAGAATTGATAACAATAGAATTGAAACGCTTTCCTCCCACCCACCCCCACAGTGAGAATAAATGATAAAACAAATCACCTATTTTCATTTTTCTTGGGTGAAGTGATTTATACCATTAATTAGGTACGGGTAATCCTTATTTAGTGACTACAGTTGGGATAAGCAACTTGGTTGTTTAGCAAAGAGATTGCTCAATGAAATCACATCTATGCATATGATCTTACTTCAGCTTTTCTTTGCTTAACAGACCTGTGAAGGTCACAAATGCGAGGTTGGTTGTAAAGTTACTTTTTCATTACTGTCATAATTGTGAATGGTCTTTAAATGAGGCAGTTGCCAAATGAGGACTACCTATATAGCCCTTCTAATCCTAGTTGAAGACTAGAGCTGTTATAAGCTTCGAAATATATTTACAGACCTGTTGCAGGAAATATGAGCAAGGTACTTCTATCACAGTGAAAGAGGTTCTCTGTGTTTGTTGGCTATTAAAAATTGAAAGTAGAAAGAATACCATGATTTCTATTTGCAGTGGAATAAACATAGTTTGTGCTGCTTTTAATATGGTAATATAGGTGCCACTGGCCATTATATAACACATTTGAGTGTTATGTCTTGGAGAGACTGTCTTAAATCATTAGTATATTTGTTTCGAGCTAGACCACAAATATCTATGGAGGTGTTAATAAACATAATATTCGTTGCATACAACTTCTGAAGTTCAGGAAATGGAAAGTAATATTCCTAGGACAACATAGTACAAGAAACAAATAGCTGAAGTTCAGAGTGCCCTTGTGGGGATTGTGTAAGCAACATTTCAAATAAATAATTGGTCTCATTACAGGCCAACATAATACATATGACTTCAGTATTACTGGAAGCTCGTGAAATATGTTTTTGATGCATGTTGTATATTCTGATGCTAATTGTTTAGAAAGAAAACTTGCCCCCAAAAGGAAATTGGGAACATTTCACCATCCTTAACATTTCTGCAAAAACAGGAAGCAAATTCACATCTATGGAACTCACAAGATAAGAGCTGGATTGTAATACGCTTTTGAGAGCAAGAACAAATTTAAATTGTCTTTCTAGCCTCTGATCCTGCTATTATTTGCTTGGAAGTACTTCCAGTTGAGCCGATGGAGATACCAATGCAAGCCAAAAAGGCGACTTGCCAAATCGGTTTTTAAAATCCAATTATGAATGTGAAATGTATGCTCCAGAAGTAAAATTCATGCCCTTTAATTATTAATACAAATGAATCACTGGGAACGAATAATCATATAGCAAGTGTCTTTTTGGCTATAATACACTTTTTAAATACAAAAAAATCACATAGAGAGAAGAAGTCTTTAGTGTTTCTTTTAATGACTTTTGCTGTGCTCTCTTTTTTGTGATTTATATTCTCTGATACTTTCTAAGGAACTTTATGTTCGAAAAACATTTTCTGATTAGCTACAAGAGTTTTTGACACAAATGGATACCTATTGAGAGGTTCAGAAAGAAACATATAAAGTATCTAGTTCATTATATTGAATATTCTCTGCATCAGAAGGTAGCATTTCTCAAATAGTGTATTTATTGAAAGGGAGACTAACTTGTTCTCCTACTCCCACAATAATTTTCCTTTTAAAATGAAACTAAAAGCCCTTTTAGATTTGCAAAGAATAAGTTAAAATTAAGAAGGTAAGTCTTCTCAGATTTCCTGAAAATAAGATTAAGAAGCCGAATGACTCCCCCCCCCCATTTGAGCTTCATTTTGAAAGAGGGAGCATTATAAATCTTTTTCTTAATAATTCTAATAGATTGTCTTTTCTCCTTTTCTTCCCACTTTGGTGCAATCTATTGCAGTTCTATAAAATGAATTATTGCTTTGCATATGATAGTAGAATTTTCAAAACTAACGTGGGGCATGTTTTACACAGTTTGACTATGAGCTTACATCCCACTACTAAAATGGAAGCTCCTCCAGTTAGTGTAACGGGTATTTGCAGGGCACTGAACAAATCTGAAGGAGGCCAAACAGAGATTCTTTAGCTTTGTGAGAAAGTCTTGGCTTCACAGTTCCAACTGTGGAGTATAAAATCGCTCAAAATTTTTGCTCAGCCCCAAAGCACAGCAATTATTGGGCCTTCAGAAGCTGCTTTATCATGTTTGAGCTCAATGGTTAGTCTCATTTAGTTTTGTCTTCTCGAATGGTACTTCTCCAGCCATTCCTGCAGATGTCAGGGATGGAGGCCGAATCTAATGCAAGCAAAGTATCTGCTCTATAATTGAGCTGCAAATCCTCCCTGCAAGGTTTTTGGCCATTTCAAACCATATTCTACGGCAGGCTTGTCAAACTCAGGGCTCAGGGTGCTTAGATCTGGCCTACGGGACCACCCTGGAAACAGCGAAGGACTGGCCTGCAGTGCCTTTGCCTTCGATAACGGAGCTCGGGAGGGCTGCGCAGCCCACCCGAGCTCCATTTTCGCTGGCATAGTGCTCGGACCAGCACAGGTGCCCCTGACATGAGTGATGTTGAGCTGGCCATGCCCACCCTGGCCAACCCACCCGGCCCCCCCGAGGTCAAACACAACCCTGATGCAATCCTCAATGAAATTGAGTTTGACACCTCTGCTCTATGGGAATTAAAGAATTCCTAAAGAGTTAATTAGTGTGGAAAGGAAGGAAGATGACAATGGAGCTAATGCAGGTGTGGTTACCTAGACAAAAGCAGTTAAAGCATTTTTTAAGTCCAGAACATCCAAATAACATTCAGAAGTGGCTTAGACAAACACCCCCCTGATTAACTAAAGTATAAGAAGGAAGAAATGGGACAAAACAAGCAAACTGCCAAGATTCTTTATTAGAGCAAATCTCAATAAAAGTAGCTTTAGCCTTCCTCTTGAGTTGATTTCATGTTCTGGTCTATCTGCTGGGGCTGACTGATAGCTCTCTCTCTCTGAATATTTGAAGAGTTTAGTTGGCAGCATGTCTAATCCAGGAGTGTTTATGTATTCACTGTCTCCAGCACTTGAAATCCACTGCTTCTCAATTACATTCATAAGTAGTCATTTCCATCTTGATTGGTTCATCTCAGTAAGACGTTAGAAGGAAAATAGGAATATTCCACAGAAAAGGGAGGAGATGTAGATTAACCAATAAAACCAACTGGTTTTAAACTGAGCTTCTAAACCTGAAATAGTCAGGTGAGTGACGAGGGAAAACCAATAAGAATTTGGCAGAGGAATTCAATTGAAGAGGCAAAAAGTGGCGAATGAGTGCTGCTAATGCTCTGCATTGCATACGATCGGAGCAGTGAGGCAACTTCGGGGAGCATATAAGGAAGCCAACTCTCCAGAGAACAAGCTCACTCAACAAGTGTACAGGGAAAACAAGCAGGAATTTGGACAAGGAAATCAAGTGGGGTGGTGTTTGTTTGTTTGTTTGTTTGTTTTTACTGGAGGGGATGGAGGGACAGATGGAAAAATGTGAAATAAAGGGTAAAGCCTGTAAAACAAAAAAGCTTGAAAGTTTCAGAGTAGATTCTAGAGCTTTGTTGATGTTTCTAGGTCCCTGGACAAAGAATATCTGCTGCAAGCTTCAGGAACTGAGAAAGAGCATTTAGGCTCCTAATTCTTAAAATACCTACTCCTATAAGTATCTTATGACTATCAGTTTGTTGGTTGTATCTTATGATTTATCACTTTGTTGCTTGTATGTATACTGAGACCAGAGACAAATTCCTTGTGTGTGCAATCACATTTGGCCAATAAATTCCATTCCATTCCATTCCACTCCACCTAGAAGAGGACAAACAATGGATGGTAGCAAGTAGAGGCTCTCTAACAGAGGGACCAGAGCAAAAGTCTGTTGGCCAGACAATCTATAAAGGAAAGCATGCCACTTTCCTGGGGCATACTTTCAGGATGTGAAAGAAGACTCCCAACTCTCTTTAGGCCCACTGACAAATATCTCTTCTAATGGTCCACATGAGAAAGAATGTTACGTTCAGAAAATCTTGAACATACTGCAAGCAATGGGGATGAGAATGTGAAGTTGCTGCAGGCACAAGTAGCGTATTCTTCACTTTTTCCTCCAGAAGTAAGTTCCCTGGGTGTGGGGGGGGGGGAAGCAAAATTCTGGAATGGAACAATTGCATAGGGTGATAGTACAAGGGATGAACAATTGTATATGCTGATTTCCAATTCCTTCTTTGATAATAGGACACATTTTCCTTGCACTTCATAAAAATGGAAAGAACATGTTTGGAAGGCAACTTGTGAGCCTGATCTGGAAGGTTTTGAAATGAAACCTTTGTGGGAGGAAAATGTTGCTCATAAAACATTGTTATGCCAAGTATTGAGTATGAACTGGGAAGTATATGCAGAATGCTGAACAATAATAAACACCCAAATTCAGGAAGGAATAGGTCAAGTTATTTAATTAAAGGATTCAATTTCTTATACAGAATAAAACAGGATGCATTAAGGAATTGTGCAAAGTAACCTCTGGGCCCTGAAGGCTTGCACAATGAACCGTAATGTTGCAGTAGATATAAGTAATGATTCAGTTAATAAACAGATATGTTAAAGTGTATAAAAATAGTTTACTCAAAGAAATAACACAGTCCAAATAACAGTCCGAATCATACACGTTCAGTCAGTCAGTGTTTAGAAGTACAGCAGTCTTCTTACCAGCCTTTCTTTGTCTTAATCAGCAAACAAAGATTTCAGCTTTCAAGCAATTCTATACTATCACAGATAGTTACGCTACACATAGAGCTTCCTCTCAGACACGAAGTCAATTAAGCAATGAATCAGCAGAAGAGAGAGAGAACTAACCATGTTCTCTAGCTCCCTCTTATGGCCGTTACTGCCAGTCAGAATGTAACAATGCATTTAAAGCTATATCACATATATACATTTAAACATTGATTTGTGGCTTGTTTATATTAACCAACCCAACCGTTTGGACAGAGTCCTAACAGGATGGATTGGAAATTTTAATTCAGGAAGGTGAATATGATTCAGTAGGCATCATTGAAACCTGGTGAAATAAAACTAATGAGCAGAGGGGAATGTATACAATCTTTTAAAAAAGAATAGGGAAAAGAGGAGAAAGAATGACATTATTTGTGAAGGATGAACACACATATATTGAAGTCCAAGAATGTGGACTAATCAAGAGCATGAGTAAGAATACAAGAAAGCAGAATCAACCAATCATTCTGAAATTGTATTAAATTGCAAAGCCAGGCAGAACATCTGAATCTTCTTACATTATATTATAGAATGTTCATGAAGGAGAAACATAAAAAATGAAATAGTTGAATACAGTTGCATACCATTTCAATTAGAAAAAATGGTGGTGATATTGGTGAAATACTGGCTTAGAAAGACTAAGAGCTAATAGGAATATATGTAGGAGATAAAAAATAGGTGTAACCATCAAATAGGTGTACCAAAAGTAGCAACATCTGCATCCAATCCATCCCCATCTCCTCCTCTCCTTTCTACCAAGATGTCACACAAGAGGAAATGCCGAATGGCCTATTTTAAATGCTCTTTGCCACTCTTTCTGTCAGTTTGAGATGATGATCCATGAAGAGTTCTGAATCAAAGACGGGGCAAATAAAAGACATTTCTGAGGTAATGAGAGATCAGTCCCCATTCTGTGCCATAATACTGTGAAACAAAGCCCCATTTTCTGTCACTAATATATAAACAACACAGATCTGTACTTTTTTTTTTTTAAAAAAAAATAAAGCCTCTGGAGAACACTAGTAGCATTTTGTTTCAGAATATCAGCTGAAATTACTGTATCAAGAGAGAGATTCCTCCTACAACATTCTTTTAAATTACATGGCCGTCAAGGTGGTGCCAAAGCAAACAAACAAGTACATTTTTTTTTCACTGTCCAAAGAAAACCTTGTTGTAACAATGATGTAGTAGCTATGCAGAAAATTCTGAGAGACGGAAGTGGACAAAGTTGGCCTATTAGCCTTAGACAACAACAAGTCCACGGGGGATGTGAAAAATGAGCTCAGTGAGTTGTTTTGAAGGGAAGCATTTTAATTTCTTTTCCTGCCTTTAAATGACGTGGCATGGTCTTAGAGTGTTGTGTTCGATTAGAGGATGTTGAGGAGGGGACATTTGCCATGCAAGAACAGTTGTGATCCACCCAAGGCCCCTGGACTTCATACGATGAGGAATCTTCCAAGTGTTCCCCCAGTCGGCAGTCCTGGAGGCCAAACAGGACTGACTCATAGAAGAAGTACTTCCTCTTGGAAATATCCAGAAAATTATCCTAGCGCTTTGGCACGACAACCATCCAATCTCCTCCTGCCATTCTCTTAATTATGTGCAGATTAGGGATTGTTTGTTTGTTCTTTTTAAACAAGATTAGGATGGCTACCAATCACTGAATCTGAACACGGATAACACCCTCATAACCTGATTGTCCATTACATTGTGCTTCCATGATGCCGACAGGGGAAAGTACAGATTTTTTTAAAAATCCAATAATTCTTAATTAATGTTGCCTTTTGGAATGAGATTCCCCTGAGATTTGAACGGTCCCACATCCTACTGGTGTTTTAAAGCAGGAGTCTCCAACCTTGGCAACTTGAAGCCTGGAGGACTTCAACTCCCAGAATTCCCCAGCCAGCTGGCTGGGGAATTCTGGGAGGTGAAGTCCTCCAGGCTTCAAGTTGCCAAGGTTGGAGACCCCTGTTTTAAAGGTCCCAAGGTTCTTCCCCAAGGCCTTTGGCAAGGATGGTTGATTTTTTTTCATAGTTCCCATTCAGTTTCATTATTTCTGCCTTCTTTATTTATTGTTTTTTGTTACTGCTGTTGTCTTTAAAAAGAATGTTTTTTGGTAACCTTTGTAAACCACCCAGAGTCACTGGGAGTTGGGCAGCATATAAATTTAATATATTATTATTATATCCCAAGAGCTGACTGACTATTGTATTCAGGTGTCATAGAAATTCTGCTTGAATTGTGGTTTGGCTGTTTTCAATAGATTTTTTTTTCTTCCTCTGCATCTTTCTTGGAGATTCCTTTGTATTTCCTATAATTACTCAAGAAAGATAAAATATGTACCGTGAGGATATTTATTAGCTGCATCCATTTTGATCTATGGAATATACAGAACAGGACATCTTTATGGGGGCCTTTAATTGGAAAAGCTGAGGTGTCCAGAGCAGAGGTAAGTTCCTCCTGGTTCGGACCGGTTCTATAGAACCGGTAGTAACTTGGCGGCCTGGGTCGCTAGAACCGGCAGCGACCCAGGCCTGCCACGCCCCCGAACTGGTTCTTTCGGCGGCGCCATAGGTGCCGCCATTTTGTTTTTTGCTTCTGCACATGTGTGAAGCGTGTGCGAAGTGCGCGCGTGCCCGCGCGGCGCTGAGCGAACCGGCAGCGAAGAAAAGAAGAACCCACCCCTGGTCCAGAGCCACACCTGGCTTCAAATAGCAGGTGTGACTGAAACAATCATTGTGTACCTTTTAATATGCCCTACATGCATCACATGTATATACAAAAAGGTGGGGCTTCAATTGCCTAGTCATGCCTGCCATCTTGAAGTCACTGCTATGTCTGATGCCCAGGCAAAAAAGTATGCATTTATAGACTGAAGCACCTATATTTCTTTTCTTACTTGCATGTTTCTGAGGTGCAAACATGCTCTACTATCCTGTTTTTATTTTGTTTTGTTTTTGATATGGCCTTATGCAAACTTAAGTACCTATGTTAAGGTAATGTTTTCCAACATACTGTAGGTTTATTCCAACACAGATTTTGTCATACGTACAATCTGACAGTTTTTACTAACTATTCTATCTGACTTCAAGGGATGAGATCAGACCAGACAATTTAGGATAGTGCAGACAGATCTCCTCCCCTCCAGTCTCTGGACCTACACTGTATTTGTGTCTTTGTGGCACAGTAACAGCTGTGGAAAGAGAGCTAGCCCCATACTGCAAAGGTGGTTGTGGCTGCCAACTGCAAAATATGCTAATGTCTGATGGGATACTAAGGCTAGGAGAAAAGGAATGAAATAGTACTTGGAACCAGCAAACTGTGGTGGGGATTTTGTGATTATATCGTCTGTTCAGCAATCTTATAGACTGGTTGAATCATTGTGAGTCTGGACTTAATGTAATGTCAGATGGCTAGACAAAATTATTTTTCAAAACAAAAAGGGTTTTGGGGGAGATTTTACTTCCTGACAGTGTATACATTATTGTGCAGCTTGACAGATTCCTATGGGAGAGCCTTATTTGATGAAGGTTTGAGTCAAGTAACCCCTCAATGCTACTTTGCAAAAATGGAGAGACCATTTTTATCTTTAAAAAATAGCTAGACCATGAGTATTACTCCTTATACAACGAATGGAATCAAGATACTTTTAGTTGGAGCATTTTCCCCCCATTAAAAATATCTTCCAATAATATCAGCAGGTAATGGTACCAGGTGAACAGAATGTATAAAATATGTATCTGGGCTTTTTCCAATTTTTAATATACCACCCTTTCTTTAAAAGTATGGCAGCATTGATACAGTTATTATGCATTGGTGCTGAAATAGCTTCTACCTATTTGTGAAGCAGGTGGCCAAATGTTATACAGTCTCTTCTTGGAGCCAGGATGTCATTTTATGACTGGAGATCATGATTGTCTTTAAAATGTGTATTGTATAACAGCCATCATCTGTTAACAAGAATTCTTTCCCTCAAACACTTACCAGAACCCATTGTTCCTTTGTGTTGACTCTTGGGTGTTTTTAAAGTAGCTATATAATACTTTTCCTGAAGTTTATTATTTGGAATTAAGTGTATTTGATTTAGATTACCAGTGGGAGATGAACAAGGAATTTAAAGTATTTTTTCAAAAAATATCGAAGCTCTGGGATACGGATGTTTTGCTTTTGTGCCTCTGAGTCGGCGTTGACTCCTGGTAACTGCCTGGAATAGTCCCTGCAGTTTGCTTGGCAAGTGGTTTTTCAAAAGTGGTTTGCCATGGCTGAGTGAAAGTGACTGTCCCAAGGTCACCCAGTTGGCTTTGTACCAAAGGCACAACTAGAACTCATGGTCTACCAGTTTCTAGCCAGGTGCCTTAACCACTACACAAAGTGGTTTTCAGGGCATAGATGCACTTTTAACCAGAGGTGGGTTCCTACCGGTTCTAACCAGTTCTTTAGAACCGTTAGTAACTCGGCAATGATGTCACGGAGCCGGTTCCGTCGGTGTCTCCGTGGGCACCGCCATCTTGGATTTTTCTTCTGCGCATGCGCAGAAGCTAATTTTTGCTTCTGCGCATGCGCAGAAGCTATTTTTTGATTGCTGCGCACGCATGCACGGCGCGACCCTGAGCGAACTGGCAGCAAAAGGATCCAGAACCCACCCCTGCTTTTAACTGTAGTAATAGTGGCATATAATTATGCATTGTATATATAATATAAAATGACTCCTTCAGTTCTGGACATTTCATAGTAAGCATTTATCTTTCCATAACATAACAGGTTCTTAGAAAGTCTGGTAAGGGTTGACCATAGTCAGGGAATCGTTGTCAGATTGCTAGCAGAACCTCTCTCTGTATACTGGATGCAGTCATCAGAATTTATTTATTTATTTATTGCATTTCTCGGGTTGCAGATTTAAGGGATAAAATGAATGCCGTAAGCCTGGCAATTAGTTCAGATACTCAATGCCTCTCTGAAAGCTCCTGAAACCTCTAACTTTGCAGGCTCTGGCCCCACCGGCCTTTGGATGGCAGCCTTTGACATGCTGCACAAAGTTTAATACAACCCGAGAGTTGTGTACAGGTAGTCCTCGACTTACAACAGTTCATTTAGCGATCATTCAAAGTTACAACGGCACTGAAAAACGTGACTTATGACCGTTTTTCTTAGTTACGACCTTTGAAGCATCCCCATGATCATGTGATCAAAATTCAGATGCTTGGCAACTATCTCATATTTATGACCATTCCTGTGTCCCAGTGTCATGTGATTACCTTTTTGTGATCTTCTGACAAGCAAAGTCAATAGGGAAGCCATATTCACTTAACAATCAACTTATTAATTGCAGTGATTCACTTAACAACTGTGGCAAGGAAGGTCATAAAATGGGGTAAAATTCACTTAACAAATATTTCACTTAACAACAGAGCTTTTGGGCTCAATTGTGGTTCGTAGGTCGAGGATTACCTGTATTACTGACCCATGTCAACATTATTTACTTAGAGACAGTTATGAAATAGTCTAAATACATTTGTGGAATAGTTTTAATTACATTTGTTCCAGAGGTGGGTTCCTCCCGGTTCGGACTGGTTTGCCCGAACTGGTAGCGACCCACTAATGATGTCACAGTGACATCACGGAACCGCTTCTGTTGGTGCCGGTCCGTGGGCGCCGCCATCTCTTTTTTTTGAATTTTTTTTTTGAATTAATTTTTTTGGGGAATTTTTCCCCAGGTTTTTTTCTTCAGCGCATGCGCAGAAGCCGAGTTTCCAGCACTTCCTTACTGCCACTTCCTGGGCTCGTGTAGACAGAGAAGCCCGCCGGCGCTCTCGGTAGTTTCTCCCGCAACGTTTTCTGGACTGGGAGGACCCAAAGCGGCAACTCCTTACTGTGCGCTTTCCCAGGGCCCCAAGGGCCGCCCTCCTGGAGCGCTGCTGCCACCACTCTGGAACTTTTCTTCTGCCACCACTGCAGCTGGAGCTCCCATCAGGATCGAAGGCAGGCAAGCATGTCGGGGCTGAGAGGGGCGGCGGTGGGGTGCCCTGGAACTCCCGGGGAGTTTCCCTGCATGGGTTTGGGTGGCGGTGTGTGTGTGTGTGTGTGTGAAAAGCGAGCTCCAGGTGGTGGTGGGCAGCGGTCCGAGAGGCCAGGCAGTACCGCCTGCCACTGCCTGGAGCTCGCTTTTCACCCCCCGCCGGCAAATGCCACGCAGGAAAAAACTCCGGAGTTCGGGGCGTCTTGGAACTCCCGGGAAGTTTCCCTGCATTGGTTTGGGTGGCGGCGGGGTGTGTGTGAAAAGTGAGCTCCAGGCGGCTCGCTTCCCCCCCCTGCTGGCAAAAGCTGCACAGGAAAAAACTCCGGAGTTTGGGGCGTCTTGGAACTCCCGGGAAGTTTCCCTGCATGGGTTTGGGTGGCGGGGTGCGTGTGTGTGAAAAGTGAGCTCCAGGTGGTGGTGGGCGGTGGTCCGAGAGGCCGGGCAGCACCGCCTGCCACTGCCTGGAGCTCGCTTTTCACCCCCCGCCGGAGTTTGGGGCATCTTGGAACTCCCAGGAAGTTTCCCTGCACGGGTTTGGGCGGCGGGGTGTGTGTGTGAAAAGCGAGCTCCAGGCGGTGGCGGGCGGTGGTCCAAGAGGCCGGGCAGCACTGCCTGCCTCTGCCTGGAGCTTGCTTTTCACCCCCCGCTGGCAAAATCCGCCCAGGAAAAAACTCCAGAGTTCAGGGCAACTTGGAACTCCCAGGAAGTTTCCCTGCACAGGTTTGGGTGGCAGGGGGTGGTGTTGAAAAGCGAGCTCCAGGCGGCTCGCTTCCCCCCCCACTGGCAAAAGCCATGCAGGAAAAAACTCCAGAGTTCGGGGCATCTTGGAACTCCCGGGGAGTTTCCCTGCACGGGTTTGGGTGGCAGCGGTGTGTGTGTGAAAAGCGAGCTCCAGGCGGTGGCGGACGGTGGTCTGAGAGGCCGGGCAGCACCGCCTGCCACTGCCTGGAGCTCACTTTTCATCCCTCCCACCGCCGCCCGCCAGCAAAAGCGGGAGGGCTGTGAGACACGCTGGAGATTGCCAGTTAGCCAGTCATCTTATGGTATGGTGGGTTGAAAGAGAAAAAAAAATTAAGAAAGAAGCTTAGTTACGAGGAGAGGAGCTATTTGTAGATTCCCAGGAGGGGGACTTTGGCGGGGAAAGAGGACATCAGAGGAGAAAATGGGACGAATCTTCTAGGGAAGAATTTCTGATTGAGAACAGACGTTGTATCGGGTGTGTGGCGCAAAGATAAGCTTTCTAGAGGTTTCTCTGTGGTAGTTTGTGCTAAGAGTAGCTCCCTACATATGTGTGGGTACTAGGTTGTACTCCTCTTCACTCCCAAGATGGTCTGCTGTCCTCCCCAAGAAGGCGAGGGGACAACGGGCAGGAGGGACTTGCGAGCCAATCTGTTCACTGATGGGCTGAGCCCCAGCTGCGGTGAAGGGAAAGACTCGCGAGGCCCAAAGCCGCCATGCAGAGATCGGAAAGAGTAGGAGCCGCTTTTGCCTCTGCTGGTAGCAGCAGCGCAGAGCCCGTCGCCAGGGTAACAAGCAGCTACCGGGGCCGCGATGGGGCAAAAAGGACTCTCCAAATGTGAATGCCTTTAGGCGAGGACAAGTACTGCTGCAGCCGCTGTCCAGGGTCGTCGTCCCCCTGCTTAGTCCAACCCCGGCCCACGTATTAACTCTACCCGTGTGGTTATTAGTCAAGAGTTTTTAAAAATGTCAATTTTTCCCTGTGGTTTTGACTGCTGGCAAAATCTACTCTGAATATTTGCTGCTGTTCTTCTGAGATTGGTGGGGAAGAGGGGAGGGGGAGCTGCGGTTCTTGCTTGATGCCTTTGGGCCAGGTTCTTTATAGCTGGATTCAGGTACAGCCAAGCACAGCCTTGCTTAAACATAGTTTAGCTTATTAAACATAAAATGACTGGATTCACATGTTAAGCCAAAACCAATCCAGTTACATCATGGCATGACACAAGTGCATGAATACAGGTTGTTTCTCAACCTGCCAAAAAAAATAGCCACCCCAAAAAGTAAAGGTTACGTTTCTTTCCAGCAGAGCTCAGTTCCTAAATGATTCATGGACATATCCGTTTAGTTTTCCTGGCAACATATAGTTTTTCATTTGTATATGTTGCCATTTATTTCCCAAAGGACTTTATCACGGTAGCTCTTAAGATTGCTAGTAAGGTCCCTTCCAGGTCCTAGCCTGCTCTGACCTTGCTTGGTTTCTGAGTCCATCCGCAGCTTAGTATATAGAAGTCTATCACGTTGCCCCATTTTGACCATGCTTTGTTAGTTATTTTATTTATTTCAGGTAGGTTTTAATAATAAAAGTCGCAGCCGTGGTGGTGGGGCTGAGAGGGGCGGCGGCGCTGCAGGAGGAAAGATCAATTTGGGGGTGGCAGGTGGGGCAGGGGATGGGGCGGAGCCGCTAAAGGAGGCGGGTTCTGTGGGCGTGGCTAGGTGGGGGGCATGTGACTCCTACAGTGGGCGTGAGTGACATCAAGTTGGCCACGCCCACTCAGTCACATGACCATCAAACCACACCCACAAAATAAGCCATGCCCACAGAACCGGTAGTAAAAAAATTTAGAACCCACCCCTGATTTGTTCCTGTTACAAGCATATTGCATGCTGTTTGATTGATACCTGAGAACATATAGCTTAAAACTGGAACATGAGAATCAGCCTTAGGAACAGATGCCATAATTATTTTCAGAGACTAATATGACTCATCATAATAAATGTAATGTTGTCTTCACTGTGCAATAATCAAACCAATTTAAAGCAAGTTTACTTAGAGCTGCGTGCAATTTTAAAGCCATTCTTTACAGAAAGCTGGGTTGCCTTTCCACCTTGAATATTGTTTATTGTAGATTGACTTAATTGGAAGTAATTGTTTTGGATATAAAATATGCACCAATACGATAAGATTATATATATCAACAGTTGTGATGTTGCTTGCTGTGCATGTACAGAATGCTGATTCAGTTCCTACATTTGATTTTTAACCTCTACTCATGTGACTGTAAAAATATGCTATCAAACTTCGTGGAATTTAAGTATGAAACTGTGTTATCTACACCCAGCAAAACTTAACATTTTAATTCATATTTCTTATCTGCTCAAGGTCAGTGTGGTCTAAATAAAAGACAATGAGCCAAAAGCTATTTATAACAAGGAAACCAAAAAAACAAGGTTAAATAAAGTCTTGCTTTTCCACCCCCCCTTAGATTCAAGTGCAAATTATGCCAAAAAGGAAAAAAGAAATACTGTAAAGAAAAGGTTGTTAGTGAAACATTAAAAAAAAAAAAAGTTCACTCCTGTACTAAAAATACTACAATCGTTACCGAAAAAGCAGTACAGAAGGAGAGCAAAGGGAATGACTACTAAACTATATTACTCTTTTATGTAATGTATTGTGGAAAAAGGTGGGCTAACTATTGACATTTGAAGTTATCCAAAAATAATGAGAGGTTCAATTTAGATTAAGCAAAAGGAGGGAGAAGACGTTAAAATGGAATCCAAGAAAGAGCAGAATATTCCCATAAAATGCTCTTCTTTCCTATACCAACTACTTCCAGACTAACTCCCCTGAATGTGCTTCTTCTTTGGAAAACAGTCCCATTTTAACTTAGAAAGTTGCTTTGGATATTCAGAAGTGTTTATAACAATACATTTTTGGAAATCAAATGGAAACAAGGAATTACATGCTTAATCCATTTCAATTGCTGAACATTTTTTTTCTATGCTGCCCTTGAAGTCCAGTCAGAAACTTCAGCTGGGCACGGAATGAAGTATAGCACCCCAAATACAGTAATTGCCGTGGGAGCTACATTTGGTCATTACTGAGAACAATGCAGGGTGCTGGTTATAACTTATATGGCCTGGAGCCTAGCTATCTTAAAAAAAACTGTTTTCCCATGAAAATTAGGCTTGCGTAACATGGTGAATAGAGAGCACCTGTTGAAGATCTGCGCCTACCAAGAAACCTGGCAGCAGGCATTCTTGGTGAATGCTCCCTTAGAAGAGAATATTTGTAGCTCAGGTTTAAAAACAAAAACTCAGGGTTAAAGAAAGAAGCTACTTGGATAAGCAGCGAAATGTTTCAAACCAAAAAAAGAAAAGTCCAGTTTCCATGTCTCAACTTCCAGACAACTCTGCCTGAATCAGGGGTGGGTTCTGGCTTACCTCGCTGCCAGTTCGCTTCCTCACGCGCCACGCGGGCGGGTGCACGTTTCGTGGGTGCGCACGCATGCGCAGGGCTAAAACCCCAGCTTCTGCGCATGCACAGAAGCAAAAAACAGCTTCTGCGCATGTGCAGAAGCAAAAAACAAGATGGCGCTGCCTATGGCGCCACCGAGAGAGCCGGTTCGGGGGCGTGTCCTGCAGGCCATCGCTGCTGGTTCAGCGAGCAGGGGGAAATTCCCGCTACCGGTTCTATAGAACCAGTCCGAACCGGCAGGAACCCACCTCTGGCCTGAATGACTGAGAATCTTCATTGACATACACTCGGAGTTAAACCGTGGGTTCCTCTCTGAGCTTGGTGGTTTTCTTGCGGACATTTCATTATCAAACTAGGTAACATCATCAGTGCTCTCTTCTTTGAGATGCTCCCTTCCTTCAGAATGGTGTATTCCCACCCAACTCCCAGCAACAATGTCTTCACTCACATGATATTGTGGAGAATGGTTAACTGGCTCTTTCAAAAGGTCCTTGAACATAAATAACAGGTATAAGATCTGCACATTATTGTCCATACTGTCATTATTGTTTTGTGATTTTCTTCCGTATACCCATCTTACCTGTTGAAGTGACTCTGGATGCCATATATTTAATTTTACTATCATGTGTATTTTACTGTCATTTTATTATATCTTCCACTTAGAGCCTTGGAGTGAAATGGTCTATGAATAAATGTGTGTGTGAAAATAATTCTCTTTGCGATTTGCGCAGGAAAGAAGAGGCGAGACGTAGGAACAGTTCAGCACCTTTATTTCTCAGCTGAATGCAATACGAACTGGCGGCAGACTGCAGGGAAGCCGCTTTTAAGGGCTTCCCTGTAGCCTAGCCGACCACTGACAGCAGTTTAATTCTCCTGCCGCTGTATTAGCCAATCAGCGGCGGCTATGCAAATTTACTCCGTACGACAGTACGTAACATCCCTCCCCTCTTAGTTCGTGGAATGTCCAATCCTGAGTTAACGTAAGTCATATAATCACGTAAGTACGCAGGACGCCGTATAGTCCTACTGGGCCTGCGCGATTCAGTTCCTCAGGAGTCTTCGACTGGTGTGGACATGCCTGTTGCTGCTCTGGTACCTGCTTGTGAAATAATTTGGAACTGGCCTCCAGGCGTGGCGGCTTAAGTCTCCGCTTCTCCGTCCTCCAGTCCCGGTTGACTCTGCTGGATTCTGGCATTCGCAGGTTGGTGTCCGCGCTCCTCCTCCGGGTTTGAGAATAGGTTCTCCTGGTTCCTTGTAGCTAGGGCCTGGCTTCCGGCATGTTTGTCCTGGTTGTTTGTTCTGCATGGTCCTCGGGGCAGAGACTCGCGTTGTGCTGGATTGTCTTGCTGTTGGCCGGTCTCCGGTTGTCGAAGCCAGGAGTCTCCCAGCCTACTCCTGAGCTGGTCGATGTGTCTTCACCACACTCGGCCATCGTCCAGCTTAACTTGGTAGGATTTCGGCCTGGTGACAGCTATGACGGTGGCCTTCATCCACTTGGGATCCCCTGCATAGTTTTGTGTGAATACTAGCTCATCTACTGCTAGTGTCCGGGTGAGCTTGCTTGAATCCAGGGGTGTCTCTGGATGATAATTGGGGTTCAGTCTGTCCAATTGGGACCTCAACTGTTGTCCCATGAATATTTCGGCCAGGCTCCGGTTAGTGGCTGCACATGGTGTGATGTGTTGGGCCAGCAGGAATTGGTCAATCCATTCCTTGCCAGTTTCCTGGTCAGAGTTTCTTTTGTCATTCTCACCATTCTTTCCACCTGGCCATTGCTAGCCGGACTGAATGGTCCATTGCTAGCCGGACTGAATAGCACATGCCTTATTCCCAGGTCGGCCAGGAATGATTCCATGTGCTTGGCTGTCAGTTGGGGACCGTTGTCCGACACTAGGATATCTGGCAGACCGTGGGTTGTGAAAATCCTCCTTAGGGCTCGTATAGTGGCTTCTGTAGTTAAGGTGTGCATGGTCACCACCTCCAGCCACTTAGAATATGCATCCACAACAATCAAAAATGTTTGCCCTGCCATTGGTCCCGCAAAGTCAATGTGGATTCTTGACCACGGAGCCTTGGGTATTTCCCATTCCAGAGGGTTGGACCATGGTGGAGCCGGCCGGGTTTCTTGGCATGGCAGGCAGGTCGCCACCCACTCGGTAATGTCCTGGTCCAACTTTGGCCACCACAGGTAACTTCTTGCTAGTGCTTTCATGCGCACTATCCCCGGGTGTCCTATGTGCAGGGTCCCCATCACTCTCTTCTGTAGACTCTTGGGTATGACCACTCTCTCTCCCCATAGTAAACACCCCTTCAGAATGGACAGTTCAATTTGTTTGTTTTTAAAAGTCTTAAATTCTTCCCCTTCTTCTTCCTGTCGCCACCCCCTTAACACCCAGTTCATGACTTTGGACAAAACCTTGTCTTTCGCCGTGTGCTCTGTGATGTCTCGAGATGTGACTGGGCTGCTCCATTCAATGTCAACCAGAAGTATCTTGGCCACAGGTGCGGGGTCCTCCATGAGGTCGGGTGTTGGGCAGTGGCTGAGGGCATCTGTGTGTCCGATGCTCTTCCCTGGTTGATGGGTCAGCGTGTAGCTGTAACCGGACAGAAAGATGGACCAACGGGTCAGTCTGGGTGACATGTACTGCGGCGTTTGTTGGTTGCCTGCCAATAGTCCCAGTAGAGGCTTATGGTCCATCACAAGTTCGAATTTGCGGCCGTAGAGGTATTCATGGAAACGCTTGATGCCAGCCACTGCAGCAAGCGCTTCTTTGTCTCGCTGGCTGTAATTTCACTCAGCTGGTGAAAGTGTCTTAGAATAGTACGTGATGGGGGCTTCCTCTCCATTTGGAAGGAGGACAGCCCTCACTCCAAAAGGTGATGCGTCACACGTAAGCAGTAGGGGGAGGGTCTCACTGTATTGCATGAGGATGCTGTTGGATGAGAGTAAATCTTTAATGGCTGCAAAAGCTTTGGCTTCTCTTTGTCCCCATGTCCACATGGCCGTCTTCGCCAGGAGTCTATGAAGAGGCTCTGCAATGGTCATCTTCTGTTTCAAAAAGATGGCATAAAAGTTGAGTAAGCCCAGAAACGTTTGTAACTCTGCCTTATTTGTGGGGGTTGGTGCTTCCTTGATTGCTCTGATTTTAGCATCTGTGGACCGAATTCCGGACCCGTCTATAAGGAACCCCAGGAATTCTACCTTGGTGACCCCAATTTTGCATTTGTCCCGTTTGACTTTTAGACCCCTTTGTTGAAAACGCTCTAGCACCTCTCGCAATCTTGTCAAGAATTGGTCCTCTGATTCAGCCGAGATGAGGACGTCATCAAAATAGGGGACTACTCTGGGGATGCTATGTAGCAGACGTTCCATCATTCTCTGGAACAGTCGCGGGGCCACGCTTACCCTAAATTGCAGGCAGGTGCATTTAAAAGCCCCCCTGTGGGTGACTATCGTCTGGGCTTCTGCGGTGGCTGCATCCACAGGCAACTGTTGGTATGCCTGTGCCAGATCTAATTTAGCAAAAATTTTGCCTTTTCCCAGGGAGTGCAATAAGTGTTGCACAATGGGCACAAGGTAAGCGTTGGGCTGCAGGGCTTTGTTAATGGTCCCCATATAGTCTGCACAGATGTGAATCGAGCCGTCTGGCTTCATTAATGGTCCCCTTATAGTCCACACACACGCGAATCGAGCCGTCCGGCTTCATTGGGGTGATGATGGGGGTCTCCCATTTTGCGTGATCAACTGGCTCTAATATTCCTTGGGCTATTAATTTGTCCAGTTGTTCGTCTACTTTTGGTCGAAGTGCAAAGGGAACTCTCCGGGGCTTTAATCTAACGGGGGTGACACTGGGGTCTAGGTTAAATGATATGGGCTTGCCCGTATATTTACCCAGACTCCCATCAAACACACCTTGGAAGTCCACTAGCAGCTTGTCCAGTCTGTCCCCCCTGATCTGATGCAGCCCGGTGATGCCAATGCCGAGAGGCTTGGGCCATTCCACTCCCAGCAGGGTAGGTCTGTGTCCTTCGACAATCGTTAAAGGTAGCTTCCCTCTGAAGTCCTTGAAGGTGATTGGTATTTCCGCTCGGCCCAGCACTCGAATAGGGTTTCCTTGGAAGTCGTTGAGTCTAATGTGTTGCGGCTTGAGTTGATTCTTTGTGATTGCTGGTAAAAATTGTTTTAGGGTTCCCCAGGACATAATTGTGAAAATGGAGCCGGTGTCTAGCTCCATGTCACAGGGAATCCCCTCAATGGCCAAGGTGATGTGGAATTTTTCTCCTCGACCCGCGTCGGAGTGACCTACAGTGGTGTTATAGATGCCCTGGCTGTCCTGGTATTGATAGTCTTCTCTGCGCCTACCCTTTTGGCCCCCTGGCTGGTTCTGCCCTTGTCTTCCTGGCCCCATGGGTTGTCTGGGCTGGTACTGGGCTGGCCTGGTATGGGGTAGGTTGGGTGGCTCTGCATGCTTCCGCAATGTGCCCTCTTTTCTGGCAGCGGCGGCAAATTGCATCTTTGAACTTGCACACTGCCCTGGCATGGCCCCCTAGGCAACCCGAGCATCGGATTTACCTATATTTCACAGTCTCTTGGGCTTACCCTTCTTTCATTCTGCAATCAGTGCACCCCTTCATCCTCCTCTGATTCGCCGTCGAATTCGGGGACTTCGGTCATCCAGTCGGGCTCCCTGTGGTTGTGATGGACTGTGCCGGTCTTTTGGATGTCTGCAGTTGAGTTGTCCAAGGACTCGGTGGCTCGGGCTTCCTCTACAACATCCTTAAATGTTGCCCCCCGTCTGATCAGAAACTTTTTCTGTAGATTAAGATCCCTCATTTCCAGGATGATGCGATCCTTCATCATCTCTTCCAGGTTAATAAATTCGCACTTGGTTGCGATCTCCCGGAGTTTGGCAACAAAGTCATTTATGGATTCACCATCATGCTGGTGGCAATGATAAAATTCATTCCTGCTGACCATCGGGGTTGTTGCAGGCGCGTAGTGCTCCTTCAGGGTCGTTTGAAGCATTGTCCAAGAAATGGATTCAATGTCCATGGGTGCAACAAGGGTTTGAGCCATTTTGTAGATCTTCGGCCCACAGTAGGTGAGGAAGAGAGCCCTCTTCCTGTTGTCCGGCAGATCCTGGAAATTGTTGGCTTCCAGAAACATGCAAAAATGGCTCATATAGGTTGTCCATTCTTTGGTCTTTGGGTCAAAGATCGCTGGAGCGGGATAGGTTTGAGTAGCCATTCTGGAGTTTGGCTGGAGCAGGTTGGTGCTTGCTTCTAAGATGGCCGAGGATGCCACGAGGTGCCTTTGTCCTGTTGTCCTTTTCCACCACCTTCATCGCCAGTGTTGGATTCGCGCGGGAAAGAAGAGGCGAGACGTAGGAACAGTTCAGCACCTTTATTTCTCCTTAGCTGAATGCAATACGAACTGGCAGCAGACTGCAGGGAAGCCGCTTTTAAGGGCTTCCCTGTAGCCTAGCCGACCACTGACAGCAGTTTAATTCTCCCGCAGCTGTATTAGCCAATCAGCGGCGGCTATGCAAATTTACTCCGTACGACAGTACATAACACTCTTCTTTTATGCAGCAAACAAATACATCAGGGGAAAGGCTAAATTAAAAGCCTTTTCCTATGCCATTAAAAAAAACAACAACCAGATTTGATGAGCCAAAAATATTCTATTTGATTTACTGCCTACCTGAGAAAAAGTGCCACTCTCAAAATACTTACCTCGAAGAAAGATTCACCATTCAAAACTCTTAATTCTTAGCAGACATACATATGGTTTTGCACAGTGAATATGCCAGAAAGAAAGCCTGTTTATGCTGACCATGTGTTTTGCATTATGGCTAGGAAAAGGAACATTTCAAACCACTTCCCATAGAATATTTCAAATCATTTCCCACAGAATGGAGCATTATAAAGTACATAGAACAGTTGGGTGGTTATTGCATACATTCAATTAATACTTCCATATATAGTAGTGTCATTTGTTTAAGGACATATAGAATGTGACCAACTTCCAAATCACTTTTTGTGAGTTTGCACTATCAATACATTCCTTCAGTATCAGCCAAACTCGAGACCACACATCCGGCCAGTATCTTAATTGCAATAACTCCATTGCCCAAAAACTGAATGCAGTGATCTATCAGATTCCAGTCTCCAGCCATCCCCCCCTCCTTTGCCTTCCTCACCTTCTAAACCTCCAAGAGTCCGGAAAGTCTTTCAACATTCCTGTGGAGTTACATAAGACAGCAGAAGGAGATAACATTGTATGGTCTGAGCTGAAAATGCAGAATATTTTGTGCTTCCATGTGGAAAGGCATGCAGGAATGTTCTCAGCGTATCAGGAGGTAATAAACAGAGATCCTCAGAAATAAAATGTTATGCAGGCCCAGGATTCCATATCACAAGCACATGTGGCTTTATTGTTTCTGTTTTATTTTCAGAACACAAGACAAGACAGGAGGCATGGCAGCCGAATGGAAAGGGGATGTATGCAACCCTTGATAAGCTGTGATTGACTTGTTAATTTTGGATAACCCTACTTAGCATGTCTTTAGTGACAGTAATGGCTCACTCACTGGCTATCACTCATGGGCTACCCAAACATTAGGTGGAATGATGGGCTGGTTCAAATGACAGAAGTTGGAGAGTGGAAGACTCTTTGCTATTTCTCCTTAGTCCACCATGCTGGAATGTTTCACTCTTGTTCAAAAGAGAACCACATGGACTACAGGTAGCTCTTGACTTACAACCATTTGTCTAGGGCAGTATTGGCAAACCTTTTCGGCACTGAGTGCCGAAACGGGAGCGCACGCATGCACACGGGGGAGCACCAGAAACCGAAAGAGCAGCTCCCGGGTGCGCACGTGCAGGAGCACTGGAAACCGGAAGAGCAGTTCCTCGGCACACATGTGCACGCTGGGAAGCTGAGCTTCCAGTTTCTAGTGTGCACATGCACGCCGGTCACCTGGTCTTCCGGTTTCTGGCGCGTATGCGCGCGCAAAGACCAGCTGGCCGGTGCGCATGCATGCGCCAGAAACCAGAAGAGCAATTTGCGATGGCTGGCATGCCCGGAGAGATGGCTCTGCGTGCTACATCCGGCATGCGTGCCATAGGTTCGCCATCACGGGTCTAGGTGTTGTTCGAAGTTACAATGGCACTGAAAAAAGTGACTTATGATCATTTTTCACCCTTATGACTTATCCCAATGGTCACATGATCAAAATTCAGATGCTTGGCAACTGGCTCGTAGTAATGACGGTTGCAGTGTCCCGGGGTCATGTGATCACCCAGTGTGACTTTCTGACAAGCAAAATGAATAGGGAAGCCAAATTCACTTAACAACTATGCTACTAACTTAACAACTTCAGGGCTTCATTTAAAAACTGTGGCAGGTAAGGTCGGGGGCACTTAACAACTATCTTGCCTGGCGATGGAAATTTTGCGCTCAATTGTGATCATAAGTCAAGGACTACCTGTACATGGTTTATTCCACACCATCGAAATTTCCTTCAAGCATAGTGAGGTATACTGGTTATTCCATCATCACAATTGAACTGCAGTGAATCTAGCAATCTAGTTCTTCTCAATGTGGAATGAGGAGGAAGAAGATTTTTTAAACCTTGGCCTCAGACAACAGAAGGTCTTGAGTTGGCCCTCTACGAGTATATTTTCTCTCTCTAATGAAATCTGGTCTTCAAAAGTAAAGTGGACACAAGCTACCTACTGGTGGCTTCCTATGTTATAATCTGTCAGGGGTTTACCAGCAAAGTGAAGAAGGAAAGTCTTGTGTTCCACAGCTTACTTTCCGTATGTATGGGGACTTCCCTGAAATAAGCTGGGGACCTATGAGTTGCTATCCCTACATATCTGGAAGATACCACTTTTAGCAAGGCTGCCTTAGGCAATTCTCCAGCCCACCCACTAACTAGAAGAATAACTTATGAATGAGGTGATAATACGATAACTTTGAACTAGGGTGCCAAGTGAAGTACAATCTGCAAAGTTATGGATAGAGCATTTCAAAGCAGTTACAGGCTTTACATTTTCCTGGATTCCGGTAATATTTGTAGCAGTTGCCTGAGTAGATAAATGGCAATAAAGTGGTACATTTATCTTGTTTGCATGTTTGACATCCACGGAGGGAGTATGTACTCCAGATTTCACATGAAAGCTTGATTATAACCTATTTTCTCTATAAACCTTTTTTGAAGACAAACTGAGATACGCAGCACAGCACAGGTGTATATTTTCAGTGCTCATCTAAGCATCATATGAATTGGAACATATGCCTTTTGAAGTGCATGGGACATGCACCCAATTTTTGGGATTGCTTCTTACAAGGTGCTAGAGATTGAACAGGATTGGATGTATATAGAGTATTAGATGTAAATATTCATTGGGTTAATTTGGATGACTGTATAAATTAGACAAATAAAAGTATAGGAGGAATTCATCATCTATCTCTGTAAAGTCATAAGAAAACAAATTAAAATGAACGTGAGTGGAGAATAATCCAAACTCAAGGAGTTCTTAAACCAAGAGCAATGCAACTATTATCAATTATTCTGAAATATTCTTCTTCCTTTCCATTGTATACTAGTTTTTGGGTGCTCATTTCAGTGAGAGCCTTTTAGGACATTGAGTTACCCTTTAAATAATTTTCCTACTGGCTCTGATGTTTGTGTGGTCCATTCCTTGGACATGCTAGCTTTGGCAAGACAATACACCGGGAAGTCATACTCTATAAACCTCTGTTCATTACCTGCCACTCTTTGCACTGACCCTTATCACTTTGTTGAACACAGGTTTTAAGAAGCTCCATTTTAATCTATCATCAAAGACCTAAAGCTGCTGTAGTATGACACTCCCCTCCACCTTTCCCTGGGTGTTCAAAGGCTATCTTTGCAAATACATGGCTATATTTCACTCTGAAGCTTCAATGGTTATACTGGTTCTTAAAAGAAATGATAGACAATCACTGGTGAGATGTTTGCTATTACTAGGCAGTCAGGATAAAGTCTCAGGGTGACATCTCTGGAGGCAGAAGAACCTATTATATATTGAATTGAACTATCAGATAGTTATGCTCACTATTGGGCAGCTACTTAGGGGATTTATTCACTATAATTCTTTCTCTCTGTTCTGCCTTAGTATACTGTACCAGTTTCAAATTAGATTGTATTCTGAGGACAACTACCAAGATGACATGAGATCTAAAAATCAAGGGATATGAGGAATATCCCTTGTAAATCTACCCAGATCCCTAAATCTACCCAGATCCCTAAATCTGGGTAGATTTAGCTTAAAAATAGTTGATTGAGGGGAAAATATGATAGCAGTCTTTCAATATCTTCTAAAACACTCATACAGAGAAAGGAATAAACTTCTTTTCTGTTGTCACAGAGAGTAGGACAAGAACCAGTGGAGTAAAATTACAAAGGAACTAGGTTGAGGCTAGACATCAGAAGGAACTTTCTGACTGCATGAGCTCTTAAGTGCAATAGAAGAAATGAGTTTACCTTCTGGATAGTAATATGCAAGAGATCTCTGATAAATCTTGCAGGGTGTGTGATTTTATATGTTAACTATATGTTCCTTCCACGTCTATGACAATGTGATGATCTCTTTGTTTTTCCTTTAATTTTCAGGATCTTCAGTCACCAGTTTTATGCCTGAACTTTTGTGTGTGTGAAAAGGCACAGAACAATGTGTTAATCTTGATTCAGGCACATTTAGATTATATTTATTGAAGTTAGTGGAGTTTTAACCAGTAAGGAGTAATTTAAGTGCCAGTGATTTTATTGAATCTTTTGAAAGAATAACTAATAACTAAGTGCAGCTCCTCTGCACTACATCCTACAACATCTTGAATCTCCAAAGACCTACTCAAGGGTCCTCTTTGTAGACTTTAGTTCAGCATTCAATACCATCATTCCAGACACTTTTCTAACTAAGCTAAACCAGCTAGTGGTACCTGACCACACTTGTAAGTGGATCATAAGCTTCCTAACAAACAGGAAGCAGCAGGTGAAGCTAAGCAGAATCACATCAGATACCTGTACAATTAGCACAGGGGTCCCCCAAGGCTGTGTGCTCTCTCCACTTCTCTCTATATACCGATGACTGCATCTCTAACGATCCATCTGTTAAACTACTGAAGTTTGCAGATGACACAACAGTGATTGGTCTCATTCGAGACAATGATGAATCCGCATACAGATGGGAGGTTGAACAACTAGCCTTGTGGTGCAACCGGAACAATCTGGAACTGAACACACTCAAAACCGTAGAAATCAGGGGTTAGTTCTAACTTACCTCGCTGCCGGTTTGCTTCCTCCCACGCCGCGTGGTTGTGCCTCATGGGCGCGCACGCTTTACGCGCGTGTGCGTGCACGTGCGCATGCGCATGCGCATGTGCAGTGCCAAAAAAAATCCCCCCAAAAAGCTAAAAACAAGATGGCGACACATGCACAGTGCCGGAAACTCGGCTTCTGCGCATGCGCAGAAGGAAAAAAAAATTCTGGGAAATTTTTTTTTTCTAAAAAAAAATATCCCCCCCCCCTAAATCT
>QLTV01002835.1:882605-894220 GCA_003457575.1 Thermophis baileyi
GAACGCCATCACTCTGCTAAACAAATAATTCCCTCAACACTGTCAAACTATTTACTAAGTCTGCACTACTATTAATCTTCCCATCGTTCCCATCACCCATCTCCTCCCACTAATGACTGTATGACTGTAACTTGTTGCTTGTATCCTTACAATTTACATTGACTGGTTCCTAATATGATTTGATTGCTTATTTGTACCCGGACTATCATTAAGTGTTGTACGTTATGATTCTTGACGAACGTATCTTTTCTTTTATGTACACTGAGAGCATATGCACCAAAGACAAATTCCTTGTGTGTCCAATCACACTTGGCCAATAAAGAATTCTATTCTATTCTATTCTATCTTGGAAGGCATTTGTTAAGAGTTCTGACTGAAGAAGCCTCTTGGATGAAGAACCGTCAGAACTGAAAAAGCTTCTTGAATGAGAAGCAAAACATCTTCAAGCAAAACAAAGAAAGTCCAGTTGCCTTTTCAAAAAAGCACCTTTGAGAGCCAGTATTCACAATAGTTAAGGAGTTCAAGACTTTAGAAAAATCTTTTTAAACAACATGATTAACTAGATTATAAAATTATGTTGAGAGAGAAAAATAGGTATTTCTCCCTCTTCCATCATATTAAAATTTAGAGTTTTCCTGTGAAATTGGCACCAGACTAGAAAATATACAATGAATTAATTTACAATAAATTTCTCATGTAATTAATTTTCTCTTGGAACCCATACCATTCTGGTGCTCATGTGCACAGTTTCTTGATGTATGATGAGTACATCTTTAGAAAATACGATTCTGTGCAAGTACAGTATTTATTTTTAGTGAAATGTTGCCTAAATTTGTGTGGTGCTATCAACACTAAAAAATTTTTTAGCTCCAAACTATTTCCAATATATTACCCATAATCTTTTATGAAAAATGATTTCTTTTGGAATCTAATTTTTTCTTCCTTCTTTGAACAAGACAAATATTCCAAATTAACTTCATTATTTAGCTTTTACTCAATTTGGTGGGAACTCCTGCTGAACTAAATAAAGTAATGTTGCAGCTTAATAATATGTTTGGAACATTAAGACCCATTTTCAAATTAATTACATGAAGGTTCATAACTCGTTTCTTTTCGTGCCCACTTTGACTCAGTGCTCTCTACCATTGTCTTAAAATCCTTAGAATAGCAATAACACTTAGACTTATATACCGCTTCATAGTGCTTTACAGCCCTCTCTAAGTGGTTTACAGAGTTAGCATATTGCTCCCAACAATCTGGGTCCTCATTTTACCCACCTCAGAAGGATGGAAGGCTGAGTCAACCTTGAGCCGGTGAGATTTGAACCGCCCAACTGCAGCTAGCAGTCAGCTGAAGTAGCCTGCAGTGCTGTACTCTAACCACTGCGCCACCTTGGCTCCTAAGCAAGGGACTATCATAAAATAATATTAGGAAATACCATAACTCTTATTAAAGCAATATCTTCAGTTAGGAGACAGCTACTTTCTCTTGCTTGACAATTTTTAAAAACATTAAAATTAATCATACAAACTTATAATCCATCAATATACAAAGAGAAGAAAAAGTGACTTCAATAAACCCCCCAAATTGTTAAAAAAAAATAGGGGAGAAGGCAGATATACCCTTGGAACCACTGCTTTCAATGGTGATCATGTTTGCTCAAGCAGACTGCTGCACCTGAGCCTTTAATAATCAGAAGTTAACTTGAGAGGATCAGAAAAATATTGCTTTCTTTACAGAATACCGAGAATTTTTTTTCTTTCTTTCTTTCTTTTTACAAAATGTCAAGATTCACCACTGCAGTCCTTACAACAGTTCACTTAGTGACCGTTCAAAGTTACAAAGACACTGAAAAAAGTGACTTATGACCATTTTTCACACTTATGACCGTTTCAGCATCCCCATGGTCACGTGATTTGCATTCGGATGCTTGGCAACTGACTCACACTTATGACAGCCGCAGTGTTCCTGGGTCATGTGATCACCTCTTGCAACCTTCTGACAAGCAAAGTCAAGGGGGAAACCAGATTCACTTAACAACCGTGTTACTAATTTAACAACTGCAGCAATTCACTTAACAACTGTGGCAGGAAAAGTCATAAAAAGGGGGCAAAACTCACTTAACAAATTTCTCACTTAGCAACATAAATTTTGGCCTCAGTTGTGGTTGTAAATTGAGGACTACCTGTAACGTCTAAGGTTGATTGCTGTCCCATCATCATTAATTTACTATATTTTTCGGAGTATAAGACGCACCTTCCCCCCCCCCCAAAAAGAGGGTGAAAATCTGGGTGCGTCTTATATGAATGTAGCCCCGCCCAGCCTCTCAAACGGAGGTTTCAGAGGCTGAAAAAAGCCTCTGAAACGGAGCTTCAGAAAAAAAGCCTCTGAAACGGAGCTTCAGAAAAAAAGCCTCTGAAACGGAGCTTCAGAAAAAAAGCCTCTGAAACGGAGGTTTCAGAGGCAGAAAAAAAAAGCAAGGCGCAGAGCTCACAACCAACAAACCTGTTGCTAAAATTCACCTCTGAGAACAGCTGATTGGGGGTATTCCGGGAGCAGATCCACCCGCCAATCAGCTTTTTTCTTATTTTCCTTGCCAAAAACTAAAGTGCGTCTTATACTCCGGTGCGTCTTATACTCCGAAAAATACGGTAGTCTTTTTATATTTAAACTTAGTCACATTTTTTTCAGTATGTCCCTTGACTTTTATTACTAGAGCGTGCTGATCATTTGCATTTTCAACTATCAGACTACCTTCCACATAGGTGGAAATGATTTATGCTCTATGCTCATCTTCCTCCAATCCAACTTTCCTCAATATAAATTCTGCACATACAGCAGATGGAATAAATAAAAGAACATACAACCGTGTCTCACTTCTTTATCAACTTGAAGCCAATCAGTTTCCCTCTGTGCACACTCTGGCTTCTTGACCTGTGTATAGGTTTTTGCATGAGTCTAATGAGATGTTCTGGGATTCCCATTGTTCTAAAAACATCCTACCTACTTGACATGATTGGCACAACGGGAAGCCTTTCTGTAACCACCAAAGCACATACAGATTTCTTTTTGGTATTTGCCTTTTTACAGTTCATTTCAAATAATGTTTCGTGTACCTTGGCCTTTTCTAATGCCAATTTAAACATCTGGCATCAGACTTTCTACGTAGGGCTGTAATCAGCAATGGATGATCGTAAGCATTATTTTGCTAGCAGGTGAAATTAAGGATATTTTATGATAGTTTGGACTCTCTGTTAAGTCTCCTTTTTTGGGAATTGGGATGTAGATTGATCTCCTCCAATCTGCTGGCCGCTTGCTGACATAGCACGATGGTAGCAGAGGTGGGATTCAGCAGGTTCTGACCAGTTCTGGAGAACCGGTAGCAGAAATTTTGAGTGGTTCAGAGAACCGGTAAATACCACCTCTGACTGGCCCCACCCCCATCTATTCTCTGTCCAGCTGATCGGGAGGAAATGGGGATTTTGCAGTATCCTTCCCCTGGAGTGGGGTGGGAATGGAGATTTTACAGTATCCTTCCCCTGGAGTGGGGTGGGAATGGAGATTTTACAGTATCCTTCCCCTGGAGTAGGGTGGGAATGGAGATTTTACAGTATCTTTCCCCTGCCATGCCCACCAAGCCACGCCCACCAAGCCATGCCACTCTCACAAAGCCACGCCCACAGAACCGGTAGTAAAAAAATTTTTAATCCCAACACTGGATGATAGCTTGAAAGATCTTCAGCTCTTCCTCAATAGCATGTTGAGTGCCATCTGACCTGGCTGGGGGGATGGGGGAGGAATCAGTCATTATTTTTCATCCATGTGATTTTCCTGTTCCTGCTTGTTAATCCACTTAAGCCTGTAACTTTCTCAAACTGCTTTTACTTAACAAAATAGGAGAAAGATACATGAAACTGTCCACCCCATGCAGGTTCAGTCTCAGCTGCCTCTTCCTCCTCCTCCTCCTCCTCCTCCTCCGCCGCCTCCTCCTCCTCCTCCTCCTCCTCCTCCTCCTCCTCCTCCTCTACAAAATTAAAGGTCTATTGATTCTATTATATAAAATTAGAAATACAGTACCTAATATAACAATATAGTTGAAAGCCCTGGAGTTAAATTCAGGGAATCTGATTGGTGCTGGAAAAAGGCATTTAAGTGACTTGGCACCATTTGGGAAAAATGTGGAACTTTGGAGACAAGCTAATAGCTCTATCAGTGCATTAAAGAAAAGACTGGCCAAGGATTATATTGGTTATCATAGAGAAATGTGACCAAAGGCTAAAATTAAGAATGGAAAGAATTTCGAACAGACATGGGGGGGGGGAGGAGGAGGGAAATTCCTTGTTCTTTGGGTGATTAGGCTTTGACATGAGCCATCAAAGGGGTAAGTGAGACAATGTCATTTGTGTACACAACAGGAAAAGATAGAAGAAGTAATAGAGGGACACTATCGCTATGATACAGAAGTCTGGAATAGGTGCTTTTAGTGCATTTTGTTTTTCACAACTCCTATCTCTCAGTCTAGAAAAAACTTTTCCCAATCTAGTTTCCTTCACATGTGTCTAACTCCAATTTCCATTAAAAAAAATGTCTTATTGAAGATGAGGGCTTCACAAATGAAAAGGGAATAATTCAATGGTTATAGAGGTAGCAGAACTGAAGAAGCCCATCCTTACATTCCGATCACTAGGGGAAAAGACATGCCATGGTAACATTTTTCATGCCATGTTTTTGTGATGTTGCCCTTATTTTCCTATTTTCATTCTGTAGTTGAGGCAACCTAAAACAGTCCTTTGTTGTTCCATGTTTAAAGTACTGTTTTTTTCTTCTCCTAACAGAGTTTTCCCCATTAACATGATCTAGCATACTTCATCGACCATCAGCGATGGGATTTGTTGAACTCTTATTGGCTACTTTAGGCTGCTGGGACCATGTTTCCTGTCCTCCAGTTTCAGGACACTTACATTAGCCTATTAAAAGTATCTAAACCAGTGTTTCTCAACCCTGGCAGCTTTAAGATGGGTGGACTTCAATTCCCAGAATTCCCCAGCCATCTGACAGGGGAATTCTGAGAGCTGAAGTCCATCCATCTTAAAGCTGCTAAGTTTTAGAAACCCTAGTCTAAATTTCTATTCTTATCGCTTATCCCATTGTGTCAAATGTAGGAGAGACTGAACACCTGGCTTCTGTAGAGGCATTGACCTGTGTAATGTTTAACCAGTGCTTTCTGAAGCATTTGCTGGGTTTTATATGGGTTTCTTATAAATAGACTTTTTCCATTCTGTTGTAAGTGCACAGACCTGTTTTTTTTTTTTAAAAAAAACAGGTTAATTTTTAGAAAGCCTGTATGAAGAAAATAAAATATTGTAATCTATGGTTAGGAAATCATTAATTTCTTGCATAATAGCATAAAAGACATAATAGCTGGAAGCAAGAGACATTCAAGTATGCAGGAAGCTTGTTGCTGTTTCAAAAAAAATGTGGGATTTTTTTCAAAAACTATAAGCAAAATTAAATATTTTTTTAAAAATTCTTTTTTGTAATTGTTTTATTTATTAAGTTTTATTAAGTTTAATTATTAAGTTAGGGTTGAGAGAACTTAGACTAAATGGAAAAGGGGGCTATATATTTCAGTTACTAAGTATTTTTGCTAATTTTTACTGGAACTTTGCTGATTAATAAGGAGAGCTGAAGATTTAGAGATGAATTTATAGAAAATGGATGAGGTGTGATGAAGAGGTATCTGGTAGTATTTTAAGGGATAGCAATGAGTTTTTAATGAAGGTGGCATTTTTGCAAAAAACTAAGTGGAATGTAATTTTGATTTGGGGATTTGATGATTAGAATTATATCAGATTATAGAAGTAATGTAGACTTGTTAATTTTAAAGTAAGAGTTGGATGTATTTTTATCTAAATCTTTATCTAAAGAAAAGGAAAGTCAGAAGCCATTCTTTTTCTTTTTTCTTTCTTTTTTTTTTGGCCATTTTATGATGGAGGCAAGTTACACTTGCATGGGCTGAAAAACAGCAATAATATGTTGCTGTTGTAGTGAGAAAATGTACCTGTAAGGAAAAAAAGCACAATTGCTCAATTGGTTCAATTAAACACAGTTTGAAATAAAAACTGATATAATAGGAGTGCCCCCTTCCCCTTAATGTGACTAAAAAGATTGTAACTAAATATAACACAAATGTTAATTAGTAAAGAAATTGGAAAACAGTTCTTAGCTAAAAGGTAGAAGATTTTTGGAAGAAATCAAGAGAGTTTCATGTTAGCAAGTAATATATATATGTGTGTATAACATATACACACACACATATATATATATATATATATATATATACACACACATACACATACACATACACATACACATACACATACACATATACATACACATACATATACACATACACATACACATACACATACATATACATACATACATATAATAGATGTTGGAAGGTTGACTCAGCCTTCCTTCCTTCCGAGGTGGGTAAAATGAGGACCCAGATTGTTGGGGGCAATATGCTGACTCTGTGAACCGCTTAGAGAGGGCTGTAAAGCACTGTAAAGCGGTATATAAGTCTAAGTGCTATTGCTATATTGACTTTTCATGTCCCTAATTAAAACTATTGGCCATTTTTCTCTGGCTGTTGGAAGGATTACATAAAGTATTTTAGCTTTTAATCTGTTTAATCTTGGAATCTATCACATTTGATTTATCATGGAATAAACATGATAGAAAACTATGTTTTACTTTTCAGGAAGTAATTTTTTTTTCCAGGGCAGTTTTTCCCCCACAGAGAATGCATTGCAAAGCACTGAGGAAACATCATGCAATTATATTCTTATAAATGTTAAAATGTCAACGCCTTTTCAATCCAGCCCTAAATGAAAAGAATAATGTCTTTCTGCTTCTGTATCTAAGAGAAGAATCAGGATATGCATTGTGATTTGAGGATAATTGTATATAAAATTAACACTAAAATCCCCTCCCAAACTTCAAACTCAAAATGATAATCTTCCGCTGTAACATCAAACTCCATATTTAGCAAATACAAACAAAATAACCCCCCTCCGAAAGGAAACAGTAATTGAATAGGCATAAAAAAAAATCATACAATGAACATATTCTCTATTCTTTGTCTTTTACGGAGTGGCTCATGAGATAAATATGCATGGAATTTATGGATTTTCCAACCCCATTTTTGGGTGCATTACAAATGGCTGAAAGTCTCTTCAGTTTCTGTGGGTTTTGTGTTGGTCTGGACTACCATTGTCCTTGTATGGAAAAAAAAATGCATGTTCATTGCACAAACAAATGCTAGCCAGAGGTTTAAGTCGTGGTCCTCAGACGGGAAAAAAAGAAAGGAGCATGATTTATGCTATGAATTAATTCCAGGAAGGCCGCAGTAGTGCAATAAACTTTGCACCCGGAATCTGATGGTGCAAGCTTCCACAGGGAAAAAAAAAGTCCTTCAGATTAAGGCCTTTCAACTACTCTTCAGAAACATTTTTCAATATTAGGGTTTTGTTTTTTTACATTTGAGAATTTGCCCATAAGATGTCCAAATTATTTAATCACGGTAAAATCAAGAATGTTTGCGATATTTGGGAGTTTTAATTCAAGACACACAAACAAAGATGCCCATGCTAGATATGAAAAAAGTTCCCTGTTCCATTGTAAGCTGAAAAAAAATTGTAGTTATTCCACTTAGAATGGAAGTGGATCTTTTCTTGTATCTCATAAATCACATACAGCCCCCGCAGATATATTTCCTTAACATTATTTTCCCCTCCATAGGACCAACCCTGTTACTTATGCTTTTTACATGGTTTGGAGAATAGCCATGGAAAATGAAAAGCTGCCCTAAAACATTTTAAACTAAGCATTCCTAGATTGTTCTTTCACTATGTTAGAATAATACCTCCAGATTTGGATTTTGTTCATTAAAAAAAAAACTTAATTAATTAATTAAATTGCATACCGCTTTAAGATTACATTTTAATGACAAGTTGGTAAAACATTTTATGAACAATTAAATACAAAAATTATTTCCAGCTTTAGTAATACATTGTGTAAAATATTCCCTACTTCAGTTATACATCCATTAAAAAATGCTTATATTTAACTAAGGGTAGAGACATTCTTGAGTTTAAGAAGTAAATGTATGTTTCCAAATCCAAGGTTTTAATATTTCTTTTTAAAAAATCCCATGGTTCTTGGGAGAATCCTAAATGTAGTTGATCCCACGTCTGTCCCACCCAATCTCCATATGTACGGTTTGAATCCATATCCAATCTAAAGTTCATTAAGTATAGGTATTAGCCACTGCTCCCACATTAATATTCATTTTGTGCTTTGTCATTTTGCTTGATGAGGAACTCTTTGAATTTAGAAAATGTATGTGTTCATCTGAAACCTTAATAAAGATTTTGCCTTAGCATCAATGCCTTGAAATTAGAAATTTTAATTCCTCACTCAGTCAGTAGGTGGCATCTGGCTAAGATCTGGAAAAAAAGTATGAGAGTTTTGAGCAGTGAAGTAAACTTTGGAAAACCAAGTAGTACATGCCATTTATTAGTTTAGCCATTCACATGTACTTTTTGTGGTGAATTCAGCAAAGTGATTGAATATTCAGGTTTGTATTTCTTTTTTTATTTTAGGCAAGTTGAGCTTTATAAACAGCAGACAAGGCGAAGAATCTCTGAGGATTATCGTGATTCCAGCACTCCAAAACTACATCTTGGAAAATAGACTTCGAACGCTTTCTAACTCTAACAACCACATTAGTTGTAGGCTGAGGCCACACAAAAGTCATAAAATTGTGCTGGTACACAATGACCTAATTTATGACCATCATGACTTAGGACCATAATTAGCAGGCTCTATTATGGTGGTAAGTTGAGAACTACCTGTATCGCTATCTTTCTTCATTGCCTATTTTTGGAAATCTATAGGTAAAGGTAAAGGTTCCCCTCGCACATATGTGCTAGTCGTTCCCGACTCTAGGGGGCGGTGCTCATCTCAGTTTCAAAGCCGAAGAGCCAGCGCTGTCCGAAGACGTCTGTGTGGTCATGTGGCCGGCATGACTAAACGCCAAAGGTGCACGGAACACTGTTACCTTCCCACCAAAGGTGGTCCCTATTTTTCTACTTGCATTTTTTACGTGCTTTTGAACTGCTAGGTTGGCAGAAGCTGGGACAAGTAACGGGAGCTCACCCCGTTATGCGGCACTAGGGATTCGAACCGCTGAACTGCCAACCTTTCGATCGACAAGCTCAGCGTCTTAGCCACTGAGCCACCACGTCAATCTATACCACGCTTCATTTAAGCATGAACTAAGTATACTAAGCTGGAAATATTGATTTTTTTTCTTGGTAGTGTTTAATCTGCACTGCTATCTCAGTCATGGAGATTTAAAAGGTAAGCAACATAAGCCCTTTGTAGAGATGAAGTAAATTGAGCTTTCCTGCAGTCATTGACAAACTTGAAACCTTTCCAGGTGAAATTAACTCTGTTACTCACCAGGTGTAATTACTGTTACTCACAGTAATGGTGAAATAATCTTTTTTCACTAAAAGAAGATACTTCTAAATAGATATGACTTGAACTGCCAGACACCTAGCAACTGGCCCTTGCTTGAACACAGAGGGGGGAAAATGTGATCTGAATTTGCAGTCGAATGGTGATAAGAAATTTCAGATGCAGAGAGAGAGTTTTAAAAGTGCCAAGATGGCAGCCATGGCCATGTGATCCAAGGCCCACCTGCTTTTCAATGTGCATTGTATGCGCAACACACATACAAACAGGCAGGGTTTCAATTGTGCACTGGCAGCTGCCATTTTGACTATTTGACCTCTCTTGTTTGGGTGACTGCATGACGCTTCCTTGAAGAAACAACTTGGAATTGCAGGGTTTGATATCCATGCCATTCCTCCAAGTTCAGTCCAGGTTTGGGGGAAGAAGTATTGAATATACACATAAAAAAGTCTAAGAGCAATTTCTTTTGGTAAGGAAATTATTATTTTTTTCCAAAGGCTGCCCTGAAATGTGTTGCCAGTTGGAGAATCTGGGACATTCACCAAATACTAAAAGTTAAATACTAAAAGATTAGTGCAGAGGAAAATAATAATTTTACACTCCACTTGCCCCCTTTGTATCTATCTCTCCTTAATATAGATTTTTCAAGCCAAGGTTTCTGGTGAAAGGTATTCTCTCTGTGATCATCCCTTTCTTCTGTAAAGTCTTTAAAGCAGGGGTCCCCAAACTTGGCAACTTTAAGACTTGTGGACTTCAATTCCCAGATTTCTCCAGCCAGCTATGCTGGCTGGAGAATTCTGGGAGTTGAAGTCCACAAGTCTTAAAGTTGCCAAGTTTGAAGACCTCTGCTTTAAAGCAACCTAGCAACAGACACGGCCCCAGCAAGCAGCCTTTTTTCAATCGTTTTCTTCTGTCACTTGCCTGAGGAGGGGAATTGCATATTTATTGATAACTTTCTGAGGCATATCTCTGAGCAGGTTTCTCTTATGCTGCCCTCTTGAAACTAAGGTGATACCTGCAGCTTTCTGAATGACAGGCATCCATGCGATGATTAATGGGCCAGACGTCATTGGTGGCCCAGAAGAATGCATAAAAAAATAAATCAGCAGTCTTGTGTTCTGGGCTGGCCTCCTCATTGCCAAATTCCTTTCCACTATTTTTGCAGCACTGAGGTTGAGGTTGCCGGGCTGATCCTTATCTGAAAAGGTGGGAAAGTGACACATACCAGGTCAGTCAAGGCAAGTTTAAGTTCTACCATACTGACAATAGAAGCCTAGTTCAGAAAAAGACTCCAAGGGACATTTTAATGCTTTATTTAAGCATTAACAGAATAACAGAGTTGGAAGGGACCTTCCATGGACTCTAATGCTTAAAAGAGTCCAACCCCCTGCTCAGGCAGGAAACCCTATACCATTTCAGACAAATGGTTGTCCAAGCTCTTCTTAAAAACTTCCAGTGTTGGAGCATTTACAACTTCTGGAGGTTGTTTCACTGATTAATTGTTCTAACTGTCAGGAAATTTCTCCTTAGTTCTAGGTTGGTTCTCTCCTTGATTAGTTTCCATCCTTTGCTTCTTGTCCTGCCTTCAGGTGCTTTGGAAAATAGGTTGACTCCCTCTTCTTTGTGGCAGCCCCTTAGATATTGGAACACTGCTATCATGTCACCCCTAGTCCTTCTTTTCATTAAACTGGACATACTGCAGGTTATCTTTCAATCAGAATGGAGCCAGAAGGGATCTTGGAGGTCTTCTAGTCCAACCCCCTGGTCAAGCAGGAAACCCTATACCATTTCAGACAAGTGACTTCTTAAAAAGAGACTCTCACTTGTATGAAAAAAGATTAAAAATCACTCATTTTGGCTCTACTTTGATTAATGAAAGCATTAGTGTTTTGATTCAAGAAAGTATTATCTTCAAGAAAGGTTATCTTCGAGACTGCCTTCTGCCACATAGCTCCCAGTGACTGGTAAGATCCCATTGGGTTGGGCTCCTCCGGGTCCCGTCAGCTAAACAGTGGCGGCTGGCGGGCCCGTGGGGGAGGGCCTTCTCTTTGTCTGCCCCTTTTCTCTGA
>QLTV01002835.1:900114-918945 GCA_003457575.1 Thermophis baileyi
ACCAAGGAAAAAGCTGGTCCAAAAAAAAAATTTGCGTTGTAAATGCAACCCTAGGTGACTTAAAAGGGCAGTCTGCAGGGAAATGTCTGTAAAACGTCTATAGGGAAACTTAGCCCAGGTTTTATAGGGATGACAATTTCTTGTTGTAAATGCAACCCAAGATGGTTTAAAAGGGTAGTCTATAGGGAAATAAATTGTCAGAAAGAAAACACCGCTTTGATATGGGCTGTCGTTAAGACCCATGAATGTAACTTGCCCATAAAACATCTCATATCCAGCAGGGCCTGCNACCAAAAAAGAAAATTGCATTGTAAATGCAACCCTAGGTTTCTTGTTGTAAATGCAACCCAAGACGGTTTAAAAGGGTAGTCTATAGGGAAATAAATTCTCAGAAAGAAAACACCACTTTGATATGGGCTGTCGTTAAGACCCATGAATGTAACTTGCCCATAAAACATCTCATATCCAGCAGGGCCTGCAGAACACTGAGCTGGTGGGACACAAACAAAGTCACCAAGATCCTTGTTAATGTGTTTCTGAGTTCCCTGTTCCTTTCCAATGAGGGGAAACAGGAAGGCTCCAACAGGGGAAAACAGCAGGCCTCAATCTCCGGTGTGGAAGCAGGCCCCGACCAGGTGCTCCCAGGATGGACTCTGATGAAACACGCCCAGGAGGCCCACTGCTAAACGGCCTCGGCCGTCTCCCTCCCAGAATGGAATAACATCACCAATCTAATTGTAATAGGTTTATTGACTCAAATATTGAAAACAATTGTTCTTTTATACATTTCTCAGTTTAAGCTCAGCTAACTAGAGATACACATTCCTGATCAACATGACTTTCCCAGCTAATGCAAGCAAAGAGGTTATCTAAATTGGTAATCTGATAGCTGCACAAGGTTGTCTTGTAGCTCCTTGATTCCAGAATAATTTCCCAGTATGGAAAAGGTAATAAACTGAAAAATAGGGAAGTTCTTACACTCTACAGACACATCCTTACATCCTGTACACACTTCTCACAGGTTGCACACAGAGCTCCTTTTCATCTCCTGTTTTATAACCTAGAAGTGTTGGACTCTGAGCTGCTGGTTTTCATTTATTTTGTCTTCCATTTAATATTGTTACAATTTAGAAGACAATTCGGGGAGAGGTTTGGGCAATTCATGTCCTGGTTCTTGGTATTTTTACCCATCAGTTACATATTGATCTTCTCCTGGCTTTTGGCACATCATTGTTTTAGACTACTCCAGCATGTTTTTAATTGTTATACACCTTTGCTTCAAATGATCTGCATGTACTTAATGTGACTTGAGTATTCCTCATACAATTCATAAAGTTCATCACCCATTGCTATTCGTTTTATGGGAAAACCCCATGTCAAAAAATCAGGGAAAAGATGATGACATGGAAAAGTTGGATGGAGGTAGGGATATTGACCTTGGACCAACTAATAGATGATGAAGAGGAACTTCTAACACACCCTGTGATAAGAGATATACAGTACATCATCTATCGAATGTAACCCAACCGTAATATTTACAGCTACAACATTTTATCAACAACATGGTTTGTACCAGTAGCATTTTCAGCTTCTGAGATACCTGAGATACTAGAACAACTTGTCAAATCCTTTAAAATTAAAGAAACCCCCTACAGTTAGCTTCTTATAGATATTTGCTATCAATAAATCAATTTGATATGCAGAGGCTACGAAATGAGTGGAATAAAGAATTAAGAGTTTCCCATACGGCCTAGATAATTCGGAGAGTGTCTTAACCTCTATGGCAGGCCGAGGAATTCTGGGAGTTGAAGTCCACAAATCTCAAAGTTGCCAAGTTTGGAGACCGTTGCTCTATAGCAAGAGTGTCAATGGACCTCAAACTGTGACTAATCAAATTAAAAATAATATTTAGAATTTATTGGACACCATTTGCATAAAAAAAAAAGACCAGAACAGCATTTTGTTGGAGTTGTAATGAGTATGACACTTCTTTAAAATACATTTTGTTACAATGTGCTATATTTACTATGTTTCGGGAGAAAGTAGTGGACTATATATGCGCAACAAAAGCTAAAATTTTCAAGGGACAATATTCTTTTGAATTATATACCTGTTACGTGGAATTTAACAACCAGACAACATGCATTCTCCATGCCCTTACTATGGCCAGACAACTACCGGTAATATGGCAGACTATTATTAGAGGACTAATATTATAGACTAATAATACTGAAGGCTAATATTGGAAAGATAAATGTATGCCCCATTTACTCAATGGATTGAAAACCGGGTTATATATGCCACCTATGAGCACGTCGCCTATAGACAGAGTCTTTGTAAGGACAAGTATAATGAAATATGGAAGTCATTTATAGAAAATACAGTAGCATAAAAAAGAATGTTAGTTATATAAGTATATTAGAAATCAACATGTATGCTTTTGAATATTTACATTAGAGAAGTATATATCTACCGTAATATAAATATTTCTATATCTCTAATGTACATTTTATTTATTGTCAATTGATAACGATGTATTATACTTTATTCCTTTGTTCACTTTTTAAAAAAGCATTTTTTGTGAGAGCTTTATTTCTCTTTGAAAATGTATGTATTTGCACCATAATTTTCTTTGTGTTTTGTTCTTTGTGTTTTGATGTTGCTATTTAACTCAAAATTTAAAAACAATAAAATATTTATTGATATTTACCTTATTAAAATTTTAAAAAATGATAATTTGCTGCTGCTATTGCTTCTCACAAATGTTTGATGGGATTGTAATATTATATTCTTTTTTCAACATAGGCTGGGAAATAATTTTGATTCTGGATCCCTGAGAGGAGTCCTCAGTAGTCCTAGGGCCACACTCTAAGAAACACTGACTTAGGAAAAACCTGTATGCTGTTATTCCTCTCATCCTAGGGAATGACTTGCCTAAGACCATTTAGGGAATTTCAAGATTCAAACTGTGCAGTTCAGTTCTAAGCTCACAGCTGCTCCTGGGTATATCAAAAATAACTCCCACTGAATATAATTGGACTTAAGGCTAAGGGCTTCTGCTGGCGTCTCTTACATCTTAAGCTATACCAATATTACTTGGCTGCCATTATAAATAACAGTAGCTCGTTGCAAAAACCATCTACATCAGCAAAATGCTCCTACTGTACATCGCTGTATACAAAGGTCAGTGTTGATATAATTAAGATGTGAAATGGGACAATTAAACAGTTGGGTCCACAGCACCATGCAGTCAAAAGCTGGAATTTTGGCCCGTTCAACTCTATTGACGTCAGTCAGCAGCTTGATGTGAATAAAACATAATTGGTTTAAAAATTAAAGTATGTCAGCTCAGCTTAGTTTTGTTTTTTTAACGGGGGTAATGCATGCGCCCCATAGATGTGGCAGCTGATCCTGCGTGAAAGGAAATATTTTAGGTTGTTTGTTTCCAACTTTCTTTCTTTTGGGAGCTTGTTGTTCCTTTGTTGAAGGAAATCTATGTACAATTAAGCATTAAACAATAGAAACTTCAAAGATGATCTTTAAAAAAAATGTCTGCATAGTTCATGTACAGCTGTGATAGGATTAAATTTGTTTCTCTCTATGATGAATCATTTGCTGCAAGTTGAAAAGAAGGATAGTAGTTGGAAGCCTTCATCATCCGGAGCCATCACAAGCATAGACAATAATGTGCTATTCTTATTACTCAGTAACATCCAAAGGATTTCCCTACAGGTAGTCCTTGACTTACAACAGTCCGTTTAGTCACTGCTCGAAATTACAACTGAAAAAAGTGACTTATGACCGTTTTTCACACTTGTGACCGTTGAAGCATCCCCATGGTCACATGACTTACACTCGGACGCTTGACAACTGGTTCATATTTATGACGGTTGCAGTGTCCCAGGGTCATGGGACCATCTTTTGTGACTTTCTGACAAGAAAAGTCAATGGAGAAGCCAGATTCACTTCACAACCGTGTTACTAATCTAACAACTGCAGTGATTCACTTAACAAATGTGGCAAGAAAAGTCGTAAAATTGGGCAAAACTCACTTAACAAATTTCTCATTTAGCAACATAAATTCTGGGCTCAATTGTGGTCATAAGTCGAGGACTATCTGCATTTCCCACCTCTAGAGGAAAAATACTATGATAAAACAGTTTCTTCTAAGGCTAAGCCATTCACCCTAACTCTGAAATAGATAAATGTAGATTAAATTTGGGGATAACAATGTATACTTTCTCTGTACAATCCATTCCCAGCTCTTATTATCTCTCACAGATGCCTACCATTTTCTTTTTCTTTAGTAGCAGTATATGTACCAATAGTAGTGCTGCTTCCTAACCCCTTATTCTTCCTCATTGTTGTACTGCTTAATCCTTTGACTTCTAGATCCCCCAAGAAAGAGGTTGGATTCACATATTTTGCTAAGCCATGGCTTGTGTTTAATTATGGTTTAATCCAATGCCAGAAACCAAGTAAACCAGATAAGGGCTAGGTGTAAGCTTGACTTTGGTCACAGGGTAGGATTTATTATTTTCATGCTTCCATAAATCATAGGTAAAGGTAAAGGTTCCCCCGCACATGCGTGCTAGTCGTTTCCGGCTCTAGGGGCGGTGCTCATCTCCGTTTCTAAGCCAAAGAGCCAGCGCTGTCCGAAGACGTCTCTGTGGTCATGTGGCCGGCATGACTAAATGCCGAAGGTGCACGGAGCACTGTTACCTTCCCACCAAAGTGGTCCCTATTTTTCTACTTGCATTTTTTTACGTGCTTTCAAACTGCTAGGTTGGCAGAAGCTGGGACAAGTAACGGGAGCTCACTCCGTTACGCGGTGCTAGGGATTCAAACCACTGAACTGCCGACCTTCTGATCGACAAGCTCAGCGTCTTAGCTGCTGAGCCACCGCGTCCCTTTTCCATAAATCATAATAGGGAGCTAATCATTATATTATTAGTCTGCCTGGCCTTGCATTGCTAACCCAAGGTTAGGCAATTTTTCATGGGCTGGTGAACACCTTTGAAAAGTTCATGGTATGACATGGCGGCATTTCTGCATTTGTAATACATCTACCATAGTAGGTGTGACCAGCTACAAAGTATTCATTTAACAAAAGCTTTTCTAGACATACACACAGACACACACACACAGCCACACACACACACACACACATTCACACAGGGTGGAGGGGGGGGGAATCTCTAGACTGTTCTCTATTCTGTCATTTTTCTGGGCAGATGAAGGAAAGATTTTCAAATAAGGATTAATCCACAGTTGCCCAGTGCTTATACTTTCTAAAATATGTTGGGCCTGTGTATACATAGATGATGCGAGATTTACTTTGTTTTTCAATTTTGCCAACTTTCCAATTATTATTTATTTATTTAAAGACCCTAGAAAAGAATCAAGAGCATTGGAGAAAGGAGCTTGGTCGGGAGAGGGAGAGGTGAGGTATCACGAACACACCAGTGTTGCGGGATATGATGGTATGTATGTATGCATGTAGCTTTATATTGATGCGGTAAGTTTATTGTGACAAAGCATACTGTTGCCTCCAAAAAGCAAGCAATGATCTCTTACCCTTCAAAATAGGCCTGTGTAATTTTCTGCTTCAGATATGCCAGGCCTGTGGTCTACCATTCAGTTGTGGCCCCTTTTCTCTTTGAATGTCATTGTCAAATATAGGGGCAGCCTCTTTATTGCATGCTATGTTACACGTATGGAATTATTCTCCCTACTGCATTGAGATCAGAGGGTATACAGTGTCCATTAACCAAATTCACCCGTTAAGTCGTAATGTTTACATGTTGACTGCAGTTTACATGTTGACTGCAGTTTACATGTTGACTGCACCTAGCCAATTGTGTTTTCTTCAGAAAGTTGGTTAAACAAACTATGGTTCAAAGTGACGTGAGAACCAGGTTTAAAGTGATGTGAGGACCAGAACAAACTATGGTTTTAAAGGGATGTGAGAACAGTACAAGAAAATTCTGCAGAGATGAAAAAAGATTGTAGCAAGATTCCTAGGGGGGAAAAACTAGAGAAAGAGAGCACTTGAACTACTGCACACAAAACAAGATTGTTTACCAGCAGGATGAAAAAGGAGTGGGGGACAAATTAGCTAGCTCTATCAGTGTTTTTCAACCTTAACACTGATGTGGTTCGCTGTTCTATACTTCTCTCCTCAGCTGAGTCAGCAAGAGAGAATTAGGTTACTCTTTTCAGGCTGAGGTTAGCAGATGTGTAGAGCAACAAGTAACGCCCTCAGCCAGTGGGACTACTGGCTTCCCTGACTGAGAAATAGGAAGCACTATCCTACATATGGTAGGATATGCTAGTTAGCTCTCGAAGGCTTAGGTGAGGTCAGATTTATAGCACTAGAAAGATAGCTCAATACCTTATTGGTTTTCTGTTACAGAAACAGAGATTTCAAATTAAGAGCATGGCTGGCTCAGGAATTCTGGGAGTTGAAGTCCACAAGTCATAAAAGATCCAAAGTTCCCCACCCCTAAGAGATGATGATGATGATGATGATGATGATGATGATGATGATGATGATGATGATGTTATCCACTCAGTCACGTCCAACTTTGGTGATTCTATGGGCCAGATCTCTCTGTATCTTCCGATCTTGCTATCTGTGAAGTTGAAGAGCTACCTGCACATTATAAGATAGTTCCAAGATCTCCCAGTGTTTATTTTGGCTTTTCTATTTACTGTACGGGTAGTCCTCAACTTACGACCACCACTGAGCCCAAAATTTGGGCACACAACCCCCTGCAGTCATGTAATCGCATTTTGTGCACTTGGCAGACCTGCTAAGTGAAACATTTGTTAAGTGAGTTTTGCCTCATTTTACGACCTTGCTTGCCACAGTTGCAAAGCGAATCACTGCAGTTGTTAAATTAGTAACACGGTTCTTAAGTGAATCTGGCTTTCCCCATTGACTTTCCTTAGCAGAAGGTCGCAAAAGGGGATCACATGACCCCAGAACACTGCAATTGTCATAACTACGAGTCAGTTGCCAAGCATCTGAATTTTGATCACATGACCATGGGGATACTGCAACAGTTGTAAGCCACTTGTTTCAGTGCCGTTGTAACTTTGAACTGTCACTAAATGAACTGTTGTAAGTTGAGAACTACCTGTAATTCTCATTCTTACATTCCCCCCCAAAGCTAAAAATGTCATTAGGAGAAAGTGACAGAAATAGTCTCCCCCCCCCCCACCTACAGAGCAGCCAGGTTCCAGTTCCCCACCTACCAGCCAGGCTTGTGAGTAATTTTTGTTTTGAAAATGAAGGGCCCCACATGGCTACTTTATGCTTAGAACAAATGTGCATCAAATGTTCTGCATTCTGTACAGCCCAAATAGTTTGCCAGCAGGAATTCAAACACAATTTCTCTCTCTCTCTCTCTCTCTCTCTCTCTCTCTCTCTCTCTCTCTCTCTCTCTCTCTCTGTCTGTGTCCCCCTCTCTCTTCTTCTTCCCTTCGCTTCTCTCTCTCTCTCTCTGTGTGTGTGTGTGTGTGTGTGTGTGCGCGTCCCCTAAGGGCATTTTTCAAATTGCCATGAGTTATTATGCGTGCACACTGCATTGTGAAGTGATGGCTGGCAGAGTTGGGTTGTTGCCCTCCGGAAAATCCTTGAAAGCCTCATATACAGGATGGCTTTTATCAGAAGAGCCTCTTGTTTAACAAGTGCCATGGTTACGGGCCTCCCTGAACTGATGATATTCACATGCAGGAAACCACGCAAAGAAAACAGGATTTGCATGGCTCCGTCTCTGCTGCCCCAAGAATTCCAGGAAGTGATTATACTTTATGAAACCGTCTGTGCTCTGCTAGATTGTCTATAGCTTTTTAAGGTCACACCGTATCACGCTGCGCTCCGAATGCCCTTTGTGTAACGAAGAATGTTTATGAACCCAAGTACAGGCTGTATTGTTTTCCTTGCTATTCGGTTCGGAAGGCCCTGTGTTGGAAGTCTCTTTTATGGAATGACATGAAGAATCCATCATGTGCCCATTTGGCAGAACTCTCGGGCAGTGTTCAGAGGAGGGTTGTCCATCATGTCCACTTGAAATAGGACAGGGTGTGCAAAAAGTCACGAAGTCCCGCTGCATGGTGCGAGGTTCGGATGACAAGAGAGTCAATGGGCATGCCCTGTTTGGATTGCCGGTTTCCTGTGGCATTGACCATGTCAAGCAAGGGAAGGTATGTGTCCTGCCAAGCATTGCATTGCCGTTTTGAGGAAAAGAAGAGCGGCAATGTGTGCAAAAGACAATCACACCACCGGGATTCCCATATGAGGAGAAGCAACGTTGTTTAAAGAACAGGGACAATACAGTTGCTTCCTACCAACATTATGGAACCAGCAGTCATGCAATTACATGACTGCAGGGTATTGTGCGATCATTGTAACTCCAAAAATGAACCATAAGTAACCTCTGGGGAAGTCTGTCATAACTTTGAATGGCCAATTAAGTGACCGGTCATAATTCGAGGATTACCTGTAAAGATACTCTTGAATAGAGAACTGAAAAACTGATGTACCAGTATGGACAGAGCTTGCCACTTCCTTCAATGTTCTGTTGTTGTTGTTGTTGTTGTTGTTTTTACTTCCCAATCTAATCTATATTCCTTGATGATCTCCCATTCAATATAACCAGGCCCAACCCTGCTTAATTTTAAGACAAGACAAGATTGGTTACCAGTCTGTCACCAGTTGAGAACTGACGTCGTTTGCCTTTTAGAAAGAACCCTATAAGACCTTCCAGTGCAAAGTCTAACGTGACTTATTTGCTTCCTTGAGATGAAGACAGCATATACATGTAATGCACAAACAAATCATATGATAAATCCTTTCTTTAACAGATCTATATTTAGTAGATTACAGACATAAATAAACAATAAGCTGTTTTGTTTCTGCTCATGCATAAAATATGCCTGTGTAAAATTCCCTTTAGAATTACGGTATCCCATAAATCTATTAAGTTGAGGCTTACTCTAAGTGCACCAGGGATTATACAAACCTATACGAGGAAACTTCATATATTCTCTCTCTATATGGAAGAGAGCTAAATACCCTGATACCCTGATCCTCAGCCCACAACCACCATTTCCAACACTTAGAAATTGCCCGTTTTCCCTTGTGCTCCTATCACTTATCTCAAAGTTGTTGGTTATGCCAATTGGAAATTTCATGGTTACCTTAAAGATGTAAATCATTCCTCTATCCAGTCGGGACCTACTCAAGGAGGCAGTGCTCATTTCTGATTCTCAGCTGAGGGACCCGGCATTGTCTGAGAGACACTTCTGTCACCATGTGGCCAACATGAAAATACAGAACCTTCCCCCCAAAGTGGTACTTATTTATCTACTCACACTTGCATGCTTTCAAAGTGCTAGATTGGCAGGAGCTGGGCAAGTAACAGGAGCTTACCCCATCGTGTGACGCTTGGGTCTCGAACCTGGGCTGTCAAATTTCCAGCTGACAAGCTCAGCATTTTAACCACTGAGCCATCGTCCACCCTTAGATTACTTAACTAATTAAACCAATAACACTAAAACTGGCAAAAGATCATGCAATTAACCCTATGAGTGAATCTAATCCCTCCAGCCCATATCGCATTAGGACTGGAAATTAACCCAGATATTTCCCCAAACTTGGAAAAATTGTATTATTTCTTATCCCAACAGGTCTCAGCTTGTCCTTATTTCTATCCCCTTCCTTTCCCCTACTCTATGAGGCTCAGCTATTATTATTTATTATTTATTAAATTTGTATGCCGCCCAACTCCCAAGGGACTCTGGGCGGCTCACAACAATATAAAAAACTATTAAAAGAAAACATAATAAAAATATTTAAAAACAGTTAAAAACTCATACACACCGTTTCATGGCCGGATCTCGCCAATTACAGAGGCGAGATCAACGGCCCCAAGCCTGCCGGAAGAGCCAAGTCTTCACCACTTTCCGGAAGGCCAGCAGCATGGGGGTGGTCCGGATCTCAGGAGGTAACTGGTTCCAGAGGGCCGGAGCAGCCACAGAGAAGGCCCTCCCCCGCGGGCCCGCCAGCCGGCACTGTTTAGCTGACGGGACCTGGAGGAGCCCAACCCTGTGGGATCTTACCGGTCGCTGGGAGCTATGTGGCAGGAGGCGGTCTCGAAGATAACCTGGTAACCTAGAGCTAGCTGCACTAACCAGGAAAGCTGGATTTCTTAATCTCCCCAGTAACATCTCAACTCTCACCATAAGACCCAGTCCTATTGCTTGAGGACCCAGATTGTTGGGGTCAATATGCTGACTCTGTAAACCACTTAGAGAGGGCTGTAAATCACTGTGAAGCGGTATATAAGTTTAAGTGATATTGCTGTTGATAAAGACTGAGCGAAAAAATTCTATTCTATTCTATTCTATTCTATTCTATTCTATTCTATTCTATTCTATTCGATTCGATTCTATTCAAGTCTAAGTGCTATTGCTATTCGCCTTTAGAAAAGTTACATTTCTCAAAAGCTCTTGAGTTTTCCACTACACAAAGGAAGAAAGACTTCCAATTGCCTTTTGCCCTACCCAGTAGTGGGTTCTAAATCCCGTTGCTACCGGTTCGCGCTCACACTTGCGCTTGCACACGACACTTCTGCGCATGTGCAGAAGCGTCCTGGGCGGTGGGCAGAGCCTCCTGCTGCCGCCACTACCGGTTCGCAGAACCGGGCCGAACCGGGAGCAACCCACCGCTGGCCCTACCCACTTGCTAAGTAGACCACAAACGCACAACGGTAAATGGGTGATCTTTATAATGCGTGATCTTTATGAATGTAGATCTGTTAGAATCAGCATGTGGGAAGATGTTCTAACTCTTCTACCCTCCTATTATAGCCACAAATCCTATCCAGGACATATTATTTTAGAACAAGTGTACTTGTTTTAGAAATTATCACCTCAAGTATTATTAAGTCTGAAATTTCTGTCCCTTCATTTAGAAGACCAGAGATGTATAGAGAATCATAAGAACCTCGTAAGAACTTGCTTACTCCAAATCTCGGTTAGACCTCATTGATCCTTGTTGAGCAATAATATAATAGCACAGATGAATGAATTTTGGGGAATGATTGTTGTGCCCTTATTGTGACACTTCTGCGCTAAAGGCTTGTTCTGTAAGAAATGTGCTGGTTTTTAAGGTGTTGTCCCAAAGGTGCTTTTTCCAAAAGGCAACAGGACTTTCTTGGTTTTCTTTTTCCTTTGAAAATGTTTTGCTTCTCATCAAAGAAGCTTCTTCAGTTCTTCATCTTGCTTCTTCCAGTTGCCTGTTGGAAAAAGCACCTTTTGGGACAATCATGACCTGGGTGACTGAGATCTCCACAGATATTTTTAAGGCGTCATTGGTGCTATCTATGGTCATTTTCCATGGATACATTTTTCATTTTTCTTTCTTTCCTGGTTAATGTAATTTTTATACTATTAAATGTATCATATCTAATGTGAACCTGTAAAGTTGTCTTCAGCTGCTGCTGTCATCAACAAGATCATCATATGAGTGTTTGTGAACAGGAGGTACTATAATCACATTTGGCAGTAATGGCAAATTAACGTTGCACTTTAGGAAGAGAGATTGAAATCTAAATTTCCTGCTTTAAGTCAACTGCCTTGTATTATTTTTTCCTCTTTCTTCTCAGGAAGGGTAGGAATTCTGAGCATTTCAAACAAGCCTCTCTCAACCAGATTCATTTCTGTAGTCAATAATATCCAACCTAAGGCAGTAGTTTTTGATATTCAGCTTCAAAAATCTTAAAAATCAATCAACCCAGTTTGATATTAATATACCTATTCATTTGTGTCCCCAGTGGTTTTTTTTTTTTACAATTACCAAATAAAGCTTGCCCTAAATCCTCTTAACACATTTTCTTAATACGTGCATCCTATAAGCCTGTTGATCTTTGAAACTTACAAAAGACCTCACTGAATTGTATGTATCTTCTGATCAACTGGAAGTCAGTTAAAATTGGTCTATTTACATCATTTAAAAAGCCACGCCACATTGAAAGAGCACCTGTTCCCTCCAATCAGAGACATTCAAGAAAGCACCCATTTGAAAAATGGACAAGGCCGAGACACTGATTTTTAAATAATATATTTCCTGCCCCAGGTCTTCCAAATGCAAAATATAAGGACAGTTTTGCAGCCACCCATTCTGGATCTGAGGACCACAAAAAGTATCTTAGCAGACTGCATGATGTTTTTGGACCACATTTTTTATAATCTTGAGTGCCTCTTTGCATGCTTAATTTGACAGAGAGCTGCTTGGATGCAGAACTTCTTTTGGTAGTCCAATAAAGTAGAAGCTTTAAAAAAAAAATCTTTGGGTTTTTTCTGCCCTTTGGCACTTTTAATTTTTTTTTAGTGATGTCTGTTTTTAACCCCTTTTAACAGTGCTTTTTAATATACTGTCTTATTTTTTTACTGCATTGCTTTTTGTTGATTGATATCAATTTATTGCATATTGCCTAGAAAAGAGTTGTAGGGTGACTGTGACATTTTAGATATTTATATCTAAATAAACATTTCTTACTTATTCATAATAAATGGTGAACTCTCTTCATTGGCTTTTTTGCATTTTGAGTCTCGACACACAAGCATAATGGTTATGAATTCCACAGCCCAGTTCTTAACATTCTTCTTCAAAAAATGCACTTTTTTTTGAAAGTTATAAACCAGCTTCTTGTTTAAAACTATACACCATGGTTCCAAGTTTTACACCCGGCCTCCCTTCTTAATGTAACTTAATTTTTATTCTTTCTGTCATATCCCCTGCTGAATTTTATCTTTCTGGCCCACTCCTATATACAAATTATGCTCCAGATAAGAATGTATCTTTGCTAGCTAGATTACACTTGACACAAAATCTTTAAGTAAAATATTCTATCTAATGAAATAGGGCTAGAGAAATATCATTTGCATATAAGCTGCTCAGGGAATTGCATGCAGACTATCAAGAGTTCTAGCCTGGGTGGAAAAATAACCCAAACGTGTTTCTATCTCAGTGGGAGTGAAAGTAACCAGCAAAGTTGATACAGCAGCTAGGAAAAGTGTGTGTGTTTGTGTGTTTCAAGAAAATTAAAGACAGATTGCTGCTAAAGTACACATTTAGATAAGAATCTTTCAACATGGGATACCCCTTGGGGGAGAATTATTTGTATATCTTTATTCTTCAGAATATACCGGTTGCAACCGAATCAGAGATTAATAACCTACCACTATCCCCTGTATCTGTTGGGTTAATCAGAAAAGCTGTAGAATGTGCATTGTTGACAGATTGCCAGCAGCTGCAATTTAATATTCTGTTAGTACGCTTTGCTTCCTGTTCATTTTCGACCAACAGATTCTCCTAACAGACCCCATTGCAAATAAATTCACCTGCATTTTTGTCTTACAAACAAAGGCAACCACAGTAACAAAAAATTTTCTCCTGCAGATGCTGTTTATTTGGCTAGGAGAAAAGAATGCCTTACGGTTAGGATGGCAGTTCCTTATCATGTCACATCACACAGCTGTGGGGTCCTTAATTCCTGTTATTTCTCAATGTAACATTCTTAGACTTTTGACAGCATTATAATTTGTGATATATTTTCCTGTTGCCATTGTCTATTAGCTCTTATCTGTCCACTCTTTTGAAGTCCCCCCCCCGCTTAATGCAAAGGGGGAAATATTAACTTTATTGCACTGGCATATTATGAAAATATAAGTTGTGGGGTAAATAATACTGTTGGAAGAAATGTCCATCTAGGTTCAGTTCCAAGTGGGAAGAAAGACACTGGAAACATGGAGGCTGTTTGGAAAGATGGTTTAATGGTGGACAGGACCACATGGGTTTTTTGAGTCCTGGGCAAATGAGCACAAGGGTGAGAGAGAGAGATTTATACCCTCTCTTGGGCTTTGAATTTGAGCTTCCTGTTCCAGTGACAAGCTATTGGCTGCTGTAGGGGTCATAGTTAACCTTGTAGGTTTCCTGAGTCAAGCTTGGTTGAACTGTGCTGGGTGATGTAATGAAGAGGCATGTGTCTGAAAGGGTGTTGGGCAATTCCTATTATGGCTTAATGACTTGTCCTGGTTTGGATCTTGAGTGAGGGCTAATCCTATCACCCTGGAGCTGAAGGCCTTTTGTTTTGTAGATAAGATGGCCCAGTCTTTCTGGGGCTATTAACAAAGGTGGGGGCTGCTTTCCAAGAACATGTTTCTCCTTTTCTCATCCAGGGAGGTATAATATTCTGCCTTTTTAATATTTCCTAGAATATTTCATTCTTCTAGGAGGGGGGTGGGTGCTAACTTTCTACAATACTATTGGTGGACTCAATTTAACTGGTATGGAACAATGTTGAGGTCCTTCCTCTCCATGTTTAGGATGCTTGGTCTGGTTTATATTTCAATTTCTTATTTGGCTGTTGTGCACAACATCCCTTGTTCATTCATTCTTGAAATTAAGCATGGTTCTCCATTTCATCAACGCAAGCAAGTTCATTATCAATAGTATTTCAAGCCATAGTTTGCAAATCTGGTTCTTTTTTTTTTTTTAAGATAACTTTCGTTGAAGAAGTGTTATTTATTTATTTATGAAATTTATTTGCTGCCCATCTCGTATCCAACGATTTGGGGTGGCTTACTTCTAGCAAGCGGCTTCTGATCTTTTTGACCATCATTATAAATGCCTTATTTTACACCTACATCTAAGATTAGACCGTAATTTCCTTCTTTATATAAACTACCCTTTGTAATCCTCAAATGCATAAATTTAAGTTCATTTTTCAATTTGTTCAGCAAAAAGTCCATAAGGGGTTTCCAATCACTGATAAATGTAATTATTGATCCTTCTCTAATCAAGTTAATTTTGCCATCTCTGCTAGTTCTTCACTAACCATCTTCACTAACCATTCCTTGTTGTGGCTGCATTACAATCTTTCCATTTTTACACATATAATATTCTTGCAGCAGTAATCATATATAAAAATAATCTTCCATGCTCTTTTCTAATTGATTGTACATTAATCCCAGCAAGAAAAGTTTTGGATTTAGTTGAATGTTGATCTTTAAAATTCTTTGTATCATTATATGTATTTAAATCCAGACATTTATGGCATTTTCAGAAGCTCACCAAGCAAACATACATTTGAAGTCCCTTTATACATTCTAGACTATTTTTCTGGAGTTATATCCCAATCTTCCATTGTTATATAAACATTCTCTTCTAGGTTACAGTGTAAACTTCAGTCCTTTTAATCATTCGGTGCCACTATTCCATCAGGTTAGGACAATTGCTGCTGTAGATATAATCCTACATCATGGTTAAGTGGAAATAAAACCAAAAGAGTGTACGCGTGCATAAGTGCACCAGCGTGCCTACCGTCCCTGTCCTACTGTCCTATTGTCCTCATCTATCTGTATTCACTTTGATTATGTTTATGTTTATACCTATACCTGCTATCTTGTACATGTTTGACAAACAAATAAATAAATAAATAAAATAAATAAAATAAAATAAGTGTGAAGAGAGGCATACAAATGCATACGGTGATTTTGTTCATCTAGGACAGGGGTGTCAAACTGGTGGCCCATGGGCAGGATGCGTAGGCTATGTCCACCCCAACTCTGCGAAGGGAAAAAATGTCACAAAACGTCACATGACGGCCATGTGACGCCGCGAGTTTGACACCCATGATCTAGGATGAGGAAAGAGAAACTTTTCCACACTTCATGAATACTTAAGAAAGGATCAGTGAGCTTTTTTTTCCTCCTGCTATGCCAATTTTATCTGTTGGAGAATTTCATTTATTACATATTATGGTATAGCGGTTAAGTTGTTACAATGAGAATTTGAAGAACAGATTCCAATTCTCACATTTGTTCAGTTGCTAAGTTGTCTAACTCTTTGCAACCCCACAGATCACAGCATGCCAGGCCCCTTTGTCCCTCCACTGTCTCTTGGAGTTCGTCCAAATTCATGTTCATTGCGTCGATGACACTATCTAACCATCTCATCCTCTGCTGTCCCGTTCTCCTTTTGCCTTCAATCTTTCCCAGCATCTTCTCCACTGCATCCTCTCTTCTCATTTGGTGGCCGGAGTATTTGAGCTTCAGTTTCTGCATCTGTCCTTCCAAAGAACAGTCAGGGTTGCTTTCCTTTAGGATTGACTGATTTGATCTTGTAGTCCAAGTGACTCTCAAGAATCTTGTCCAACAAATTCTCAGATAACCCAGATGAAGTGACTTTAGTCACTCTGTTTTTTCACCCTATCTCACAAGGTCATTATGAGGATGAAATGGAGGGGAAAAACATGAACATTACTTAAGAGCTCTCAAAGGAAGAGTGGGATATAAAGGCAATGCAATAATTTCTACTCACATGCCTGCTTTTCTGTCCCTCTCCTCCCCATATAAATTTGATAACTGATTTATTACAGATAGGCCTGGGACTCCAGGATTTTCAGAAAAAGAAAAGTGTATTTATAGTTGTTGTTTATAAATACTCCCTTGGTGGAAACACAAAATATTGTAACATATTGCTTTTTATGAACCGGTTTCAATTGAATTACTGCCTGCTCTTGAGTTAGACAGAAATTTTCATCCAACAGTTCTGAAAAAGAATTCATTGGCCGTACTAGGAAAGCAAGACTGCTTTAATTCAAATACATTTGGCTCCTTTTGCGAAAACCATGGCCCGAGTACAACTCTAGCCAAGGAAAACAAAATGTAATGCAATGATTTGGCCAGCAGGGGGCAATCACGGCCTTCAGTGAGGCCAATATGTTTGTTTCTTTCCTATCTTTATATGTTGAAGAAATTTTAGGCAGCCCACAGCATACCTATAGCAAGAGCCAAGAACAGGAACAAGGCCTTCTTCTAATATTTTGCATTTTGGGCAGACAAGCTCTGAATCTTTCTTTGCCCTTAGAACAATCCCCCTAAATTGTTGCTTGAATAAGAGTAGCTAATTACTGCTCTCATGTACCATTACAACCCCATGGAGCTGTACACCAGTACGGAATTATTTGGCCAGCAAAATAGGGTGGTATATTTAGTCAAACGAGAGTCAGATGTAAACTGAAATTATTTTTGTATAAAATAGGTAGTCCTCGATTTACAACCATTCGTTTAATGTCGATTCAAAGTTACAATGGCACTGAAAAAGGGACTTAAGACCAGTTCTCACACTTATGACTATTGCAGCATTCCCACAGCCACATACCTGGGGTACTTGGCAATTAGCATGTATTTAGGATGGCTGCAGCGTCCCAGGGTCCTAGGAAACTTCCCAAGGAGCTTTGGACAAGCAAAGTGAATGGAGGAAGTCAGATTTGCTTAACGACCGCACGATTCATTTAACAATTGTAGTGATTTGCTTAACAACCATGGCAAAAGGTTGCAAAATGGGGCATGACTCACTTAGCAAGTATCTTGCTTAGCAACAGAAATTTTGAACTCAATTGTGGTCGTAAGTCAAGGACTACCTGAACAATGGGAGGTCTGCAGGACAATGACATTGTAAATCACCTAGAAGAGGGCAGTCCAGCCTCACTCCCCTCCCCTTTCCTTAGGCAGAATGATATAAATACAGTCTAGAAATGTGGAAGAGGCAATCCCCTAAAGTTGCAAAGATAATCCACATAGTTCTCTGGTCCAGCTTTAAATAAAGGTTTATTTTAGAAAGGAATTCCTTACTGTATGAGCAGTCAGTCAGTGGAACAGCTTGCCACAGGAAATGGTGAGCTCTCCTTTGATAGAACTCTTCAAAGAAAGCCTGAATTTGGCAAAAGATGTAGTGAGAAGGTTGGACTGGATGACTTACTGGATGACTTTCAAACTCTATGATAATGTGAAAGAATATGGAAAAGTCAGTAAAGTCTACAATCATAAATAAACAAACAAACTGTTTTGATAAAGGTGTTCTAGCTGTGTCTAAATAAAAAGTTAACTGTTCTAGGCCAATAGACTTACTGAAGGTCCTTTAAGTAATTTAAGTAATTTAAGTAATTTGGTATGGGACAAATTGTATAATTGGCTAGAGATTAGAAACAGTAAATAAGAATGAATGGGGAAACAAGAGACAAGGTGCATTGTTTGTAAAATAGTATTAACTTATAAGTAATCTGCGTGAAGAAACAAAGATAGAAGGGATAACGGGACAATAAAGATAAATATATTTAAAGAAGTTTAAAAGGGAAAAATGTAAATAATAGAATACTATCGTCACGAAACTGTTGTAAAAAGGGAATATATGTTGTGTGTTGATGTTTGTAATGTTTTGTTGTTTTAAAAATAAAAATTATATATGTATATGTATATGTATATATATATATATGTATATAGATATATGTTATATTTTTATATAAATAAAGGGAGACTACCCCATGTGGCCAGATTATGAGAATGGGAAAGAAAAACTGGACAACTTCCTCACACACCTCAATAGCCTACACCCCAAAATACAGTTTACCATGGAAACAGAAACTAACAACCAACTTCCCTTCCTGGATGTCCTAGTCTACAAGAAATCCAATGGCTCCCTAGGACACACGATCTACCAGAAGAAAACACACACAAACTGCTATCTTCACGCACTCTCACACCACCACCCAGCACAGATCAACTCCGTAGCCAAGACACTCATCTCCAGAACAAAACGCTTAGCAGACGAACAACACCTAAAAACCGAACTACACACTCTCACTAACATACTAACACCCAATGGATTCCATAGAAATAAGATCACCAACCTAATCCAAAAAGAAACTCCCACTAAAATCCAAGACAAAGAACAAGAAAACGGAAAAGCCCTCCTCC
>QLTV01002835.1:946550-965028 GCA_003457575.1 Thermophis baileyi
GCTGCCTCACCACCATCTGTATTGCGCAGGTCTAGTAGTGCTCCAAAACGCCCCGCCTACCTGCGTGATTACGTATGCTGGACAGCTCCATCCAGGAGGGGAGGGGTGTTATGTTCTAACTGTTTCAACTGTGTTGCATGGTTCCAACCAGGTCCAGCGTTTGAGCGGGAAAAAGCTCAAACGCTATTGGCTGGTCTGTCTGACAGCTCCCTATAAAAGGGCAAGCTGTCAGACTGCTCTTTGCTGGTTGCTTACACAAGAGCTGAAATAAAGAGCTGCTTTGGAAGTCTGTCTCCTGTCATCTCTACCCACTATCTAACAAGAACCAGTCCAAACCGGGAGGAACCCACCCCTGATTATAGTCTCACAAACCAAATGGCTTCTTGTAATAAAATTATTATTGGCTTCTTTGAGAATAATACATGAATTGAACAAAAAGACGGATGATATGCAATTAAACTCAAATATTCTACAGGAGAACCTGCTAGGGTGCACCATCAAGATAGATGAACTAGCAGCACCAAGTCCACTGAAACTATCCGTTAGGACTTAACTTCCTCTGAAAAGTTCCTTAATTGAGGACAGAAGATGTGAAGAATTGCTAAAGGATGACTGTAATGTTAATTTCTACAAGTTAAACATGAACTCTGTATCTTCACCATCAATCACCCAAAGTCTTTTAAATTAGAATCATGAATTTGAAATTTTCCCTAGCATAACAATTACCATAGGCAGAAATTGCACATCCAGGATGTCTATAAATCATTGGCTGAAGAAGTATAGGAGACCATTCATCAGCAGGTTTTAGAGCAAGGATTTACATTTAAAGAATTTAGTGCATCAACTAGTCAATAATATATCTGTATAGTGATGAAAAAAGACAAAAATCCGAAATAAAACAAAACAACTTAAAACTAAATCAGATTAAAACTTATTATTTAATTCTCAAAAAGCCCATATCAAGAAAAAATATCAAGCTATGAAAATTACAATTGTGCTTCAATTTTAAGCAATGGATTAAACCTAGATCACATGAAATCTTATTGTCATCTGCTCGTTTGTCCTTTGGTACTGTTGGAGAAGAGCAGGCAGAGCTGCGGGAGGCGGAGTTAAATGCATCATCAGTTTAAAGTTGTTGCATTCCCATAAGCGCTCCAAGTGTAACCTCTCCTGAATTCCATTGACCCTTATCTGGCACCAATTTAGTGTTGAACTTTAGTTGACCAGCTTGAATAAATTTTCTATGCTGCAGTCTTAAGGAATGGTCCTGATTCTCTGTGTCTGAGAGGTATAGGGTTAATCTGCAGGCACAGTGCTTGATGTGGATTTGACCAGCAAAGAACAAAATGCAACTATTACTTCCTTGATTTGGAAGTTTTATTTCTGTTGATCCAGGACAGGGATTTCATTTGCTTTTTGGATGGGTGGGGAGAAAGTAGAATGATAAGAATGTGATACCTAGGAACAGAAAAGATACAGAATCCTCAGAAGAATTTGGCACCAATTATTGTGGGCTTTCTCAAAGATCTATCGCTGTATTCTTGAGCAAGGGATTTTCTCTTAAGGATAATTGTGGCCCATTTCAAGCTTGCAGTTTGCAATAGAAAACCGCCTTGAACCTTTGAAAAGCGAAGAATATTTTCAGTGTGGAAAACTAGGAGCAGTTTCATTCTAGCGGTCCCAGTCGAATAAGCTCAAATCCTTTTTAGCTCCAGTGACATTAAACCAAATTTATTGAAATAAAAAATTAGGGAATCAAGTTCTTCTGCTTTCATTTGTACTGCCATCACTTAGGTAAGCCTCACAATCCAAGAAGCAAAATCTGGTCATTGCTTGCAAGCAGATGTTTGTGTTGTGGCCCGCCGGCGACCCATGCAGTTTGTAACAGAAATTAATGAATGTTATAGCCTCAGCAAGTGGCAGCTTCTAGTTGATCTTGTTGGAGCTCAGAAAATATGTAAGGTTGGGGCTGGTTCAGAAGTGGTATTCAGCCGGTTCGCACCGGTTCACGTGAACTGTTCGTGGAAATTTGGCCAAGGTCGCCGAACCGGTAGCGATGGCCAGTTGGCCATGCCCCTGAACCGGTCCTCCCTGGTCGCTGCTCGCTCACCTGCCTCACCCGCCTGCATGATGCTCACTCACCCTGCCCACCTGCACGACACTCGCTCGCCCCGCCTGCCCGCCCGCATGACGCTCACTGGCTCACTCGATGCCGCCCCACCCATCCGAGCCCTATATATACCTTCGCTTAACCATGCGGCTACCTACTCGGCTCATGACTCACCCATGTGACCACTTGACCTCCCTCTGCGGCTTGCTGACTTCCGTGCCTTCCCTTCCTGCCTGCGCCCCAATGGAACTGCCTCCTCCTGCCTAAAGGTAAGCACTCGCTAGCCTAAGCTTACCCCACTGCCCCCGGGCTCGCGTCGGTTGCAAAGCCCGACGGCGCTCTCCGGTGGCCTTGCTTCACACCCACCCCAATCCCTGGGCTCCCGTACCTTGCAAAGCCCGCCTCGGCTCCATCCTCAGCTAACTGGGTTGTCCCTCCAGCTTCCAGTTTATTCAGCCAAATCCTGAGCTGCTGATCTGGTCGCTTGCCTGGCTGGAAGTGGAAGACATCCCACGGCTGTATCCATCCCATCGGTGAGCAATTGATTCTGCCTGCTGGTAAATAGCTGGGTTTTTTTTCTTTATGCTTTTTAAAAAAATGACTAATGTTTTTTAAGGAAATTTTATTGTTTTTAGGAAATGTTTTTTTTTAGGAAATTTCATAGTTTTTAGGAAATGTGCAGCTTTGTGCAAGGTTTGTGAGATTGTGTGTGATTCATACTCACTACAGAAACACACAATCTCACAAACCTTGCACAAAGCTGCACATTTACAAGCAGCTATTGAGTCACATACAACGTGGTTGAGTTTTATGTATTGAGCTGCTTGTAAATGTGCAGCTCTGTGCAAGCTTTGTGAGATTGTGTGTTTCTGTAGTGATAACTGGTTTTTGAGGTTGTGTAATTTTTGTGAGGTGGTTACTTCTAAATCCATATGTTGATTTACCATTGTTTCTAACCATGATACCACTAACTCTTGAATAGCTACTTGTACTGACCTAAGTACTGGACCTAAAACTATATCTTTCCTGTTTGTTGGGGGACATCCTGAAAAGACTGTACATTGTTGGGTGAAAAAAGAGATGCTTTCTGTTACCTGTAGTCCTCAGCTTACAACCACAATCGAGTAGTAGTAGCCTTCAACAGGATGAAGAGGCAACAGAGTATGACTGCTTTCCTCAACAAGAAACCAAGAGTGGAACAATCCGATACAACAGCTGATCCAAAACCGTCACAACAAGCACCACAAGCACCACCACTTCCACCACTTGAAGTTGGAGAAAGCAGCAAGTCCATCTCCAACATTGACAGTAATCTTCCCGGCTGCTGGACAGCGCTCCAATATAGCAACTTTTAAGATAAGTACGATGGATTGGAAGTTTTAGACAACAAATTAGGATGCAAATACTGCGCAAAACATGACTTCGCAGTAGAGAAAGGCGTTCATATTTCCAAAGAATGGAAACATTTCAAAATTGAGGCACCAGGGAAAACTAAAGAAGTCCAGCAAGCTTCTCTCAGGAAGAAAATGAAGAATATTTTGCATCAAAAGCTCACATCATCTGCAGAGACAACATAAAACAAGGGAAGCAGCATGTTCTACCAAAAGTAGTAGATAAGGTATCTGAAAAACATTACTCTACTACTTCTAGAGTATTTCTTACAGTTTACAGTCTGGCCCACAGATGTAAACCATTTTCAGACATTGAAGGAAAGATAGAAATGCAAACTGAAAATGGATTAGATCTGGGAGTAGGATTGCATTCATGGTCAACTGCAGTGAAAATAGTTGCTTTCATTGCAAATGAAATTAAAACCAAAATGTTTAATAGCATTATTGGGCAGAATCTAAAAATATGTTTGATAATTGATGAAGCCTCAATGCTATCATGCAAACCAGTTTGTAAAAGTTGAGGATTCAGATAACCCAACAACAGTTTTGATTGAGCTTGTGGAATTGGAAAAACAAGATGCAGAGACAATATGTTCTTCAGTGATGGGAAGTTTACATAAAGTTGGGTTTACTACGGAATATCTGCAAAAACACTTAATAGCATTTTGCTCTGATGGTGCCAGCGCTATGCTTGGGAGAAAATCTGGAGTGAGCACTAGAATAGCAAAAGAGTTTCCAAACATAGTAATATGGCACTGCTTGAACCATCACCTCCAACCTGTTCTAGATGACTCCATAAAGGACATCAAGCAACTGAACCATTTCAAAATATTTATTGACAAGATACACACCACTTTTCATAAATCCTGTAAGAGCCAGATGGAACTTTTCCAAATCTCTGAACAACTGGGCATTGAAATCGTAAAGATTGGTAGAATTTGGGGACCAAGATGGGCTGGTGGCGTGCTTATCCAGCGCTACATCAGTTTTTTCATGGAAATGAAAAATACTCAGGTATGGCTGCCCGTCTTGAAAATATAAATTTTTTGACTGATTTGGCCTTGATGATTGATATTCTGAATGAGATTTCTCTTCTGTCAAATGCACTGCAAGGAAGAAATACAGACATCATAAAGGCCGAAAAATTTGTGCTGAGATCAATTAAAGCATTTGAAATGCTTAGACGGGGACAGGGTCCATACAAAAAAAAAGGTTGACAGAATGATTACTTCAGAAGCCTTCAAAAATATAAAATTTGTTCAAAATCATTGATTTGTTGGACTTCCTCGGGAAAAACTTTTGGACAGCATCATAACAAATTTGAAGAAAAGACTGATGGATTGCGAACATCTAAAAACAGGTAGCCAATTTCAAGACACGAATAAATTACAATTTCTCAATTTTTTGGAGCCAGATTACTGGAATATTGAAGTAGTAGTAGTTCGATATTCCAGTAATCTGGTTCCAAAAAATTGAGAAAATGTCATTCCATGGCCAGAAGCTGAAGAACAATTGCTTGAATTTGGTGAAATTTTTAATTATGAAATTAATATGAATGATTACAGATATTTTGTAAAAAATGTATTAAAAGATTCAAAGAACTATGCAATTCCTGACAGTGTTAAAAAAGCTAAAGATATTGTCAGAACAATTGCTGTGAGTTCAGCAGAGGTGGAAAGGGGGTTTTCAAAAATGAACCTCATATGTTCAGAACAAAGAACTCGCCTAACTATTCCCAACATAAGCAATCTGATGACAATTAGTGTGATTGGCCTACCTGTACCAAAATGGGACCCTATTCCTTCCATCAGAAATTGGATAAGAGCACAACATCACTCAGCCGATGATCCGAGAGTCAAGAGCAAAAAAAATTGCAACTGAGGAGGCTGCCAATGAAAGAACGATGTGGAAACATCTTAAAGCTAAAGACTTGACAAGTAAGTATTTGTGTGTAGTTCTTTCAGTGTGTTATTCTGATGTAAGGTGTAAGTGCATCCAATTAAAAACTTCCTTTCTGTATCTCTTCCTTGTGCAGGTCATTCATTAGGGCAAGGTGGTCAGTGACATTGAAGACAGACAACACGTTACGGCTGCCGCTTGATGGTACAGTTGTGCAGGTCATTCATTAGGGCAAGGTGGTCAGTGACGTTGAAGACAGACAACATGTTATGGCTGCCGCTTGATGGTACAGTTCCCAATCTGGAAGTACTTGTGTAGCTCTTTTATTGTTTTGTGTACTTATGTTATTCTTATGTAAATAGTAAGTGCACAAAATAATAAACTACCTTTTTGTATATCTTCTTTTTGTAGGTCATTCATTAGGGCAAAGAAGTCAGTGATGTTGACTTGGCCACACCCACCCAGTCACATGACCAGCAAGCTACACCTCCCCAGTCACATGACCACGAAGCCACACCCACCTAGTGACATGGCCTTGAAGCCATGCCCACCATCACATGACCATCAAGCCACACCCACAAAATAAGCCACACCCACAGAACCAGTAGTAAAAAAAATTGAATACCACCACTGGGCTGGTTAGTGTTGCACAGGGGACTGCCATGAATACTACAGCTAAGTGGAAGAAAGGCCATGGCAAACCTCTCTTGTGTCCTCCTTGGGAAGAACATTCACATGCTTGAACTCACCAGAAGCCAAGTAGGACTCAAAGGAGTCTTTAACCCTTATGCTGTTATAGCGTAAGTTGAAAAACAACCTGAGAAGTCATGATTAAAGAAAGATTTATTCGAAGTTGCTACTAAAAATATCTCAATTCATACATATTCTTCTAAAGTTCATCACATCCCCATCCCCCCCATTCATATTTAATTCTCTCATAAAAAACTTAATATTAGGAAGTGACTGAGAGTAGAGCAGATGGCTGGATAGCTAATTGTCAATTTAACAACTCAAGAACTGTCACACTTTGTAAAATACAATGCTCCATATAATTTTGGTGGTGTCCAGAGCAGATGCTTTAGGCAGAAGGCTACGCTCTTGGCCAAGCAAGATAAGGAAGCTGAGTCATAAAAAAGAGTGAGTTCACATCTAACTATTAAGGCTGTACTCGTATTTTTGGGGGTGGAGGGGAACAAAGGCCAAATTCAGAGTAAATCATAGCAGCTCAAGACGCTGTTAGGCACCAAGATGAAGCAGATGGTATTAGCCATCCTGCCCCGAGTCAAAATTAAATGCAAAGCTCTCTTTCTGATTTGCATTTATCTATTTTAGCTTTAGTCTGCTAAGTGGTCGCTACAAGGGCTGGTCTGCTCCACCATATTGCAAAAGGCAGCTACTCCTGTTAAATCTGCACTGAAAAAGTTGTCAATCTGATGGAATTATTAATGCCTTGAGGCTGGTTTTGTAATTGAGCCCTCATAAAGGCAAGGAATCTGAATGTAAATATTCATCTCTCTCTAGATTTTTGAAATGCAGAGTTGTGCCCTTCTATTCTTTCACAACTGATTTTCAGTTCAGTGTCTAATTGGACCCCTGTTTTCAAAATTCCTTATAGGTAACTGGACTGCTTCAAGGATTTGTTGCTAACGTCATGTAATATGTTGCAGGAAGGATGGGATAATACGCATATCTCCTGTATACGTAGCTATTATTAATATGTAATGCATTTATTAGATTGACATTCTATATGCTGTTTTACCTCCTGAGTCCCAGAAAGGGGTCTGATGACCATCTGGCTGATCTTGTCTGGCTTAAAAAACAGGATTTGGTCTAGTTAGTGCTTGGATGGAGCCTACCAGGGAATACGAGGTCTCTAAGCTGGGTTAGGAAGTTGGAGGAAAAAAAACTGGAAGAAGGCATTAACAAACCCATTCTATATTGTGCCAAGCAAACTAAGTGGATGTGCACATGAAGTCAACAAGCGCTACTGATGCATTTTCTGATATGATTTGGGAGCAATCAGGAAAAGGGCACAAAAATATATTCTTAAACAGTTCCCTAATAACAAATGTCATTAAATAGAAGTAGTTGCCCTCTCTCCAGGCTTTCCTATCTATAGCTCTGTGCTTTTCTCAACCTCAGGCTGTGCATAGTATTACAGTCCTGTTTTCAAAAATTGGTAATTTTGGGACAGTGTGAAATTGATCCTCAACCCACCCCATATGTTTTCCCCCCAATATTTTGCCCCAGGAAATTTCCAACTGCATAGGGCAGAGGTACCCAAATCCATTTATGGCATCCTTAGTGCTTTATTTAGTGTTTCAGGGTGTCCCTAGCACATTGCTGTCAAACCCGCGGCCCGCAGGCTGGATGCGTCATGCGCTGGCCACGCCCACGCCCGGTTTAGCGAAGGGGGAAAAAGTCGTGATACATCACGTGACGACGCCGTGACGACATGAGTTTGACACCCCTGTCTAGCAGTTCTGTGTACCGCAGTGTGCTGAGACACTTAGAAACCTGAAAGTTTGCTAGGGTGCCATGGTACACCAGAAAACATGGGCATAGGGGGATTGGGAAATATCTGGATGACCTCCAATTTAATCTACTGATCATTGATCATGATTAATGACCTTTGGAATGAGATCCCTAGGCAAAGAGATGGACAAGGCAGAGACAAGACGATAAAATATTTGTACCCAGGTTATTGTTGCTTGCTAAAAAGCAGAGACATCACCCTGCCAACAAAAGTGCGTATAGTCAAGGCTATGGTTTTCCCAGTTGCAATGTATGGCTGTGAAAGTTGGACCATAAGAAAGGCTGAGCGCCAAGGAATTGAGGCCTTTGAACTATGGTGCTGGAGAAGACTCCTGCGAGTCTCTTGGACTGCAAGGTGATCAAACCGGTCAGTCCTAGAGGAGATCAACCCTGACTGCTCTTTAGAAGGCCAGATCCTGAAGATGAAACTCAAATACTTTGGCCACCTAATGAGAAGGAAGGACTCACTGGAGAAGAGCCTAATGCTGGGAAAGACTGAGGGCAAAAGAAGAAGGGGACGACAGAGAATGAGGTGGCTGGATGGAGTCACTGAAGCAGTAGGCGTGAGCTTAAATGTACTCCAGAGGATGGTAGAGGACAGGAAGGCCTGGAGGAACGTTGTCCATGGGGTCACGATGGGTCGGACATGACTTCGCAACTAACAACAACAAATTGTTGCTTGATCAAGATCAGCCCATGTCCAAATATCTAGGAATGCTGGTATGGTTCTGATTTGCCACTATTGGCGTAATAAATTGATCAGCATTTGCAAAGCTGGCCAGGTGTACCTACGGAGGTTCCATGTGAAGGCTGCTAATATGCATGAGAATCGGTGCAAGATGCAATCTAGTGTTATATGGCTGCAGGACCCAATATGAGACCCCTTACGCACAACCTTTATCTCCACAGCTCTGAGGATGTTTTTAGCTGATATCCAATATTGCTTTCCCCCCCTCCCCATCAAATTTGAAATGTCAATGTAGTTTTTGGCATGATTACACAGACCAATGCTAATTTTGTTTTTGTGAATGCATTTGACATTTTTATTCATTTCTTTGCAGATATCTTTGTGGTGAAAGGACAGGGTTTTCTAATTTCAGAAATAAGTCCTCTTGTGGAGCTAGTATCTGTGTTTGCCTATTTGCTGAAGAGGCCACTACCTTTTAGGCAGTCTTGGAATCCTTATTTTCCTGCAATGTCTGTCTGATGCCATCAGAGTGACCTTTGACCTCCACTTAGGCATTTCTGTGCATACTTCTAGGACAGATGTGCTTATAGTAACAGTGGTGCCTCAAGCCTTCCATAGAGGTCAGAGCCCTGGTGGGCAAAACAGAAAGCTATTCAGCAAACAGATCCCTCTCTGGAGAGCTGAGAGTGTATATACAAAGCCTAAAGCTGCATGGTAGATTTCCACAACTATTAAGCCAGTAGCAAGACCTGTTTTGGTTCACAGTCAAAACAGTTGCTGTTCCTATATAATGAGTTGAAATGCCCTTTCAGTAAGCTTGGCATCAGTCCCCAAGCAAGAAAACCATGGAGATGACCATATCTTAGCTTTCAGGGACTTTGGCAAACATGGCTAATTATAATCCTTCCCAAGAATACCTAAGATTTCAATGTTGGCCACTCCTTTCTGATGCTTCATAAGTTAAGGATGGATAAGTCATAAGCCAGCACAATGCTGGACTTAATGTTTTGATACTTCCGTTGGGGAACCCTGGTCAACATTGTCCTACAAGATTGTCTCCTTCAAGTCAAATGTCAACTCTTAGTGCAGGGGTGGGCTGCTGGGGGTTCGCAGGGGTTCGGGAGAACCTCTAGCTAAGATTCTGTGCAGTTCAGAGAACCCCCAAATCCCACCCCGCCCACCCTGTCCCTCCCCTCCCAGGAGTCCCCACGTGGCCTGTTTTGGATGCAGGTAAGTGCAGGGTGTGCGCGGAGGCTCGGGAGGGCGAAAAATGTGGCTACCGGGCCCTTTTCCGGCCTCCAGAGGGCCTCCAGAGCCTGGGGAGGCCGTTTTCACCTTCCCGGAGGCTTGAGGAAATCCCCCCCCCCACCGTGGTGCAGGAGGCCAACACGTCCACCCAGCAACCGGGCAGAGAAATCCTTGCTAAAAATTTTGAAGCCCACCCCTGTTTTAGTGTCTTCAGTGCAGTTTTCTTGGCACCCATAATGAAGAAATTTGCCATTGCCCCTGCCAAGAAATGGTTTGAGTTTCCAGTTTAATTTACTATTTTGATAAGATTTCCCAACCCTCCTTAATCTCTGAGTTCATACACGGTCAGCCAAATACTGCCCTCTAGTGAGGCTTCTGCACTATCACAGTTCTCATCAATTAAAGGAACATGATAAAGTAGATGGAAAAGATTACAGCTAGTTCTTGAGCCCAGCATTTCTGTTGCTAAGTGAAACATTTGTTAAGTGAATTTTGCCCCATTTTACAACCTGTCTTGCTTACCAGTTGTTAAGTAAATCATTGCAGTTGTTAAATCAGTAAACCTGTTATTAAGTGAATCTGGCTTCCCCGTTGACTTTGTTTGTCAGATGGTGGCAAAAGGGGATCACATGACCCCGGGACACTGCAACCGTCATAAGTATGAGTCAGTTGCCAAGCATCTGAATTATGATCAGGTGGCCATGGGGCGATTCTGCAACTGTCCTAAGTGTGAAAAACGATCATGTCACTTTTTTCAGTGCCGTTGTAACTTTGAATGGTCACTAAATGAACTGTTGTATGTCGGGGACTAGCTGTATTCTTCCCTCCCCAGTTACTCCAAGGGATTTTAGTAAATTCGTGAAAATAATAACCATGTTATTATTGTGTGGAACCCAGAATCACTGTATTCCATTGTTAGGCGAAACAAAAAATGGGAGCATTTAGTTTCTTATATTATTTATGTAGCGTCCCACAGTGAAGGTTCTCTGAGCATTCAGTGCAATCTTGACGTGAAGAATCAGGAAGACCGCAGGAAGGAACGGAAGCTACATGTGGCATCTAACAAAACCCTGATGGCAAAATCTAAGGGAAAAGAATTTGAAAATATACGTTTTGGAGGCAACAAGGTAATCTCTTTTACTCTTTTGGTTTTTTTTTTCTCCCCATGCTGTTTCAGGTAACATGTCTGCAACTGTAGAAGAGGAAACAAGGTGAAGTACCTACAACTATTCTTCCCTCCTTAAAGTATTATTCTATTTTTAGTTAGTTTATAATGTAGCATACAAAGAAAATATAAAAGCAAATAATAGGAAAAAGAGGGAAGGGAAAAGTGGGGAAAAGAGGGAGAAAAAGAAAGAAAAGGCATTGACTTCCCTTTGGTGCAGTAGAATAAGGCATTAACATCAAACCTCAACTTTTTTACTTTTACATGATAGTTTAAACTAGCCATTTCTATAACAACAAATCTATCTAATCGATAAAATCCAACGTCAAAGTTTCATTTCCACCTCAAGCACAAAGTTCAGAAGCGGTTTCCAAATAGTAGAAATAAAATTATTTGTATTTTTTCTTTGATCAAAGCAATCAATTTAGCCATCTCTTCTAACATCATCAATTTTTGCAGCCATTTTTTCCATTGTGGGGATCCTTAAAGTATTATTCTTAAAACTACCCAGATTTGTGATACCAGAAGGTATTCTCCATAGCAAATAGGTGGATTGTCATATACACATTAATTTGCTTCGGTGAAAACTGAGCAAGTACAATGAATCAAATGCTGTGTGAAAAATAGTAACCGATATTCACTGTTCAGTGTTGTTGATTTGGGATGAAAGCCGCAAAGAGGCTTGGCTAATCTTCTGAGCATATAAATACAACTGAAGTATTCATTTAGTTTTCTAGAAAGAATTCAGCTCTCTGTTGGGTTTATGCCAATAATCTATGTAGCATAATACTGAGCACAGTTTCAAAACAGACAATACGTTAACCTGGTGGGGCCTCATTTATGTTTTACTGAAATCCAAATAAAAAACCTGAGGAGAGGTGAATTTAGAAGTATAGTAGTTAATGTTTTGCTGAAGTTATTTACCTCTGTCCTCAGGCTGTTCAAGCATATCAGCATAATAAAAATATTGCTAAAATAACTACCCACACAAATGCTGAAATAAATTTCTTTCCTATATCTTGAACATTTCAATGCTAAATTACCGTAGATGGGATTATTATCCATTTTCCCTCTTCTTCCTTCCCTGCCCAAGGCTGAGTGAAAGTTTTGCAATTATTTCCAAATTTTGCTTTGTATTTTCTAAAACATTTGTCTGGTTTATTCTCACTGATTGTAATGTCTTGTTTATGCAAATAACTGTAACTCAAAACTGAGACAAATGTGTTTATTTATGGTAAGGTGCCATTTAATTCCTTCTGTATTCCCAAGGAAAACAAATTCATTCTGGATCTGTTTAGATCTAAAATGCCAAAGCAAAGTAGATAAGAATTAAATATACTTTTCCACATTTTAAACAGATTGTAATAATAAAAAAGCTTCTAGCCAGGAAAACTCAGAACAGCCCTGGGCATGTTTACTTGGAAGAAAATCCATTGAAATCAAATGAACTACAGTAAGTAATATACACTAACTCAATATAAAACAGAAATTAAGCCAAATTCAAAATTAAAGGAAAAACAGTACATACAAAATGCTGACCCATCTATAATCTATCAAATCAAATCTTTATTACAATCATAGACTAGCATAGGAAGGTGGAATATAGCTATTTAAAATGCATAAAGGATACATCAGGAGGAAAAATAAAAATCTAAAAACTGTCAAAAGCTGAAAGATATAAAAATATATGCATTTAAATCTAAAAGTATTTATGAAAAGCAAGAATCTAAAAGAAGGGATAAGAGCATTAGATGAGCATGAAGGAGCATAAGAGGTTATATTGTTGGAGACTATGTCTATCAAGTCACAAAGCAGTCTAGGTGCTCATGAAATCTAGTTTATAGCATAGGTCATCATCCAATGAATGTGGAACCCTGTTGCAGAACCTGACAACATAGCATGTTGTGGCAGGTTTGGTATCTGCATCTCCAAAATATATTTCAATCCTGAGAGCCCAGTTAAGCAGAAGTCAGTCATGCCACTGAGCTTCGAGAAATTTTAAGGGCTTTGCAGCAGTGGTGGGATTCATCATTTTTTACTACCGGTTCTGTGGGCGTGGCTTGGTGGGCGTGGCTTGGTGGGCGTGGCAGGGGAAGGATACTGCAAAATCTCCATTCCCTCCCCACTCCAGGGGAAGGTTACTGCAAAATCCCCATTTCCTCCCGATCAGCTGGGACTCGGGAGGCAGAGAATAGATGGGGGTGGGGCCAGTCAGAGGTGGCATTTACCGGTTCTCCGAACTACTCAAAATTTCTGCTACCGGTTCTCCAGAACTGGTCAGAACCTGCTGAAACCCACCTCTGCTTTGCAGGTGGGGAAATCTTTCAGGAAGGCCATGAAAGAGAACATGGGTGTATTGCAGATCACATGACTGCATCAAGAAATCAGAGGAATTAAACAAAAATGAGGTTAAAAGCTAGGAATTAGTGCAAAGGCGGAATGGGTACATGTTTTTGAAATGAATCTTTTTTTTCCTTGCTATGTAGAGATTGTTGCATCATACAGTGCCATGAATATCGAGCAACACAATATGGGTAAGAAAGGACTAAGAGAAGTCATTCACATCATGATATCATTGTAGCTTCTATTGGATGTCTGTGCCTCCAAGGCTTTTCTTGACCATGTACGTCATGACTGGAAGTTGTGTGTTAGAAGTTGATCAGCATTGTAGCTTGGCACAGTACAGAACCATAACATCAATCAATCAATCAATCAATCAATCAATCAGAATAGAGCTGGAAGGGACCTTGGAAGTCAAGTCCAACCCCGTGCTCAAGCAGGAGACCCTATATCAGTGATGGCGAACCTATGGCACGCATGCCACAGGTGGCACGCAGAGCCATATCTGAGGGCACGCAAGGCGTTGCCCTATGTCAGCTCCAGCACGCATGCGCGCGCTGGCCAGCTAATTTTCGGCCTTCTTTTTGGCTGTTTTCGCTCTCCCCAGGCTTCAGGAAAGCCTCCTGAAGCCTGGGGATGGCAAAAAACAGCCCAACTGGAAGTTCACTTGTGTGCTCACCCCCAGCCTCCTTTTCACTGTCAGAGGTTTTCAGGAACTTCTTCGGTTTTGGACAGTTGTAGCCAGGCCTCCCACACCTCGGCCCATTTCTTCTGCAGCCAGGAGGCTTTGCCTGGTTGCAACTATCTGAAGGTAAGTAGTAGGGCAGCTCCACTGAAGGTAAGTAGTAGGGCAGCTCCACAGCTTCAGTGAGGCCTGTGCGCATGCACAGGGGGGACAGCACGGGGGTTGTGCGCATGCGTGGGGGGAGGGCATTGCATTATGGGTGTGGGCACCCGCGTGCACGCTATCGCGCATGCATGCACCCTTTTGGCACCCGAGCCAAAAAAGGTTTGCCATCACTGCCCTATATCATTTTAGACAAGTGACTGTCCAGTCTCATGGTGATCTGAAAGAGAATTGTATTGTATTGTATTGGTTATTTGAAGAGGTTAGCATCTGCAGTTTTTCTGAACAAGACTGGTTCTCTAGAGCAGTATTTCTCAATTTGGGCAACTTTAAGATATATGGACTTCAACTCCCAGATATCCCTAGGGCTAGCATGGCTCATTGAGGAATCTGGGAGTCCACGCATCTTAAAGTTGCCATGGTTGAGAAACACTGCTCTAGAGGATTTTTTTTAAAAGCACTTACAGTATTATAAATCATAGCAAGATTTCTTATAATACTGTTCTGTAAAATGTCAGAATATAGTGAGATTAATTAACAAAATCATGTTATTAATATTCCAGCTTCACTGGGGAATCTCTCTTTGCTTTTAAATACTTTACCAATCAATCAACTTTTATGCTTCTCTTAAAATTTGAAAGCAAATCAACACTTTTATTTATGCAGTTGCATAATGGTGCCTATCGACACAGTGTGGTTGTAGCAATAAAGGAGAAGAATACTATGTCAAGCTCTTAATTAGGAGGGTTTTGTTCATAATTCTGCCATAAAATGTCACCCTACAAAGAAACTTAGAGCACGCAATGAAATCTTTGCAAAAAGAATAGAAACTAGTGTATTCTGTATAGGGTAATAACCAAGCCAATAATTTACCAACTAAGGTGAATTTAATTGATAGGCTGCAGAAATACAAGGCTGTTTTGGGGTGTGGAGAGAGCTTTCCATAGTAATAATAATACACTAGGAGAAATCTTGACTGTGTGGCTTTTTGATTAAATAACAAATTGCATATGAAAACTGAATATATGAGTTGCTTATAAGATCATCTAAGTGAAAATAATCTGAGGGGTCCTTGGTGCTCTCCGAGATTGGTTGTTTTCTTGCAAATGTTTCGTTACCCAAACTTGGTAATGTCATTAGATAACATCATCAACACAACCCCAATGATCTTATAAGTAACTCACAAGTTCAGTTTTTATATGCAATTTGTTACTTAATCAAAAAGCTACACAGTCAAGATTTCTCCTAATGCAGGGGTCTGCAACCTTAAACACTGAAAGAGCCACTTTGGCCCATCTCCCACAGAAAACAAAACACTGGGAGCCACAAAACCTGGGTGAGCATGGCCAACTCGACGTCACTCACTCCCACCCAGTCACATGACCCCCCCCAGCCATGCCTACCCACGTTTTGTGGCTCCTCGTGTTTTCTTTTCTATGGGAAATAAGTATCTCCCTCTCTGTCTCTCTCCCTCTCTCTGTCCCATCTCTCTCCCTCCCTCCCTCTCTCTCTCTCATCTCTCTTTCTCCCTCTCATCTCTCTTTCTCTTTTTCTCTATCTCCCTGTCCCTCCCTCTCTCTCATCTTTCTCTTTCTCTCTTTCTCTCATCTTTTTCTCTCTATCACCCTTTCTATCTCCCTCTCCCTCTCATCCCCCTCTCTCCCTCATATCTCTCTCCCTCTCTCTCTCTCTCTCTCTCTCTCTCTCTCTCTCTCTCTCTTTTTGTCTCTCTCTCTCTCTCGCTTTCTGCCTGCCTGAGAGAGAGAGAGAGAGAGAGTGAGTGTTGCCAGGGGCGAGTGGGGCAGGGAATGGGCTCCAGGAGGGGGAGGAGACCCAGTCTCCCCCATTGTGAAGCACTGTGTTGTGCAAGCTGCTGCAAGAGCAGTGGGCAGGCCATGGAGGAGGTATTAGGTCTTCTTCCCCCCGCCCCATGCCAAAGGAAAGCCAGCCAGGCTTCTCCTTCCCTCCAACCCTTCCCTCTTCCCCCTGCTTCCTTCCCCCCACTCAATCCTACTTCGGGACAGAGGAGCGCGTGCTGGAAACGCATGTTGGGGCGACATCGGAGCGTGTCTTCTGACCCTCCGGCGCTCGCCCACAACTCTCTGCGCTCTTTCAGGCCCAGCTTGCTGAGGGGGGGAGCAGCCCTGATGCCTCTGCTGCCCCTCCCCATGGCCCCAGCCATCACTGCCCGGGGAAGGCACAGGAAAAGAAAGCAAGCAGAAACATAGCTCTCGCTGGGGCAAAAGAGCTGAGATCGGGGAAGGCACAGGCAACAGAAAGTGGCACGTTTCAAAGGTGGCAGCTTGCATTTGGAAGTGCCAAACAGCATCCAAACAGTGAGAACTGGGCCACACCTCTCCGCCATCCAACTCACCAATGGGGGCGCTTCTGCCGGGCCATCTCCCCCTAACACTGGGCTGTTGTGCTCGGCGCTCGGCGGGGGAGGGGAGCACTTCCCACGCTGCCCTCTTCTTTCTCTTGGCCCCGCCGACAAGGGACAAGGAAGGCCAGGCTTAGGGGATGGCCACCACCTTGCAAGATCCGTCCCTGCCGTTCTCTCCCAGCCCTCTTTGCTGGCGGCAACAGCAAATGTACCGCGATGAAGGCGGAATGCTGTTGCTGCACAAAGGCAAGTGCAGGGGTGCTTCGCTCCCACACTAAGGCTCCGGCCATGCCACTGCTGCAACAGGGCGACGGCTCTTTCATCCCTCTGCTGTGTCAGGGAGCCACAGCAGAGGACCCAAAGAGCCGCATGCGGCTCCGGAGCCGCAGGTTGCAGACCCCTGTCCTAATGTATTAATAGTATCATCAGCACTGATGGTGATAATATTTATTCATAAAAACAAATATTCTCCTTTATTGTTAGGAATGTATTAATAGTATCATCAGCACTGATGGTGTTGCCTAGTTTGGATAATGAAACATCTGCAAGAAAACAAGCTCAGAGAGCACCAAAGGCCCCTTCATTTCAACTCTGAGCCATAAATATTCTATATTTGTATATTTATTTAAATATTCCTATATTTCTTTATTCATTAAATAATAATAATAATAATAAAATAATAATAATAAAAATAATAAAAGCAGAATAATATTTATTCATAAAAACAAATATTCTCCTTTATTGTTAGGTAACATCACCAGTACAGATTAGCACTGATGATATTACCTAGTTTGGGTAATGAAACGTCTGCAAGAAAATAACTAAGCTCAAAGAGCACCAAGGACCCCTCATTTCAACCCTACAAATATTCTCCTTTATTGAAAATAATTTCTTCAAAGCCCCTGTGATAAATCCCCCCATGTTCCTTGTTGCATTCCCAGCTACTCTATATCCATTAAAGTTCAAAGAACTTTAGTAATATATAGTCACAATGATGTCTTCATATTCTTTTATAACAATTCCTACCCACCCACTCCCAAGTTTTCTTATCAGCAAATCATCAGTATAACTAATCTTTATAGTTTACTTTTTGTTTTTTCATCATATTTAATGTTGCATAGTATGTTGCAATAGCTGGAAAATATAAGGTAAGTGTTCCAATGCTAATGCTTGCCCTGTCACAAGAACAAACAGAGGACGTGCAGTACCCACCCTAACAGAATCCGAGGTATGGTATGTGCTGAATATTTTGGTGGACAGGCCTATGTAATTACTTCTCAAAGCAGAAGCATGGTTGCTGCAAACAGTACAGATGCTTTCTTTTCAGTGAATACTGGCTTACTCCTCAAATAATAAGGTTTCCTTTATATAGCCCATTTCCAAAATCATTCAAGGCTACCACAACATATGTAGCTAGTACTGCAGGCTACTTCAGCTGACTGTTCTGCAGTTCAGCGGTTCAAATCTCACCGGCTCAAGGTTGACTCAGCCTTCCATCCTTCCGAGGTGGGTAAAATGAGGACCCAGATTGTTGGGGGCAATATGCTGACTCTGTGAACCGCTTAGAGAGTGCTGTAAAGCACTGTAAAGCGGTATATAAGTCTAAGTGCTAACTAAGCTATTGACTAAAATCCTGTGGTCCATGCAAAGTACTAAATGGTGTCTCAGAGCAAAGTAAATTATCTAGCAGAAGTCATCCATTAAGAACACTTGTGTATATAAACATGCACAGTTATATGAGTTTCTAGAAAGAAAGAGAGAGAGAGAGAGAGAGAGAGGGGGAGAGGGAGGGGGGGGGGGGGAGAGAGAGAGAGAGAGAGAGAGAGAGAGAGAGAGAGAGAGAGAGAGAGAGAGAGAGAGAGAGAGAGAGAG
>QLTV01002835.1:965163-979174 GCA_003457575.1 Thermophis baileyi
GGGAGGGAGAGGAGAGGAGAGGAGAGGAGAGGAGAGGAGAGGAGAGGAGAGGAGAGGAGAGGAGAGGAGAGGAGAGGAGAGGAGAGGAGAGACCAGACCGAGACCTTAGTTATTTTTCTTATTTTTCATGTCTGCTATTTTGGCAATCTGTATGTGACTATCAGGTTCTGGCTGAAAAAATGGTCTTCCCCATATGACCCTACCTGCATGTTTTTTTTAACCATGCCACATTAATGTTCTCTCTGCTCTTATATGACTGCTTTAATATTGCTGTTTTATCTGTTTTATTTTTGTATTGATTGATCTTTTATTAATTAGATTTATTTGACATCCATCTCATTTATGTTTTTTAAAGCTTTCTAAATGAAGTGAGCTACCTTAGAAATATTATTCAGAACGGAAGATACAGTATATATAAAATAAATTATATAGATACATAATATCATTGAATATACAGTGAGAAAATTCATAGTAGATATACGGAAAATTACATACCACATAATAAATAAGACATAAATTCAAATGCTTCAGTCCAATATATATATTATCGCGAATAAATCCCAGGAAAATTGATTTCCAAGTAAACAGGGCTTGAATAAGTATGTTATTAATTCTGTTCGCATTACAAAGACCAATGATTATGAAAAGAAAGTGTTTCCTTTTGTGTAGCTTATGAATCATCCTTATTTGTTGCCTTAAATTAGAGACATCCTCTTGCAAACTGAGTCATCACTTCTTAAATCTCACATATGACAATCCCTTAATTGGTTCCTGATTCTTCATATTGACTTCTTTTGTTTTATGCTAATCAGTGTCCCTTCTTTTCTCCACAAATATTTTAATGAACAAGATTTAAGAAAAACTATACAGTAGGCTTGCTCCTTCATTCCTCTATTCAGTCTTTCCACTAATAAGTCATTTAATTAGGAAAGCTTTGGCAAATATTATTTGCACTTATGCTAGGTCTCAGTGGCCTAGTGGTTAAAATGCTGGGCTTGTCGATTGGAAGGTTTGAGGCCCAACCACTGCATGATCAATCCAAAGTTTGAGACCCAACCAGCGCATGAGGGGGTGAGTTCCCGTTCTAGCCTCAGCTCCTGCCAACGTAGCAATTTGCAAGCTTGTAAATGCAAGTAGTTAAATAGGTGGGAAGGTAACAGCGTTCCATGTGCCTCAGTGTATAGTCAATTTGCCACATGACCAAGGAAATATCTTCAGACAACACTGGCTCCTTCTCCTAAGAAATGGAGGTGAGCACTGGCCCCTGGAGTCAGACGTGACTGGACAGGAGAAACCTTTACCTTTATTTGTACAGATGGTGTTTTGGTTAGGTTTTGGTCTTTGAATAATAAGAAGCATACACTGACAGTTGTTGACTCTAGTGTCCATGTATACCATTAATAGATGCTAACCACATGGGTGAAATAATATCTGCACCTAATTTAGGGAGGTTTTTACCTGCAAGTGACTTGATTTTTACACAGGTTTGTTTGTTTGTTTGTTTGTTTGTTTGTTTGTTTATTTATTTATTTATTTATTTGATTTTATAGCTGCCCATCTCAGCAAACAACAATTCAGAACATATATTACAATTAAAATCACAAAAACACTTTAAAACAATAAAAACCATTAAAACACTAAAAAAAATATATCCAAATTTACTTAGACATGGTGTAGCTCCTCTCTCTATGGCTTTGAGTCCCATTAGGATGTCTTGATCATAGAGCTGATCAGGGTTGGTGAGTCTTGAGCTTCTGAACTTGCATCATCTTAATGATTTCCTCAACTATCTTAGTCTGATAGAAATTGGGTTACTTCTGCCATAAAATTTCACATTTTTTTTACACTTTCTGTCAGTCTTGAATAGGATTTGCTTCCCCAAGACATTTTGTACACAATTAACCAGGGGTGGGTTCCTACCGGTTCGGACCGGTTCGCCCGAACCGGTAGTGACCCTCTAGTGACATCATCCGAACCGGATCGGTGGTTGCCGGTCCATGGGGGCCGCCATCTTTTTTTTAATTTTTTTTTCGGATTTTTTTTTTCTGAGCATGCTCAGAAGGTGACTTCCAGCACTGTGCATGCGGTCGCCATCTTTTTTTGGCTTTATTTGTTTTATTTTTTTATTTTTTTTTCAAATTGAACCCCAGCAGCCCCTCTACCTAGGATCGAACTCACAACCTCCTGATTGTGAGGCAAAGGTTCTACCTCGAGGCCACAGCAGCTGTGGTTGGAGAGTGGTTGATTCTGCCTGCTACTAAGTGGTTGGTTTTTTTTTTCTTTATGCTTTTAATGGTTTTTTTTAAATGATATTTTATTTTTAATTTTTTTCAGGGCATTTCGTTGTTTTCAGGAAATGTTTTTTTTTTAAAAAAAATATTGTTTTTAGGAAATGTTTTATTTGTAATGGAGTATCCTGCTTTTAAGTGCAGGTTTGTCCTTGACTTAGAACTGTTTCACTTAACAACTGCAGGGATGCATGCATCGNCAGGGGCTGCTGCAATGGTTGTAAGTGTGAAACATGGTCGTAAGTCACTTTTTTCACTGCCATTGTAACTTTGAACAGTTTAGTGACTGTTCAAAGTTACAATGGCAGTGAAAAAAGTGACTTATGACCATTTTTCACACTTAACGACCGACGGTCGTTAAGTGTGAAAAGTGGTCATAAGACACTTTTTCACCACATTTTACAAGTTGGCCACTCCCACCTGGTCACACGACCGCCAAGCCACTCCCACCCAGTCACATGGCTGTCAAGCCACTCCCACCCAGTCACATGGCCGTCAAGCCACTCCCACCTGGTCACATGGCCGTCAAGCCACTCCCACAAAATTAAGCCACGCCCACAGAGTGGTAGTAAAAAAATTTGGAACCCACCCCTGCAATTAACAAGCAACCAATTAAACATGGTTTCAAAAACGGCATCTACCCCTTCATCTTAGTCATGGGAAGTATTTTCAGGTTGGTCCAATAACCTCAATCTTCCTGTATTCTGAAAATATATAGATTTCAATAGGATCTACTGGAAATGTTGGATTGGTTGTGATAGAAATTACCTCTGTCCCAGTGGTGAAATCCAATTTTTTTTACTACCGGTTCTGTGGGCGTGGCTTGGTGGGCGTGGCTTGGTGGGTGTGGCTTGGTGGGTGTGGCAGGGGAAGGATACTGCAAAATCTCCATTCCCACCCCACTCCAGGAGAAGGATACTGAAAAATCCCCATTCCCTCCCCACTCCTGGGGGAAGGATCTTGCAAAATCTCCATTCCCACCCCACTCTGGGGCCAGCCAGAGGTGGTATTTGCCGGTTCTCTGAACTACTCAAAATTTCTGCTACCGGTTCTCCGAACTACTCAAAATTTTCGTTACCGGTTCTCCAGAACCTGTCAGAACCTGCTGGATTTCACCCCTGCTCTGTTTGCATCCATCTGTTTGCTCCAGGTAAAACACCAACGTCCTTTAAAAAAACATTAAAACTGTTCATCTTCTCCTTCACATGAACAGGTAAACTAACATACATTGATAATGTATTCCGACATTGGAACCTGGGATTCTGGATTATGTGTCTCCAAAAGGCAGGGTTCCTAAGCCAACAAGCCTTAAACTACTGCTTGGTTACATATATTGGTTCACGTTGTAGCATTGAATGATGATGTACATATTGTCCAATCTAAATATTTAAACATTACATTAAATAGACACAAGAGCACGGAACACCTGATAGTTATCAGAAGACAACTTCCTGAGCAAGACTAGTGTGCCCCTCACCTTTTTCTTTGTATATAATATAAGAGAAACTAAATGTTTCATGCAATATGTGCATGTCAAAGAACATGTCTTCCCTGGAGGACAAATTTTCAGCTGAAGCTTTTATTCACTTGTTTCTGAAAATGCTTCAGGGCTTCTGAATTTGTGGGCTCCATGGTTCTCCCTGACCTTGGTTGTTTTCTTGGAGATGTTTCATTACCAAGCTAGGTAACATCATCAGTGCTAGAAGGGAGTGGGGTTTGCTCTCATATTATATACTAATGGCTTGTCTTGGCTGTTCCTAAGCTGTTACTTACTGTTAGGTTGTTTATCTGAGTTAATAGTTCCATGATTGGGAACTGTTGTTCACTTCTTGATTGTTGGTCTAGTGTTAATCTTGATATTAATCTCTGCTCATCTGGGTGCTGATTGCTGGTGATGGGGAGTTTTGGTCTTTTTGTTTCCTTTTTGGCTTTGTGATTGTCTCTTTTGAACGGCATGTAGATGTTGTTTATCTCTATGTACCTGTTGATGGCCAATTTGTCTGAGTGCCAAAAGTGACAAAATAGCTTGGAAAACCTCACATGCATAAAAAGTATAACCTACAAAGAAATTGAAGTTCAAAGCAATGTATAATTTGTTTCTTTTTGAGTTTAAAAGAGAATGTAGCAAAAGTAGGGAACTGATTGCTAACAAATCGAATCATGTTTACAGCAAGGTAATTTAATTGTTCTGCAGCTGCCCCTTAAATGTGTCCATCATCAATGTTTTCCCCCTGATCTCATCATAGATGCAGCAGTAGAAAGACAGGGGTTCCTGTGTTTCATGGGATGCAGGAGCTCTGATTGTGCATGGGAAATGATGAGAGATGCAAACAAAAGAAGGGTATTAAAACTGCTATATAAAATTTACTTTGTTCATGTTCTTTCTCTCCCCCCCCCCACCCCCAACTTTCCACAAAGGGATTTCAGTTTTTTAATGCTGTATCAAATAATTGTTTGCCTAATGTTTTAAATATAAAACGCATTGGTGCCCAAATTAGTTGAACTTCAGAAAAATGGATACAGTGAACTCTTGTTCCCAGACATGTGGTTATATGTAATTTATCAGAGGGTTAAATAGCTTTTTAGAAAACAGAAGCATCATAGCTTCGAGCTAAGGATCGTTTGGCACTTACTAGTATATGTATGTCCATATAATTGATGACTAACAAAACTAAACTGCTTCAATACATCGAATGCCATCACTCTGCTAAACAACTAATTCCCACAACACTGTCAAATTATTTACTAAGACTAAGGAAACAGTGGGAAGAGATCAGAGAACATTGGGGGGAGAACCACACGAATAATAAATTCAAAAGAGAGAAAAAGGACTCAGGTGAAAAGGTATAAGATACATAAACATAAAAAAAAAGAAAATTAAGGGAATGGGATAAAAGGAGAAACTTAATAAGAAGTGGAACTTTTGAGAGACCAAAGGAAAATGGTTAAAAAGGGAAGGCTAGTGGAAAGAAAGAAAATAAGGTTCATATTAATAGACTTAAGAAAATTGTAATAGTATTATTAATGGTGGATAGTTAATTTAGTTAAATGTATATGGTAAAACAGGTTAGAAGTAATTAAGATATATGATGATGTATATTATTTATGGCAAAACAGATCTAGCAGAAAAAAAAGGAAAAGGGATAGGAAATTTGATACAGTCTTAATTATGCACTAATTAAATTAAAGGTTTTTTTTTTGTAAGATGTGAGGATAACGATGTATATTGATTATAGTAAAACAGAATAGTAGATGGAATGTGAAAGGGTAATTTGTTTTATTTTTAAAGACAATTTAAATTAAATTACATTAATGAAATTATTAGAAGGAGTTGAAATACAGTGGGATAGAAAATATGAGAAATGTATGTAGTAAATGGGGTAGTTAATTGATGTTATTGTAAGGGACTAGGAATATAGGGTGATTAGTAATATTATGTATGTATTAAAAAGAAAATAAATTAAGATAAAGAAATATGTAAGGAAAATATTATGGGTTGGAAATGAAACAAAGAGAAGATAATGAAATGGATTATGTATTTGGAATGCTATGAAAGATTGATCCAGACAACACTTTGTTCATAAACTATGTAATGTTTGTTGGAAAACATAAAAAAACTTTTTTGGGGAAAAATTATTTACTAAGACTGTATTACTTCTCATCCTTACTAGTACCTATCTCTTCCCACTTATGACTATAACCATGTTGCTTGTATCTTTACAATTTATATTGTTTTATTTGTTTCCTAGTATGATTTGATTGCTTACTAGTAACCTATGACTATCACTAAGTGTTGTATCTTATGATTCTTGAGGAATGTATTTTATATTTCTTTATGTACACTGACAGCATATGCACCAAAGACAAGTTCCTTGTGTGTCCAATCACACTTGGCCAATAAAGAATTCTATTCTATTCTATTCTATTCTATTCTATTCTATTCTATTCTATTCTATTCTATTCTATTCTATTCTATTCTATTCTATTCTATTCTATTCTATTCTACCTTGTGGTCTCTCTTTTATATCTATTGGCTTGCATTAGGTTTGGAAAGAGAAGCTAACACAAAATTTCTTTTTTGATATAGCTATGAAAAGGACTGTATAACCATGAAGGTAACTCTCTGCTAAATGAAAAAAAAAATCAAATGAAAACAACCCCCCCAAAATACATTCCTACCTAACGCCTCCATGAACTCATTCAGCAAAGAGGAACCTAACCATTCTCAGAGTAACTTTTCTATTATTCAACTGTTTTTACTGTTAGGATGTTTTCCTCCCCTAACATTCACTCAGAATCTGTCCTTCTGTAACTTAAAATCATTGTTCCACATCTAGCCCACATTCTGAGACAATAGAGAAGTACTCTTGGCCTTCCTCTTTTTATATCCTTTTAGATATTTGGAGGGTGATATTCAGTGCTCTCTCTTCAAGGCTAAACGTTTCCCAATTATGTGATTGAGTTTTAAAGCACTGATTATACACATGGCTCATCTCTGCAGGTGTCCCAATTTGTGCGATTTTTTAAAAAGAATATTACCCAGAACTGGACAAAATGCTTGAAGTGGGATGTGACCAAATGCAGGAAAAAAAAATGACTTCCTATGATTTAGTAACTCTCATTCTGTTGTGGCAATCTAAAATTACATTTCTCTTTTCTGCAACTTCAAAAATTGATTAGAACTTGATAACTCATATTCATTTTTACCACCACCATTGCCATCCTGTTCTAATATACTTTTCGTGTGTATCAACCAGGTATCCTCCATCATATACAACTGGATTTGATTTAATTTTTTTTAGGTGAAGAAGTTTACCGTTTCCCCCCTGTTAAATCTCGTTCTACTATTTTAGCCCACTTCTCTAACTTATCCAGATTATCTTGTCTGAAGAATACTGGGTTCAGGATAGAACCTTGACGTACCCCATTCAATATTTTGCTCCAGTTTGATGAAGCACCACTGTAGGCAATTATTTGGGTACAATTTTCAAATCAATAGTTTTCAAACCAGCTATGTGACTCATTCCACACCTGCCTACCTAGCTAATAGGAATATCATGAGGTATATTTGTTGAATAGGTTGCTGAAATCAAGATAAATTAAGTCTAAAGCATTCCTCCAATCTACTAAGGAGAAATCAACATAAATGCAGTCTCTCTTTTGTTGTCTTTGTGAGAACATTGGGGACAGTGTGAAAAAGGACATATGTAATTAGTGGAGACAAACTGATGTTGAAGAACTGGAGCCTTGAATCCTGGCTGTGATACAATCTCCAAATTCATTTGTTATTATTTAAGCATATTTTTCTGTTACGTTCTGACGCACGGAGTGCGTATTTGCATACCTGCCGCTGATTGGCTAATCTAGCGGCGGGAAAAATAAATGGCTGTCAGTGGCCAGCAGGCTGCAGGGAAGCCCTTAAAAGTGGCTTCCCTGCCGCCAGCCGGCAGTCCGTTCCTAGCAGTTGCTGATTAGAAATAAAGGTGCTGAACTGTTCCTACGTCTCGGCTATTCTTCCCGTGCGAATCTAACACTAGCGACGAAGGGTGTGGAAAGCAGACAACAGGACAACAGGACAAAAGTCACCTCGTGGCGATCCGCGGCCATCTTAAGCACGTTCCGACCTGCATCGGCCAACTCAACAGGATGGCACAACAGCAATCTCCAGCACCAGCATGCGCGAATCTAACATTTTCAGTCTCAGGAATTTGGTAATACATCATTGAATCTTTTTGCAATTCCTTTGAATGGGGTATTATTTAGCCAGTTAAAAATAAATTATTGTTGAATCATTCTAATTTATCTTAGCTTTAGTTATATTTTCATGTGTTGCTTAGCAAATCATTTATTAGTCATTAATATTTTTGTTTGTGTATTGTTTTGTATATTGTATATTGTTTTGTTACATATTAGCATTATTATTGTTATTATTTTACATTATAATTTTTTTCCATTTAAATTCTCTTTAAAGATACTACCTGTACACAAGAGGGAATGTATAGATGGCACTGATTTTGTCAAGTATAAGTTATACATGCCTATGGAAATAGAAAAAGCCTGAGATGCTTTCTATATGCAGTATGTTATATGTAATGTATATCTTGTATAAATTGCTCTAAAACAGGGGTCCACAACCCCTGGTCTGTGAACTGGCACCGGGCCACGGAATGCCAGAAACCGGGCCGCACAAACAAGCAAAGCTCCATCCGCGGGATGCAGACAGGAAGCCCCTTCTGGTCCGAGGAAAAACCTCTATTCACGGAACCAGTTCTCAAATACATAATTCTCTTGTCTTATCTTTCTTCCAGACTTTTTGGGATGAAGGATGAGTGTGGAGGATTATAAGATAGAAAAGCCTACACTGTTACTATTTTATATAGGTCCCAATGCAGTACCAAGGTATGAAATCTATTAATAAAACCTTAATGGCACATTTATTTATTTATTTATTTATTTATTTATTTATTTATTTTATAAAATTTATATGCCGCCCAACTCCCGAAGGACTCTGGGCAGCTTACATCATAAAAAAATAAAACATATAAAAACAATTTAAAAAAGAAAGGGGAAAAAAAAACCCCAACTATATTTAAAATAAAACATTCACACAACCATGCATGGGCCAATTGATTGCTTGATAAAGAGTGGTAAAGGACTTATCTTTACAATAGCAATATGAAGTCATCTTTTATGATAAGGGAACCTGATCCATAGCATCACTGGATGAAATCCTAAATGTAGGATTGTGTGAATAAAATCTATCTCCCCTACATGGCTTCCGAGTCTCATGTTGGTTTTTACATGCTATGGGGCTGAACATGCACTGGATCCTTGCCCAGAAAATGCCTGTCTTTTCTTGCTTTCCCCCCATTCTACCAACACATTTAAAACTACAGATAATGAATATAGAAGATAGAGGAGTTAGGAAGGGAAGATTTTACTAATTCCTATTTTAATATCTTTGCATAAATGGCATATTCTGCTGGTACAGTATAGTGTACAAAGAGCTAACCTTGGAAAAACTTTGTGTATAGCAGCAGTCACAAAAACATGTTTTAACTTAAGAAACAAAGAAAATGTCCTGACCCAGCCTTAGCAGAAGTAAGAAACAGACTCCTTGTAACGAAAAACCCCTCTTTATTTACCTCTTGTGAATTAATTGCATTCACCCACCGAAAAGTCCAGGCAATAGTTCTTCAAGGAGTTAACTGCAGTAACAGAACTTATCAATTCCTTGCAATAATTGCAAGGCCATGAGCTCCCAGCCGAAAGACTGCAAATTAAGTTCTGGCAAGCAGTCTTTGTGGCATGAAACACAATGAGTAAAATCTTCAGAAATACGAACTGTTGTCTCCTATGACAACCACTCCCTTTTCCTTCTATTTATTCCCCAGCCAGGGAGGGGCCATTCAGTGTCCACGTGTGCTTTGCTTCCTGAGTCGAGTTCTTGTCCTTCATTGTTCACTTCTCCTAACTGCTCTGCGCATACATGCATCTGGAACAGGCCCCAGCTGTTCTTCCTCCTCACTCATATCAGCCTCCAAAGGCAGCTGCCTCTCCGGTGGCTGGGAAATGTCGGAAGGCCTTGGCTCTATCTCTGCGTTCAACGCAGAGCATCCATCAGAGCCTTCCCCAGACTCCAGAACTGGCCCAAGTTCCTCCCCAACCTCCTCATTGTCCGAGTCTGCTGCCAGCTCCGCTGGTAGCTGGCAGGCCACAACAGGAAAAAAAAATTAAACACTCAAACTGAGTCTGCCTTAATTTCATGGGTATAAGAAGGAGGGAATGGAAAACATAGTTAGGATTTCAAGATTGATGTTAGCTGTTCGACGTAGACTAAGTCAGAAAACAGACTTTATAAGAATTCTGGACATCAACTTTATTGTTATAGATCAGTGTTTCTCAACATTAACAATTTTAAGAAGTGTGAACTTCAACTCCTAGAATTCCCATAGCCACCATGATATAGGCTATGTTGTGGCTTGCCCGAGTCCCACGCAGCTGCTCATGGATCCGGAAGACCAAGAACCGACCATGGGGTGGCAATATCAACCTGTATCTCCGGCACCTGAGTCCGAGACCGAGGAGGACGTAGTGCCAGAGGACGATAACCAACCAGGGCCTTCTGCACTTCCCCAGAAGGAGATGAGTGACTCAAGTGGAGAGGAGGAGCCTCTGATTGATGCTAGGGCACGCAGGGCAGTTAGCAGGCAAGAGTGGCTCTGCAGGAGGAGGTCTCCTCACCTGTAAACCTGCAGGCTGATGGGCCACGCCCTAAGACTATTTAAGGTTTCAGAAAAGCTGAAACCCTTCGCTGAAGACAACACATTTATTTTCCTGGCTGATGTCAGATCTTTGGATATCTCAGTTGGAATTACTCCAGGCCGGGCTCTTGGCCAACTCCAGTAAGTGAAGATAATTCGGGAGTTAATGACCTGCTTGCATTTTGGTATTTTGAATCCTGGCCAAAGTGTTCTTTGATTTTCGACAAGAACTGTGCTGGAAATTTTTTAGCAAACTTACTACTAAGCTGCATTATTAGTAGTAAAGTCTTACAGTATTTGTTTTGCAAACAGTGTGTGTGTGTTATTTCCTGAGGGCTTGCCATGCTGGGTCACAACAGGCTACAGGAACAGAGCCTTGAACGTCTCACTGTATTTTCCCTTCCCTCTCTGGAAAAAAAAATCACTAATACTAATTACTGTTAATTAGTACATCCCGTCAGATTCTGATGGAATATCCCATCAGAAAGGATAAAAGTGAACCTCAAATTGTGTTACCTAAGCCAAGTCAGTAAAATGACGCACCAAAATAGCATGGTCAAAATCATATCAGGGAAACTAAGATATTTCGTTTTCTCCATTCATTTTTTGTGTGTGCAAAGTACCACCTAGATGACAAAAACTTACTCTATAGACTTTCACTGTTGACTGAATGAACCACCACCATTATTCTTTCATGCGTATTTGCCTATGCTGTTATTATTTATTATCTCTTCTTTTAAACATATGAGCTTATTTATACTACACTGGCCATTTAGGCTATCAAAATTAAGTTAGTCTTGTATCCATATTTGCAAGAGAAAATTGAATTAAGATATCCTCTTCTCAGGAAGTAGCACTAACGACATCTAATTATGAAATCTAATTAGAATTTCATGCCTTCTTAATAGGGAACACAGTTCAGGTATCTTCAGAGACAGTTTATTATTGAGAATAATTGTATTATTTGTTACATATGAATGTATCAAACACCCTACAAAATTCAATGATATAACAAAGCAAAGGAGATAATAGAAAAGTATATTCAAAAGTCACCCTTAATTCTCCTGACCTCTAGTTGAGTTGAATTCTCCTGAACTTGAGTTGAATTTTAGAAATATGAATAGAGAATCATCACATTTATTTTTTCAATCTAAAACAGGACAGACACGAGAGATGGATTGCAGAGTTCCTATGACATCTCATGTCATCATCATACGACCCCATAATCCCTTGTGGGGTGGAGTCTGGGCAACTGAATGGAGCTAGCAGAGTGTTTACTGGCCGAATGCCCTTCCTGTCGCCAATGCGGAGTTTTGTTCAGCAGATCAGAGGTGGGTTCCTCCCGGTTCGGACCGGTTCTCCCGAACCGGTAGCAACATGCTGGTGATGTCACGACGATGTCACCGATCTGGTTCGGTCAGTGCCGGTCCGTGGGCGCCGCCATCTTTTTTTGAATTTTTTTTTTGGGGGGGGGAATTTTTTTAATTTTTTTTTTCTTCTGCGCATGTGCAGAAGCCAAGTTTCCGGTACTGCACATGCATCGCCATCTTGTTTTCGGTGTTTTTTAATTTTTTTATTTTTTTTTTATTTTTTGGGACTGCGCATGCGCACGTGCATGATGCGCGCATGCACCCATGAGGCACAGCCACGCGGCGCTGGAGGAAGTGAACCGGCAGCGATGTAAGTTAGAACCCACCCCTGCAGCAGATATATTCTCATTGTGCCCAGAGAGAGAAATATCTGCCTCTACCTAGGATTGAACTCACAGCCTCCTGATTGTGAGGTGAGAGCTCCACCTCTAGGCCACCGCACCACTCCTATGACATCTCATATGGTTCTAAAAATTTAAATTTAAATAGAAACTTTGGATGTCGGCTCCAAAAGCTGAAGGTGGTGGGAAAGAATAGAACCCTGTCCTGTAGAGCTCCACAAAAGAAGCCATGACGCCAAGGATTAATTTTCCCATATTTTCAAAAACTGACCTGAAAATAGGATCAGAACCATTGACATAACCTGATTTTAAACCCAGAGAGTCAGCATATTAGCATAATCAGGGCAAGCCTCTTTATGGATCAGCCGTCATAATGTCCCAGCAACTTGTCTGTCAGAACCAGCCCAAACCCCTACTCAAATAATCCATATAATTAATGTTATCCCTAAAATCCTGAATTATCAGTTTGCAGACAGTTGGAGGGAAATGTTAAGTGCTTTGTACTGTAGCTACTTTATAAAATAGCATGAATTAAGATCTGCCATGTTTTTTTTCCTGAAATATTTTTTTATTGTTTTATATCATACATTTCTTTTCTATGTTCCCTTGGGAGTTGGGCGGCATAGAAATATAATAAATAATAATAATAATAATAATAATATGTTGAGCAGTGTGCTCTCTAGGTGCCCCAGGTGTTAACATACGAATGTACAAACATCGTCATCATCGTCATTATAGTCATATATATATATATAAACAAATATGCAGTAACATTTAAACAAATATATTATCTTCCATTATGGTATCAATTATATAACCGTCAAAGAGGGGGAAAATTTTACCCATCTGTTTTTCTTTCTCATATACACCATATTTCACCCAGTTTTACAACGACAGTCCATCTCTTTCCGTCTCTTTCCTTCTCCTTCCCTCCCTTCCCTTCTCCCCTCCGCTTCCCTCTCCTTCCCTCTCTCCTTCTCCTCTCCTCCCCTCCACTTCCCTCTCTCCTTCTCCTCTCCCCTCTCTCCTTCCCTCTCCTTCCCTCTCTTCCCTTTTCCTCTCCTCCTCTCCCTTCTCCTCTTTCTTCTCCTACTCCTCTCCTCCCATCCACTTCCCTATTTCCTTTCCTTTAATTTAATTTAATTTAATTAATTGTATTTCTATTTCTATTTCTTTCCCCTCTCTCTAAGATCTGCCATGTTAATACAGTTTTGAAATTTCCTTTCAGCTGAGTTTTAGGATTCTCTGGCACAGACTTTGAATAGCACAAGTGATCTACAAATTTAAACTGTATGATCACTTGTACGGTTGTGTTACTTGTTGGAGGCTGTAAAGGAAGGGGCAGAGAGGAAGTGATCACTAAACATGAATGCTAATTCTGCTCAGCTTGGTGGGTCAAAAGCTCTACAACCTAGGAAACTGTATTCCATCACTATTTCAAGTACAACTTTGTGATGTCAAAGCTTCTTTGATGCATTTCAGTTTATATGTGATCTTGCCATAGTGTAGGCGGCACAGAGTGATTTAGCACAAAAAGAAAAGTGTAGCGGGGGAGCACATTACATTTTTTGTGTATAGCGAAAGAGAACATTAAATGTTACTATTAGTTGCCATAGAGATGGGCATAAGTTCAGTTTAAGTGACAGCTTCTTTATGCTCCACAATATTTTAAAAACGAAGTCACGTGGACACTTGAATTGTTGCACTTATTATTATTATTATTATTATTATTATTATTATTATTATTA
>QLTV01002835.1:979429-996707 GCA_003457575.1 Thermophis baileyi
TTATTTGTATTATTATTTGTATTATTATAAAAATGTTCTACGTGAAGAATGAAGAAAACACTGAACGGATGCCTCAGACTAATGGAAACCAAACTGAAAGATGAAAATTTCATTTATTATTGTTCTTTGTTAGGTTTCTAGGCTTTCCTTTTCTCCAGAAATTCAGGTTGGTATAAGACTCTCTTCACCATTTTTTACCACAACGTTGACCTGAGAAATGGTAAGAATTCGTTCTCACACCCAGAAACATGCTTAACACTGGTTTCCTTTCTTTCTTTCAGTGGAAACAGCATAAAAAACAGGGGGGGGGAGGGAATGGATGGGAATGAAGTTATTGGACGGGGAAGGAAAGAAAAGAGAAAGAGGCATTTATAAAAAAGATTGAATTCTCTTTCCATAGCAATTCATAGTTCGTAAGTTTATACTCCACATCATTCAAGTGATTATAAAGCAGAGATTTCTCATGCCTTAGAAACTGCTTGTTTTTGATGCTCCATAGGTTGAAAATTTATGAAACAAAATATAAAGATTTTCTAAAAACAATGACTGAGAAAGCTTTGTAGACCTCTGGGGTAAGGTGTTACTAAACACAGAGGTGTTTAACTCTGGGGGGGGGGTCACCACAGAGAAGACTGGTGGTCTTGTCCATGACACCTGAATTCAGAGGGAAATCAGATACTTAATGGATCTTCGAATGATTTCAATTTGGGCTAGGTGATGCTTGGTGTGCAACTCTATATCAAGTTATAGATCATTACCACACATGGAATTGGGCCTTTTGGTAATTTGGGCAACAAGTAGAGAAGATTTATCCTGCAATGGTGGGACTGATCATTCTGTAGATGATCAGTCTATAGATCTGTAGATCTACTATAGATGTTTTAGATCATTCTGGACTAGTTGTAGCTTCTAGATCAGGGGTCAGCAACCCGCGGCTCTGGAGCCGCATGTGGCTCTTTCATCCCTCTACTGCGGCTCCCTGTCGCTCAAAATATGCGTCACAACTGCCAATGTGTGATACTCGCCAGCACGCGATTTATTGAGCTTTTCAACCCCCGGTAGGCCAACCATGGATAAATCCAAGAAAAGAAAAGTTTCAGAAGAAAACATCCTTTAATTCAACTACATATGTTAGTTCTGTGGCCACTCAGGAAATAGTCAGGCACGGGAAGGGTTTTGTGGCTCCCGGTGTTTTCTTTTCTGTGGGAAACGGGTCCAAAGGGCTCTTTGAGTGTTTAAGGTTGCCGACCCCTGTTCTAGATCATCTCTAAAAGTTGAACCACATAGAGCACATTACAGCAATCCAGCCAGCTGCTGACCAAATCATGAGTTCCTGACATCAGAGCAACTTGGCCAAGGTCGTGTCCTAACTGATGTATGAAGCAAAGTTTGGCACAAGGTACCTTTTCCCACCCAGCCTCTACTTGCTTTTGAAGTAGGGAGATCCAGAAGGATCTCTAAATCATGCGAATAAGGAGTCCAGAAGCATCTCTCATTTCCTTGGATGGTAACTGATATACAGAAGCTAAGTTGATCTTAGGTTGCATCATCCAGAGTTTGACAGACTCCAGGCCCCAGTTTTTCATGACATCTGCATCTTGGCCCAGGGTGGAAATATACACTGAATGTCATTAGCTAGATGGCCTCCCCCCAGAGTCTTTGTATGCAGAGAAGTCCTGAGCATTGCAGTATCTTGCATTGGAATGAACAAGGCTTCATCAAGTACTGTCCCTCCATAACTGTTAACTCGGGAGTGCAATGGCTGCAAAACAGTGCTGCTAATCCCGTTCCTTGCAAGCAATCCAGTAAGATACCATGATCAATTGTATTGAAAGATGCTGAGAGGTCCAGTAGGACCAGGAGAGGAGTAGTCCCTTCATCCATGTCCCAACAAAGATCATTCACCAGAGTGGTTAATGTCATTTCCATCCCACAAGTGGATATGAGTTATCCATTATCCATTTTTTTAGAACTCTCTGAAGTTGAGTCAACACTTCTTTCTCAACAACCTTCCCCCAAAGGGAAGGTTAGATATAGGATATAAAAAGTAAAAAAAAAAAAACACCTGGGGAATCCAGGAAGGGCTTCAAGAGGGGGTACTGAACCACTTCCTTTAAAATAGATGTAATTACTTCCTCCCTGAGAGAGATGTTGGCAATTTCCTAATCCAGCTGCTTACATTCTGCAGGGAAACCATGAATCCCGGCCAGGGGTGGGTTCCACTTACCTTCCCTACCAGTTCGCATCGCGATGGAAGTGCGCGTTTTGCCTACGTTTTGCCTGACCCCCTGCGCATGCACAGAACCCGCTGCGCATGCGTAGAGCATTCTTTGCAGGGCCACGGCGACCAGAGAACCGGTTCGGGGGCATGGTTCGCTGCCGGTTTGGCAAGCGGGTGAAAATTTCCGCCACTGGTACGGGAGAACCGGTCCCGAACCACTGATCCCGGCCCCAGGAGGCACAGCTCATACTGCAGAACATATGAATGTCTGTCGGCTTCCAGTCTCTTTTTCCTTCCCTTCCAGGATCTGAATCATTATAGCATATAAGCACAATCCAGTGATCAGAGGGAGGTAAGGCAAATCTGTTACCAATACATAAGTGTGTACTTTAATCTTTTATATACCAAGCATTCAAAAAAGGGGTTATTAATTTGATCTTTTGGAATCCTGCTTCTTAATCCTGCAAATTCCTTAAAGAGAATTTTGCATGATATGGAAAACAAAATTAGGTTCAGCTAATCCAGAATCCAATTTTGCTAAAATCCAAATGGCAAATTTTCTACACTAATTGGCTTATAATTCATTACATTTGCGTTTTTCCTTATAAGAGTAACATACATTGATTTCATTCCCAAATGTAATCTATGACAGAAAGGTTTCCCATTCACGTTGTGATCACTGCCTCTGCCGGCCCATCTAATCTGAATTTCCTTTCTTCTCTTACTTTTTGAAAGAAAAAACCAACAATGTATTATTTAAAGCACATAGGTTTTGCAATACTAGCTTTCTAGTGTAACAACTTACACAATTAGCTGATACAGTTGTTCTTCTCTATACAGAAATTTAATATTTCTCAGCATCTCTTTTGTTGAAAGATGGTGGAACTGATTTATATAGCATCAATTGGCTGAAAATGGGGAACGCAATACATTATAGTATTGTCTGTTTCTTCACCAGGTGCACATACCCTTCTAATGAAATGGAAACATTTGTTTCCCCTTTCGATGTACAATTTAACCTTCACCTGATGAATTTCTCAAGGGAGATAAAATCCAGGAACAGTGAATTTTGGCTGGTTTATCATCTTAGTGGGTAAGAGGGATTCTGTAACTGGGTGACGCACAGAGAAACATTATATTAAAGCTATGCAATGATTTATACATAACCATAGAATAGTAGATTGAATTTCTTGAACGTACATTACATTAAAAAAAAAAAACCACATTTGTAATCGAGAGACTTTTGAAAGCTTATTTATTAGAAATGGGCAACTATTAATTCAAAGAAAAAAGTTTGGTGAGGTTTAGTCAGGCTTGGAAGCATATTTATTGTGCCATTATATAGAACATTCATCAACATTCTACCAAATGTGAGCAGCATCCCAAAGTGAAAATCGTTTGGCTGAAGCATCACTTAAAATCTTGGGACAGAAAAAGTGGTGGGTTGTGTAGGGGAAACAGAAGAAAAAGTTTGATTCCTGGACAGCCACAATAATCAAAGGGCAGACAGTCCTCAGTTAAAGCAAAGGAAACACAGCAGTAAATAATACAGGTAGTCCTCAACTTACAACCTTTTGTTTAGTGACTGCTCAAAGTTACAACAGCACTGAAAAAAGTGACTTATGACTGGTTTTCACCTGTATGACCTTTGCAGCACCCACATGGTCATGTGATCAAAATTCGAAGGCTTGGCAACTGGCAGGTATTTATGACGATTGCAGTGTCCCAGGGTCATGTGATTACCTTTTGCGACCTTCTGACAAGCAAAGTCAATGGGGAAGCCAGAGTCACTTGACAATCCTGTTACTAACTTAACAACTGCAGTGATTCACTTAATCACTGTGACAAGAAAGGTGGCAAAAATGGGGCAAAACTCGCTTTACCACTGCCTTGCGTAGCAACTGAGATTTTGGGCTCAATTGCGATCGTAAGTCGAGGACTACTTATAACCCAAGAAGCAGGAATACAATGTAAAAGTGGTCATAGAAGTGGTATGACAAAGAGAAAGGAGGAGAGGGCTGCCAGAAAACTTCCCACCAGGAAGAAAATTCTTCAGAAGATCTAAGAACAGGAAGAGGGGCATGCTTGTGGCAGGGGAAAGGCCCTGCAAACTGGCATGCTGAGAGTTGGTAGCCTGGGAAGGCAGGGAAGCCGTGGGGTGGGGTGGGAAAAGAGTTCCAACTTTTACATAGCCATTTAAACTCATCTGCGAAAGGTTTTGTTGAGGATTCTTGCTGGTGCAAATCGGGATAATCAGAATAGTTCTACTAGGGTAGGATTGTTTTACACACACACACACACACACACACACACACACGCACACAATCAGACATACACTTGTGGCTTTTCATGAGCAATTGTTGCCATGCGTTTCCAAAGGGAGGAGGAAAAAGCAGGTTCTGCCTGAGAGAGAGGTTGGAGGGGGGGGGAGAGAGAGAGAGAGAGAGACTGCATTTCATTTTAGAAAATGCCATTTATAATTGCTCACACTGTTACTTGGCTCAGAAGATGAGTTGCGTTGCTTGAAATCACCCAGCATATTTCGTCCTGATTAACAAATACTCCATACCTTTTCAGGAACAGTGGAGAAGACAGACGGGATAAATCGTTTTGTTTTTTTAAAAAATGCAAATAAAATGGAAAGGATAGCAGGAAAGAAATAGACGAGCCAGTAATATAAAGCTCCTGTTCCTGTTCCCCCACCCCTTAATTTTCTTTAATTAGCAGACAAACATATTCTGAAAATAGGGGCTTTTCTCACCTCTGGGCAAAGAACTACCAAATTCACCATCCTAGGTAGCAGGTTTAGAAGCCACTTGCTGGAATTGGGAGAGGATTAAAAGAATCCTACAACATAAGACCAACTGCTCAGCTTTACTCAATGGTATATAGGACGATTCAGCAAGGGACGTGACATTGGTGAGTACTGTGCCTTTTCCCCCCTAGAAACAGAGTTTTGCTTTCTTTAAAACAAAATATATTTCGTTTGCTCCTGCTCCGTATCTTTTGAATGCCTGGGGGCGGGGGGGGGGAGAATCTTTATGACATGTATTTTTTTTCCCTCTTGTAAATCTATGGTGGCAGCTCTTCATTGTCCTTCTTTCCCATTCTGAATGAACGTTTTGGCAAACTAAGGGGCTTAACCTTTGTGCTCACTTTTCATGCTGAAACATTTATAATGCGCCTTACTTTATGGCATTATTGAAGGAGTGGAGAAGCAAGCCTCAAACTGCTAGGATGGTAGTTCTTGATAAGAGCTGGTTCTGGTCACTGAAGCATTTTATTGCCTTGCGTGTTACCATAATGTAACTTTATAGCCTCATTACTCTTTTGGTCAATCATCAAAATGGGGGGGGGCAAACGGATGAGTAAATGACTAGGCAGGAAACATTGATATAAGTTAATAATTGTGTTTGTGTGTTCTTAGCAATTTGGTGCGAAACAACAGCAGAACAAAAGAATGGAGGAAAGTGGAACGAAATCTTGCATATTCATACAAATATTCTCATTCACAGACCCACATTCACGCATACCACGCACACACACATGCTGTTGTTGAGAAAGTTTGTTTAGTAGATGGAGCTGGGGGGTTTCATCATCTTGAGGGTAGTGTCACCTTCTGTTGCCTGGTAACGTCCTTCCCTGCTGTTTTGCTATCAGATAAAAGAAGTCCGGTCAATGTTATACATTATTCATCTGTGTTCCAATCAAATAATCAAAATTATTTGTTTGCACTGGGGAATATTTAACCAGATCAAAAGAATCTGGACTGGAAAGCACTGGATTATTGCCACTGGCAGGCAGTTTTTGGTATGTGTCCATATATGTCTGTATGCATGTGGTACACATACACACACACATTATTGTTAGTAATTATATTTTGGTGTGTTATAGATACTAGCAGAAACCTATATTGAAGAATTGCAGAGGTTGGCTGATTCCACGGGCATAGAATTACCGAAATCAGTTAATGCTAACTATTGAAATTACAGTGCTAAATTAAGGTTAATAGAGTTGGGGTTTTTTTTCTTTTGAGATATACACTTTTAAAAGATCTTTAGAAATGCTAAGAAAAGGAAACATCTCTTTCAAAGCAAGCATTTTTAAAAGAGAAGAATGCAGTAAAATCTATGTCTACATATAATTGTTTGGCAAATGCTGGACCTAAACACATAACATAACTATTTTGCAGAGGAAGAAAAGTTACAAACCAGTGAAAGGTAAGATAGATCCAGGATTGCCGTTTTAAAAAATGCTGTGTGCATATCTGTATGTGTGTCAAGAAAAACACTACCCCTCAGAACTCAACTTTTACCAAAAACCTCTGACAATGTGGTAAGGCTAATTACTGTCTCTAGCATTTTAAAAGCTGTCAGTGTGAAGTCACTTTAATCCTTCCTCATGAAATCTTCAAGAAATTAAAATGGACTGACTCATTTCAAGCAAAAAAACAAAAAATCTAATCCTCTTGGAACTATCATATATATTTTTTTCACCTAGCTGTAATTGTTAACATTTCTTTGCTAATAGATATCTGAGTTTCTTAGAATTTTAATGCAGTTAACATAATATAGTCACCGTCAATACTTTTAAGAGGAAAGTAGATAGCAAGAGGTGTTTTAAAAGATGTGTTTTATATATAGAAACACCTAAAATCTAAAAAACTTCATGATACATGAAGGTATATATACGTGTGTGTTTTAAAGCGGTAAATATTGGGGGGAAAGGTACAAAATGCCTCAATCACTATGCTGGGTTAACATAAACATTGCATATATGTTCATTAAATTAAGTTACTTTAAATATTGCAGGGATTTTATATTTAAAGATACTTCTTCCTTTTTCAGGAAACTGGCTATATCAATTTGGGCAGCTGAATAACTGACCGCAAAATCCTCCAAGATGGATAGTCCATTCAAGATGGATTATCTGCTGGATGTCGATGCTGCTTACCGGCTGTTTTACAGTCAAGGAGCTCAAGGTATTGTTTTGAGATGGCTATTTATGCATTGCTCAACATAAAGAAAAGACATGGTGGCCCTCTGGTGGAAAAGGCACCAGGGAAAATTAAAGCTTCTTTCTCCAGAATGAGCTGAGAAGTGAAGACATCAAGGCAGCTTGATGTCTAGAACTGTATAAAGGAAGTATTTTTTTTTAAAAGTGGAAATATGTTATGCAAAACAGATCGGTAGAGATTGTGAACACAACCTGTTCTAGATCAGCTGTCTTCTTCAAACAGAATGATGGGTGCCTTTCTTTCAAATAGTAAATGAAACAAGATAGTGGTGGCAAAGGGCCAGCACTCCAAAAAAAAAAAAAGACAAACGTTAATAGACTTTTCCTGGCCCAGATTGAAGCCAATGTATAATAATGTACTTTCAAAGTTTAATTAATACCTAAAGATTAAATGCATGACTAATATTCTATTCTATTCTATTCTATTCTATTCTATTCTATTCTATTCTATTCTAATTCTAATTCTAATTCTAATTCTATTCTATTCTATTCTAATTCTATCCCATCCCATCCCATCCCATCCCATCCCATCCCGTCCCATCCAATGCTGTCAGCTTGATGCTGAATCTTAGTAATTACCGTAAATAGATGGACTTTCTCTAGGATGATATGTCCTCAACATGGTGTTTTAGGTTTCTCAATAGTGTCTTCACTGTTCCTGTAATTAAGTCCATCTGCCATGTTCCCAGACATCATCTTCTCCTCTTTCCTTTCACTTTTTCCAGCATTTTGTTTGTTTGTTTGTTTGTTTGTTTCTCAATCAAATGTGTATGCTGTCCATCTTGCCAAAAACATACATTTTGTTTATCCACGTGATTTTCTTAGTAAAATGCAGAAGGGGTTTAGCATTGTGTTCTCTCATAGAGTCTGAAATTATGCCTTTGCTGTTATCATTAAGTGAACCAATATACTACAATCATTCGTCCTGGGATTGGCTCTTCCAGACAATTTTTACAGATTAATAGCAGACAAAATAGTGGAGAATATTAGACAGGAGGGCTAGTATAATCATATATATATAGATCTATACTAGTCTCCCTTTATTTATTTAAAAATATGTAACATATAGAAACGGACTGTCATTGTAAGTAACTGCCTGGATGGCCCCTGGAGGGGCCGAAAGGCAAAAAGGAAGCAGTATGCTCCCTCCCATATTTGGGTATACCAGGTGATTTAACAGAAGAAAAAAAAACATATATATATATATATATGTGTGTGTGTGTGTGTGTGTGTGTGTGTGTGTGTGTGTGTATATTTGTTTTTTGAGGTTTTCGCGGGTATTTGTATGTAGGTCTGTGGTTATTCGGGTTTTCTCCCGCGTGAAGTTGGAGATGTCATTGCAACGTTTCGACGAAGTCTCATTCGTCATCTTCAGGCTGATTATCAGGCTTGTATATATATGATTTTTGCCTTCATACCATACCATATTTGTTATATAAGGAATATAACAAATATGGTATGGTATGAAGGCAAAAATTAGGTAGTCCTTGACTTATGACCACAATTGAGTCCAAAATTTATGTTGCTAAGCAAGACAGTTAAGTGAATTTTGTTCCATTTTACAATCTTTCTTGCCATAGTTGTTACGTGAATCACTGCAGTTGTTAAGTCAGTTACATGGTTGTTAAGTAAATCTGACTTCCCCATTGACTTTGCTTGTCAGAAGGTCACAAAAGGGGGTCACATAACCCCAGGACACTGCAATAGTCATAAATATGAGTCAGTTGCCAAGTGTCTGAATTTTGATCATGTGACCATGGGGATGCTGCAACAGACGTGTGAAAAATGGTCACAAGTCACTTTCTTCAGTGCCATTGTAACTTCAGTCACTAAATGAACTGTTGTAAGTCGAGGACTATCTGTATTGTACATGAAATAGATCTATGTTTAAGAATGAACAAGTATACATGCCTCACATTTATTAGAAATGTGGCTATTGTCCAATGCATGCATAGGCTCCTTTTAACCTTCAAAAATGGGAGATGCAATCCTGAGTCTTCCAGTGTTATGACTGGTTTGGTCATCTATACCTTTACAACTAAGGCCTTGTGGGATATATTTAATCCTAAGGGATAAACTCAAATATTGAGAGTCACATTCTTTCATCAAAGGTGAGAGGACAAAGGGACATATATCAGGAGAATGGAGGCAGTAGAATGTGCTTAAGGAAAATATCTAAGAAATCCTCTAAAGGCATATGCAAAAGATGGATGGAGATATAATATTTATTTGATGGAGGTATAATATTTATTGTCCAGACCAGTGGTGGGATTCAAACCTTTTTACTACCGGTTCTGTGGGCGTGGCTTGGTGGGCTGGTCAGAACCTGCTGAAACCCACCTCTGGTCCAGACACTACCCAGATTTGCAGAAAGTAAATTCTAGTCATGTTAAGTCATTTATTTATCTCAACTCATCACCAGCCACCACAACATAACAATTGGACTTTTGGGCAAAAACTTTGGAGAGGGAGAAATATCAGGATTTAATGAATTAGTTAAAGAGCTGTGTAACCAAGCAATGCCATTTTAATTGATAATTTGGGACTTGCAATTTTTATTAAAGGGAGTTCACTTTCCATAGTAAAGTCTTCATAGCCATCCTCTTGCACAATTGGTAGAAAAGAAGAAATGTAATGTAACTGTGGAAAGTTGGAGGAAGTAGTGTTTGCCTCAAGAATGTCTTTTCTTTTGGTGTTATCTTAATATTGGACCCATCCTTCAAAGTTGACAACTAATCCTAGAAGAAAGGGCCAAGTTATGCATTAAACTGCATTAAATATGTAGTTTAGGACTGGAACTGTAGGAGGTGGAAGGGATATAGACAGTGGTGAAATCCAAATTTTTTTTACTATCAGTTCTTGGTGGGCATAGTGTGGTGTAGCTTGGTGGGCGTGGCTTGGTGGGCGTGGCAGGGGAAGGATACTGCAAAATCCCCATTTCCTCCCGATCAGCTGGGACTCGGGAGGCAGAGAATAGATGGGGGCGGGGCCAGTCACAGGTGGTATTTACCGGTTCTCCGAACTACCCAACCTGCTGAAACCCACCTCTGGTCCAGACACTACCCAGATTTGCAGAAAGTAAATTCTAGTCATGTTAAGTCATTTATTTATCTCAACTCATCACCAGCCACCACAACATAACAATTGGACTTTTGGGCAAAAACTTTGGAGATGGAGAAATATCAGGATTTAATGAATTAGTTAAAGAGCTGTGTAACCAAGCAATGCCATTTTAATTGATAATTTAGGACTTGCAATTTTTACTGAAAGGGAGTTCACTTTCCATAGTAAAGTCTTCATAGCCATCCTCTTGCACAATTGGTAGAAAAGAAGAAATGTAATGTAACTGTGGAAAGTTGGAGGAAGTAGTGTTTGCCTCAAGAATGTTTTTTCTTTTGGTGTTATCTTAATATTGGACCCATCCTTCAAAGTTGACAACTAATCCTAGAAGAAAGGGCCAAGTTATGCATTAAACTGCATTAAATATGCAGTTTAGGACTGGAACTGTAGGAGGTGGAAGGGATATAGACAGTGGTGAAATCCAAATTTTTTTTACTATCAGTTCTTGGTGGGCATAGTGTGGTGTAGCTTGGTGGGCGTGGCTTGGTGGGCGTGGCAGGGGAAGGATACTGCAAAATCCCCAGTTCCTCCCGATCAGCTGGGACTCGGGAGGCAGAGAATAGATGGGGGCGGGGCCAGTCAGAGGTGGTATTTACCAGTTCTGTGGGCTTGGCTTGGTGGGCATGGTGTGGTGTAGCTTGGTGGGCGTGGCTTGGTGGGCGTGGCAGGGGAAGGATACTGCAAAATCTCCATTCCCTCCCCACTCCAGGGGAAGGATACTGCAAAATCCCTATTCCCTCCCCACTCCTGGGGGAAGGATATTGCAAAATCTCCATTCCCACCACACTCTGGGGCCAGCCAGAGGTGGCATTTGCCAGTTCTCCGAACTACTCAACATTTCCGCTTCTGGTTCTCCGAACTACTCAAAATTTCCGCTACCGGTTCTCCAGAACCTGTCAGAACCTGCTGGATTTCACCCCGGATATAGATCTTCTAAAGTCTTTCATCTACACCAGTGTTTCTCATCCTTGACAACTTTAAGATGTGTGGACTTCAACTCCCAGAATTCCCCAGAACTCCCAGAATTCTGAGAGTTGAAGTCTACATATCTTAAAGTTGCCAAGGTGGGGAAACATAGATCTACACCATTCTCTGAACAAAAAATGGATCTTAATTCAGAAGAATTTACTTTTGAGAAACCATGCTTACTGTCCCTCTGAAATAATATTCAGATTGTGATCCATTAAGGATGTCCATCAATCTGGGCAAGAAACTACGGAGAACCAGCCAGAACAAAATAGTTCCCTGGTACTGAGCTGATCATGATATTGGCCTCTGTCCTTAGTGTCTTATTCCATGGGTTTAAAGGACTCTCTGAAATCACTCTAAAGTTTAATTCAAAATCTTACAACTATTGTATTCCGTGATTATTGGAATAGGTCCATTACCTCTCACGCATTTAGGCTTTGGAAAGAGAGAGTGAAGTATGATAATTTGTCAATTTAATCTATGCTCATCTAACAGACATTAGTATAATGATATCTATTTTTAATAAAACCAACTTGTAATAAAATAACTTTAATGTGGAATTATCTTTTTCAGCTTGAGCAGCCTGGGGATCTTGCTTTTTTCACTTTGTATCTTCCTGTATGTGGTTTTAAAAGAAAACACTTATCAAGTAAAAGTTCTCCTACATACACATTTTTACCCTGAAAAATGCACATAGTTGCTACTCAATTTAAATCGCTTCAAAGAAACCCATTTTTAGAAAAAACATGGGATAACTGACTATACTTCAGTACTGTGATTAAGATATTCAACCAGAAAATTCTAATATGATAGAATTATATTCATTAATACAACTACTAAGACAAGACCCATTCTCTTTCCCATGCTAATAGATTTCTTGTAGGGGAAGTTGTTTTTTGCTGTTGTGTTGTACTAAACACAGTAGTGCTTTAAAAAGACCGTAGTTTGAAGGTGTGTTATCTATTTTACCTGCTTAGGTCACACACATTCTGCTGTATAAATAAATGCATGTGATTTAAAATAAAGTGGGATAAATAAGGCTATGAATCAATTGTACAAACATGAGCAGGATATTAATATTGCACTATTAATACATGGCAAGTTGTTTTGTTGCCAAAATGGAAAACCACATTCCCAGAGTAAGTCGTCGTTGCTATATTTGAAATGCCTATTCTGTCCTTATTAGACTGTATTAACTGAATAACATTAATTGTAACTGGATTTAAAGTAAACAAAATCATTTCTGATATCACTGACTTGCCCCCCCCCCCCCAATGTAGTAGGGCTGCCTCGTCTTTCTCACTTTCTGCCAGCAGATGGCACTGTAATGGAAAAGGACTGCCTCTTCAGTGTGAATTTTCAACCAGATTCAATAACTGATTAGAGTACGCTTAATTGTAGTTCTTGTTTTACAAAAATAACTGACTACTAAACTGAATAAAAGAATGCATTTTCTCAATGTTTAAAAAAAATGGAGGAGAGGGGGTATTTTCCTACATATACATTTTCATCTCACACCTCTATTCTATCAGAATCGGTTTAGTTCATTCAGTAATTGAAAGCCAATAGGAAAATTCCACTAATTACTAAATACCTTGTAATTTCTAATACAATGATATTTTTATTTGTGATTATAGTTCATAATCCTAGCAGCATATGGGCCTGTGCAATGTTTTCATTTTATTTTTTTTACTTCAAAGTTGTTGCCTAATATTGTGAAGGTTTTTGGATTAAAGACCAAAAGGTATTCCAGGCATGGGCCGACCATCGGTCTGCAATTCTTTAAAGCAGCACATTTATTTTTGGGATTATGCAATGTTAAGAAAAGATACCACTACTTTAAAAACCTGCAGGCAGATGGTATGTTTGATTCTTTCAACTGCACATTCTGAAGCACATTTTGAAATCAAATGAAGCACAGTGCACCATTATACCATATAACCAATACATCCCTTTCTCATTCAGGCTAAAATTGTCTCACAAAAAAATTGAGTTAAGTAAGAATTCAGTGTCACTATATACCGTACATATATGGGAATCATTGCTACATCATGATAACTATAACAGGAGAGTTGTAAGTGAAGTGGATTTCTAAGATGTAATGCTGGACCTACCTATGTACGACATACAAAGTACTATATTGTGCTCAAATTTCCTTTGTAATATCCTTTTGTAAAATAACATTATCAGACAATTTTGTCGGAAAGGAGTGGCTCAAGGGTGTCTCCAATGCACCTGAAAAAAGTGTCAATCTTTGGCAGATATTGGGACAGAAAAGGAATAGATGCTTTTGCAAATCCATTTCCACAGAACATTGTTTAATCTGGGCATTGTTCTGATAGTATTTTTGCAGCATGGCGTGATAATCAGGATAAATTATACTTTTTAAAAGAACACTGGAGCAATTTAAGATAAACTGTTGTTATTATTTCAGATACCTTTAGATGCATGCTTTTTCTAGCCTTTTAAATTTCTTCCTATCAAATATTTATGTACAGCCTTCCACTTTCCCTTTAATATGTCAGTTAGGATTCCTTCCTCACTCTGAACAAATTTGGTGTGAAACAGACTGGCTGGGGATGATGGAAATCCAACTCATCTGGAAGGCAGGTTGGGAAGAGCCAGTTCCCTACCCATTGGTCATGTATTGACCAATTTAAGAAAATCATCTGTAGGAGTAAAATTGAAATAGGTTATTCCTTTTCTCATAGAAGGAGCTGAGAAATAAAATAACTTGCCCAAGAATGCATAGTAACCACAGAGGTAACTTGAGAGCATCAAATCCCATTTTTCAGCCTCACCTGCTACTCAGTTGAATAACTTGTCTGTGAACGCATTACCTTTCAGATGTTTTATTCGGCTAAGGGTTCTAATTCTTCACCGCCTTGTTCAACTGTCCCTGTTTTTATTTAGAAACAATTGCAACAAACACATTCTGCTTGAAAAACACTGTCCCAAGGATTAATGCAGCCATTCATGTTTTATTTTCTATATGTTCAGCTGGTTGCATATCTTTCATAGATCAGTTATATGAGTTTTCCAGTCAAATAAAAGTATACAAAATGAGACCAAGAGATAGAATTTGATTTTATGAATGGAGGCGAATATATGTGTCCCAGGATAATATTGCAGGATCCAATCTCTGTGAGAAGGTCCCAGAGGATGGGCTCCAGCACGAGTGCGAAAGCTCAGAAGACAAAACCTCTGGTCCTGGTGACTCACCCAGATTGGATCTTACAATTTGATTTTAATTGATAGATGAGTAGCAACATCAAATTCCATCTGAAGATTACCGGTAGTTAAAATTTGAGGAGGTTCTGTTACTTTTGCAAATTTTAAGATCTATTTGGTTGAAAACTGCAATAGTTAGCAATTATTCATGATCCTCTGCTTTTTGAATAAGTCATTTCCCAATTTACCAAGGGTCTTAAAGATATATTGGTACAACTCTCGTAAAATCCAACCTGTATAGCCAATATTGTATTCCAACATCCCTGGAGGACATCAGATTGGAAGGATTATATTATGACTTCCGAATCCTCAGACTGGTCACAAAAATATTTTTATAGAAGGTCCTACCCATAAAAATGATTTACAGTGAATGTCTCCTCAGAAGAAAATCTCATTAACTCCTGAGGAGAGATAGAGTGCCAAAGACTTATAGCTAACTGTGTTCTTTGAGGTAGCCATTCACTGTCATTTGTGTTTATTACAGAAAGCTTCACTAAGGGAAGAGCAAGTTCTGAAAAGAAAATGGCAACAAATTATAGTGCAAGATCATTATTTAATGAGCACTCTGACTGTCACATAATTTTTTTTAAAGAAAGACTCTCAATTAACATCATGGGTATCCCAATTAAAATTAATTTATATAGATTTCTCCAGAAAGTAACTCATTTAAAATCCACTTTAAAAAAAAACTGTTTTCCCTCCTCTTCTGCCCCTCCCTACAAAGTTCTGAGAAAATTATACATTATAAATGCAAATTTACTCACATTTGGGGGAGGGGAATATCAGGTGTCTGAGATTTCTTTCAACTACAAATTTCTCCTGAAGCTAAACAGGTCAAGGTTTCTGGCTTGTTGGAAGAGATATAATTTGACATAAAATAAGTAAAATCCTTATTAGACTAGAATTTTTACCAAGGGGAAATAAAAAAAATGTTTGTTTATTTATTTACTTATCTATCCATCTCAAAAAAATGACTCTGTGTTGCGGAGAAAAATAATTAGAGGCGAAATGAATCTTGTTTCCATGCTCTCAATCCTCAAGAATAAGACCGGAGTCCAGGAAAGAATAAAAGTAATATATTTGAACAAAGAGAAAAGAACAAAGAAAAAAAATAACACATGCGCAGTACAGGTATCACATGAGGTTGCATATCAGTGTACAGTATCATTTCAGAATAAGAGTCCAGCTGACAAATAAATATGAACGTAGTGACACTCTGGGCAGGAAAAAGAATTAAAATAAAAATAATAAACATTATTAAAAACTAAAAGAACAGGCAGCCAAGAAACAATAATTTAAATCACTAACACAACCAAGAAGTGTGTTCCTTCGAACGTTCTTGAACAAAATATCATGAATTCATGAAAGAAAATATTATTATTAATAGTAGTGGTAATCAGTAATAGTAATAAAATTAAACTTATATGCTATCTCAATCATTATGTATAATTGCCATTAATCAATTATGAAACAAACAAGCCAGTGAAAAACATGAAATCCTAGGGATCCACCTACATAGGAGAATTAGTTGAAGAACTGGGCTCTAATTCCTCAAAATTTTTAAGGTAAAAATTCTTTTGAACTCAACTCATCTTCTAATGGACATACCCACATAGTTTTCTTATCAACAGTACTGAACTGGTTTGTCATTACCTCCTGCCAAATGTATTACATCTCATTATATAGATCAGTGTTTCTCAACCTTGGAAACTATAAGCTACGTGGACTTCAACTCCCAGAATTCCCCAGCCAGCATAGCTGACTGGGGAATTCTGGGGGTTTAACTCCACACATCTTCAAACTGTTGAGAAACACTGATATAGATTATACTTTATCTAACTTTTTTGGAGATGGTGAGGAATGTAGACAAGGATTACATACAGGAATTGGGTATGTCTAGTTTAATGAAAAGAAGGACTAGGGGGGACATGATAGCACTGTTCCAATATTTGAGGGGCTCCTACAAAGATGAGGGGGTCAAACTAATTTCCAAAGCACCAACAGGCAAGACAAGAAACAATGGTTGGAAACCAACCAAGGAGAGAAGCAACCTAGAACTAAGGAGAAATTTCCTAACGGTGAGAGCAATTAACCAATGGAAAAACTTGCCTTCAGAAGTTGTGGGTGCTCCATCACTGAAGGCTTTCAAAAAGAGATTGGACATATTGGACACTTGTCTGAAATGATATAGGGTCTCCTGCTCGAGCAGGGGGTTGGACTTCTAGGCCTCTGAGGTCCCTTCCAACGCTATTATTTTATGTTCTATGTGCTAAGTCCTCGCTTAACGACCGCGCCGGCTGCTGCTCGCTTCCAATTGGCTAAGGCAAAAGCAGCAGCCGGCGGGAAAAGCAAGCGTCGGGATTGGCTAAGCGCTTGACAGCCCGGCTATAAAAGGAGCTGTCAAAGCCGCTTAGCCCTGCTGTTCACTAAAAGGTGCTGAATAAAGGTTCCTGTGTTTCTGACAAGCCTGGTGTCTGCCTGAGTTCCTGACAGCCACCCCTGCAACACTTCACTTGGCGACGAGGATGGGATTGGCAGCCTGAGGAACGAGCGGAGCCAGCGAACGAGCGAAGCCATCCTTTCCTGACCGAGCTGGTCACTAGAGCTCACAGTCACTTGGCGACGAGAGGTCGCTGACAGCTGAAATTCGTCGTCCTTTTAAGGATGACAGCTCTACCAGCCTTCGCTCCGTTCGAGCCGACGACAGAAACATGGGACAAC
>QLTV01002835.1:998516-1011192 GCA_003457575.1 Thermophis baileyi
CCTGTCCGTGGCCCGCTGTTTCTAGTGTTGGTGGACGATTACTCTAAGTGGGTCGAGCTCAGGCACATGTCCTCTACCACCTCTGATGCCATCGTGGCTGTCCTCGAATCCATTTTCGCCACCCATGGCATGCCAGACACTCTGGTGTCAGATAACGGCCCGCAATTTACGTCTGCCACCTTTCAGGTGTTCTTGGCGAAATTGGGGGTCCATCATGCCACCACAGCGCCTGCACACCCCGCGGCCAACGGGTTGGCAGAACGTGCCGTGCGGTCTGCCAAGGAGGCCTTGGGCCGCCTGGGCAACACCAATTGGCCCACGTCCATTGCCACCTACCTCCTAGCCCAGCATACTACCCCCTGCCACTCCTCTGGCCTTAGCCCGGCCGAGCTACTTATGGGGCGCCGCCTCCGCACCCAGCTGGACCGGCTGCACCCGGGCTATGTTACAGCCCAACAAAACCTCACCCCTAGCCTCCTTAGAAAGTTCAGCCCCGGGGACCCGGTCTTCGCCCTGAATTACGGGGCTGGGCTTAAATGGATGCCGGGGCATGTGGCCCAGCTAACGGGCCCATGCTCCTATAGGATACTCCTGGCTGACGGACGAACCTGGCGGCGGCATCTAAACCAGCTACGCCGCCGCATCCCCTCTGACGCTCCTAGCCCTACTCCAGAGGACCGTTCCCCTTCCCAGTCTGCATCACCTCCGGCACCGACCAACTCACCGCCCCACGAACCATTATCGCAAGCCCTACCTGGAACTTCTGCTGTTCCAGCGTCGCCCGGGCCTCTCAAGATGGCGCCGCCCATGTCTCCTGCCGACCCACGAGGCGAAGAGATCCTGCACCCTCCTGCTTCGACTGCCTGCCCTACTCTGAGACGTTCTGGGCGGAGCCGCCGTCCGCCCGCCTATCTCGCAGATTACGCATGCGCCATCCGGGGGGTGAAGGGTGCTAAGTCCTCGCTTAACGACCGCGCCGGCTGCTGCTCGCTTCCAATTGGCTAAGGCAAAAGCAGCAGCCGGCGGGAAAAGCAAGCGTCGGGATTGGCTAAGCGCTTGACAGCCCGGCTATAAAAGGAGCTGTCAAAGCCGCTTAGCCCTGCTGTTCACTAAAAGGTGCTGAATAAAGGTTCCTGTGTTTCTGACAAGCCTGGTGTCTGCCTGAGTTCCTGACAGCCACCCCTGCAACACTTCACTATGTTCTACATCTTGGACATACTGCCTAATTATCATATGAGAGGGAGAATAGATGCCAGCCAATGATTTTGATTTTCAGAGACAGTTGGGTCCCAAGACCCAAGCAAAACCAGAAAAGTTAAATGGGAATGATCAGCCAACAAAACAAATGCTAAAAATCAAGTATGATAGAAATTAAGTGGGGGGGGGAGGGAGAGAAAGATTAGGCATAGGATTGCCATGGCAAAGTAGAAACTGTGGAGCAGGGGTGAAATCCAGCAGGTTCTGGAGAACCGGTAGCGGAAATTTTGAGTAGTTCGGAGAACCGGCAAATACCACCTCTGGCTGGCCCCAGAGTGGGGTGGGGTGGGGTGGGGTGGGAATGGAGATTTTGCAATATCCTTCCCCCAGGAGTGGGGTGGGAATGGAGATTTTGCAGTATCCTTCCCCTGCCACGCCCACCAAGCCACGCCCAAGCCACACCACGCCCACCAAGCCACGCCCACAGAACCGGTAGTAAAAAAAATTGGATTTCACCACTGCTTTCACCAGGGATTAATAATCGATTTTTAACGAGCTCTTTGACAATAGGCCTTGTTCTGAAGTATCTCTTCCAATGTGCTTTTCTCCATCCCTGCATACAGGTATCAGGATTTCTAGCTGATACCCAAAGGTGTAAGATTGAATATTGATACTGAATGTTTGACTGCTAGACTGGAGTATCAGGCCTTCTACATTAATCCAATGCCTTTGCCCCTTTTGGATTCTTCTATAATATATGTATAATTACACATTTATAAAATACCTAAACATTTACATTTTGAAATGTTAAGTGCCTAATAGATCCATTTCCTTGTGGTTGTTTGATTAAAACAGCTGCTTATGTTTAATGGTAATAGTTTTCCCATTTTCACAGTACTATCTGCCCCAATGTCTTTTATGCATGTGATAAATACCCACATGGCATTATTTGATGAAATGTATTGTTCTTGCAAATTGGTTTTGGAGTCTGCAAGTGCCTACATCCATTACAATCCACTTCCTTGCTGCACCAAAAACAAATAAATACACTTAATGTCTCTGAGCCTAATCAGTGTTGTTCGTGGAAGACATCAAGAATCTGTTGTGGACTAGTACTAGTCTCAACTGCATATGTGCATATCAAACAATCATTTCTTGGGCCCTAGATAAGGACTTTAGTATGGATTATGCTATCCGTTCCATTGTGCATCTTCCTTTGCACAACTGCAGGTAAGACAATACTTTTGATGCAAAGTCTCCTCCATCATTCTGGCATGTTTGCATGTTCAGCCTAGAGAAAGATTGAGGGCCAAAATCATGCTTAGATTGAAATTTTATTTATGTGCTACTTCAAGAGTCAGAAACAAGTTCTTTGGGGTACTGCTCATGCAGAAAGGTAATATCAAAATCTGAAATGTGAAAATATGTACTGTACTTCTCCATTGTTCCTCTCTATTCTGCATTGGTCAGGTGGCACTTTCACTATTGTGTCCAATCCTGGGCATCACATTTGACAAAAAGAATCATCCAGATTGGAATAGGACCAAAGAGGAACAACTAGCATGATAAAGGAATAGGCAGCCCATAAATTTAAATAATAATAGAGCCAAAAGGGAGAAAATGTATGAGGAATGGCTGGGCATGTAGAGTTACAAGGCTGAGATGGGCAGCCATATAAACTGAAATGAATATATAAATAAATGTTTGGATCAGGGAAAAGAAAAGAGGGAGAGATATAGCCCAGCTGCTGTGGCCTAGAGGTGGAGTTCTTGCCTCACAATCAGGAGGTTGTGAGTTCGATCCTAGGTAGAGGCAGATGTAGAGTCTCCTGCTTGGGCAGGGGGTTGGACTAGATCGGGGTGGGTTCTGACTTACCTCGCTGCCGGTTTGCTTCCTCACGTGCCACGTGGGCACGCTGCGCGAGCACGTATGCACAGTGCTAAAAATCAAGCTTCTGCACATGTGCAGAAACAAAAAACAAGATGGCGCTGCCAAGAGAGCCGGTTCGGGGGCGTGTCCAGCCGGCCATCGCTGCCAGTTCGGCAAGCGGGGGGAAATTCCCCCTACCGGTTCTATAGAGCCGGTCCGAACCGGCAGGAACCCACCTCTGGACTAGATGACCTGCAAGGTCCCTTCCAACTCTGTTGATCTGTTAATCTGATATGATAGCGATCTCTTCACAAATCTGAAAGAAGAAGATGGGGCAGAACTGATCAGTATTGTTCCAGAAGATAGAACAAGGAGCACTGGGAATCTTTAAAGACAGAAAGTAGATATTTTATTGGTCACCAGGTATCGGCCCTATGAAGTCAGGAAACCAACTTCGAAGAAAGTTGAGAACTTTATTTTATTGAGAATACAATTAATGCAGAACCTTGCAAGTCTGGTTGCATTTTACATCCCTTCCCTCTTATACCTCAGAGAATCAGGGGAGCTTGAAGAGAGCCTGCTTCTCTTCTGAATACTGTCATCTTTTCCTAGGACTGAAAGGACCTTTCAGCCCTCTTTGCTTAGGTAATATTGTAGTTGTTGCCTAGTTCCCTCAAGATCATTTCCCAGATTCTTCATAGCAGGAGACATCTCCTCCTGATAAGAGATGTTCGAAAATGGAACAAACTCCTTCAGGAGGGAATGGATCAGGGGTGAAATTCAGCAGGTTCAGACAGGTTCTATAGAACCAGTGGTGGCGATTATGCGCAGTTCAGAGAACCGGTAAATCGCACCACTGACTGGCCCCGCCCCTCCCCTCCCCCTCACTCCTTCTCTCCTCCTTCTTGGGCTCATACACACAGAGCAAACATGAGAAGGAGGCGAGAAGCAGCCAGGTTGAATGTTAGAAGACTTGGCTGAACTTTTCTGTCGGTTCTGTGGGCTTGGTGGGGTGGTGCCGCCCCACCTTGCCGTGAGTGACATCAAGTTGGCCAGACCCACTCAGTCACATGACCCCCACCAAGCCACGCCCACCAAGCCACGCCCACAGAACCGGTAGGGGAAAAATTTGAATGTCACCCCTGGAATGGATTCCCCATTGCTGATGATGTTTGAGTAGAAGTTGGGATGGGGGCATATGTTGGGGTGCTTAAGAGTGGACTCCAGGGGATTAGAGACCATTATCTCCAAGGCCCTTTCTAACCTGTACAGTTTATGATTCTCTAATTCCACTAGAAAGATCTATCCTGTATTAATATAGTTATTGAAATAGTTTCTTAGAACAGTTTCTCACACAAGGCAATTAATGTTGTTTCCTGCCTCCCAGTAAAGTCCCATAAAAAGTATTTATTTAATCTGTATGGTGTCCATTCCTGAAGGTACCGAGGACTACAAAGTGATTCCTTGAATGCAGTTTGTATAGACAAACTATTAATCTACTCAACCATTTTTTTTAAATTTACCATTGTTGTTTGTCCAAATTCTGGGAGTGCTTGAACTTTTTATACAAAGGGGTTTATTTTGCTGTATCAACTAATCATATTTACATTTATTCATCGTTTAGAAAAAATAGAGAGAGAACAGTTTTTTCTTGTAATCTCCTATGAACTTCAACTCCCAGAACCTTGCCACCAGAATGGACATTGCTGTGAATCCTGGGAGCTGAAATTCACATAAGTGGTTTATGACATTGCTGCCAAGAAGACCTTCCCAGCTGTAGACCTCAAAGTGTGTTTGGAATCTCAACTCCAAAAACTTTGTTGATGTTGCTGATGGAAACTCCAAGAATTAGAATTCCAACCCCTCATTCTTGCATTCATTTTTTTTTTTAAAGAGGTGCTGCTCAGGTCATGCATCACCCCGAGGCTTCACTTTCTGAAAACACCATAATGACCAAACACTAAACCTTAAAACATAATTTGCTAGCTACAATAACTGGCTTCACAATTACACAGAACCAAGAACCTGCATTCCACCTTAGTGCAATCTGTATCCCTGCAGTGTAGTGTGTGTGTGTGTGTGTGTGTGTGTGTGTGTGTGTGTGTGTGTGTGTGTGTGTGTGTGTGTATAATCTGCACAGAAAGAGGTTGGTCCACCTGATGCATTGCCATGTCAAAGAGTCTCACGTGTTTCCAAGCAAAGGGCCAGGCTTTGTTAGATTGGGTAGGGTCCCACGTGGAGCCTCACCCGCTTGGCTCAAGGCTGCCAGAAGGTGACTGGGCAGGGTTTCCAGCTCAGCTCCAATCCTGAAATCCTTAACGGGTTTTCCTTTTCTCTCCCCATCTCTCTCTCTCTTTTTTTTTTCTTCCTTCCCTCCCTCCCTCCCGGTGTCTCTCCCTCTCTGTGTCCCTGCTCCTCTCTTTCCTCTCCTCCTTTGCGTGTGCGCCCTCCTCCTCTTTTCCACCCCCACCCCTCTCGCTGCTTCCTCTACACCAGCTCGCCGGGCGACTCTGCTCACTGTACCCACATTAATGGCGGCTTCTTCCGAAGAGGACATAGACAGGAGACCCATCCGGAGAGTTCGGTCCAAGAGTGACACGCCTTACCTAGCCGAGGCCAGGATCTCCTTCAATCTCGAAGCAGGTGAGTGTCACCTACCCCGCCTCCAGCGCAAAGCCTTTCGCCCTCCCTCTTCAAGCCGAAAGCGGCGGCTGTTTCTGCACTCCCCCGCCCTCTTTGTGTCTGCCGGGTTGGGGGGTGCGGTGGGGGGGGGACGTGTTCTTGCTGCAGGAATGTGCCTCCTTGACACGTCCTGGCTGTTACAAACAGACAGACACACACACACACACGCGGCTGGCTTTTTTTCTCTCCTCCTCCTCCTCATCTAGATGCTGGTATAGTACAAAGCACACGCGCGCGCGCGCGCGGACACACACCCAATGGAAAGGAGCCTGAGAAGTGCTTGAGTGAAAGTCTGACATTTCCTGCCAGGATCTGGAGGCCGGTGGAAGTGATCTCAAACTTCATAGGGTGAAGAAACCCGCACTGGTGCTCATGCCGGCTATACCTGGCAGTATCCAGCTTTCAGCTTCTCTCCTATTCCCCTAGTAGCCCTTTCTGCATGCTTTTCACCCCTCTCCTCTCCTTCCTTCAGCTGACACACTTTCTCATACCCTCAAATTTCACCTTCTCCCTTGGGGGCCTTATTTCCTCTTCAGGCCTTTCAAGGTCTGCATTCCCCTTCCTGCTCACAACCTGTTAGCTTCCAGATTTCCTTTTAGTCCTGCTTGCATTTTCCAACTCAAACTTCCCATCGAACCCAGAAGACTGGTTTGTGACCCCTATCGTCTAGGAGGAAGGGGTCCCTCACATCTGAAGGTTCTCCAGTTGGGAAGGGCTATTTTCCCTTCTCTTCCTGCTTTCCACTTTCTCCCAGTCGCCTTCCTGGTGAAGAACTCCTTACTTTCTCATTTGGTTTTCCTAAGCTGGTCCTCCTACTACCACCACCGTATGGTGTTTCAAATGGTTACTAATTATTCATGCGGTGGTTTGTATGATTGCCCATGATTATCCTATGCTGAAATCATACTGCTAGTGCTTTTTGTCACAAGAAGATATGAAACATGAAGTTTTACCTCTGTCCTTTTAAGTTCATATTAAAGATACAGGAGCAGAGCCAATGAGACCACTTTGGGCCAGTGGTCATGCTCTCCTCCACCCCTAACTCATTCACCAGCCATTTCTTACCATATTCCTCTGGCCCACATTAATTTAGCTCACTGATTGCATTACCAATTTCTATTTGTTGTCTTTATATTTTTCTTTTTTCTTTAATGTGCATTGACTTTTTCTTCCATACCAAAAAACCATCCAAGATTTTTGTCTGAAATTTGACCCTGTCTCTGGATCTTTCTGATACACTTTAGTCCAGGCCTGATTATCTGGCCCACAATTTAGCCCTGGATTAGTCTAGTTCCTTCAAGGGAAAGATTTCTCCTTAATACTTGCATCCCAAGCTATGCCTTCCTGTTTTCCCTCCATTTGTCCTTTAATACTGCAGTTTTCAATCCTAATTAACCTCTCCTATCACCTGTTCTTTCCCCAGTTCTGAAGGATGACTAGAGAAAGGGAAAGCCATGTTTCCATACTGAGCTCCAGTTCGCTTTTTGAAAATGTTAGATACACATCTTTCTTGAGAAAGAAGCCACAGAAGCCCAGCATTCCATAACAATTGTTTAGCGAAACCCAATTATTTCCCTTAATTAAATGTATGGATACTGATATCTCAGCATATCTATCTGCTGGAATGATGTTTCTCAACTTCTTAAAACATTGTTTGGATCAGAGCCAATGGTTTTATAGTGGTATCTATTGAAACTTGGTGCGTGCTTCTGCATCTCCATGACCTCACTCACATTTTGTATCAAGTAAGATGTGAAATAGAAACAACTCTGCATATTCATTTGATCAGTTCATGTTCTGGACAACATTGGTCTTGTCATATTGGCTTACTTATTGTCACTGGTTTACTTTAATAGCCCAGGAATTGAAAAATGTTTTGGATTATTGAGGACATATACTGATGACTAAAAAAGTCAGAGGATGAAAGATATTGTATAGCATGATGGGATAGGCATAAGATGTGTCATTGAAAAGGAGATATTGCATGATTCCAAAATTGCTGAGTGCATGGTAAACAATTTTGTCATAAAAGTATTAGTTGAAGAAAAATCATCTTCCGCCATTACCTTACTTTATAACAAATAAAAAACATTTGTTTTTTTACCATTCTACCATTCTACATCAAACTCAATGGATTCTTGCACATGGATTTAATTTTAACCAAAGAGCAATCTGCACTGCCAACATTTCAGTCATTAATATATACATATAGATTTAGAAGGCATAAGTTTCTTCTTCTAAATATTAGGTTCTGTCATTGGTCTCATTTGGAAGAATCTGTATTCACAGAGGTATAAATTATCAATGGAACACTAGAGGTTGTTTTCATTAACCCATCTTGCATTTCGTAGAATCATAGAATCATTTGATGCCTGGAGTTTAAAAATATGGTATCAATTGGTTGCTAAGTAATGTTTATGTTAATGTGCAAACAGTCTAAGAAATATGCTTGTAGTGGTCATAAAATGTAAAGCAAGGGTGCCTAGCCTGGATGAGGATAGTGATTTTATTAAGACTAACTATAAATAGAAGGGGTGTAGTGTATATCCTTTGGATCTAAAAAAGAAATATATATTATGAATTGGATGGTGGTAGAGGTTGTTTTTACTCATAATCCACAAGAATAATCCTGCTAATGTCATTAATATTTACACAGGCTATTTGCATTTTTAAAAATGTAAAATGTTACTTGATGCTAAAACTACAGGTTTTTTTTTTTATTATACTATGAAGATATTTGTAGAATAAAATGGCATTTTAAGTAAGTATCACTGAGTTTTGCCTTTGGGTAATGCACTGCTCTTTATAGTTTCTCAACTGGAAAGTCAATTGGACAATTCTTTACATGCCAATAAGGTGTATAATAAAATATTGTGGTGTGGAGTGTCCTGTTGATTTTCAAACAGTTTGCTATGTTCTCCTCCAAGATGTTCCATTTCATCTCCTTCCCAATTTCTTTTCTCCATTTCCACTTCAGTAGTATTGTCTGACCATTCCGCCTTCTCTGAGATGGTTTTGGGATTTTCTTCCTTTAAGTGTTTTCCCACCCTAAAGATGTATATTTCTGCAAATCCGGAAATCATTCAGACCTGCTGAGGTTGGTCTCCTGTATGTGGAGTGTGTGCCATTTTGGCTCTGGCTTCTGAGCAAAAGAGAAAGGCAGGAACAGAGTTAGAGAGGCGGGCGCTGTTCATTTCAGCAGGGTGCTGAAAACGATGCCTGTATAAAACAACGAAAAGGTACTTTCCGGTGAAGAATTATTTTTAAAGAGCTACATATTTATGTACTGTGCTTTCATTTATGCCTGCCTTTAAATGCACCTGGAAGGAAGAAAAGAAATCATTTGTTTTTCAGTTTAACATTGCAAACAGAGCTAAAATAGTTCTAGAAGTATTAGAAAGGCTACCTCCCTTCTCACTTAATGCATTTATGATTACAGTCCTTGCCGTTCAACTGCTGGTTGCATTTCTGTATTTGCCTGTCAGCTGCTGCTTTTAGGATACCTGAATCTGGTCACTGTTTTTGTTGTTGTTAAGACAGCAGGTAGAATAAGCTGAATCATAGAACAGCCCTTGCTTATATTTGTATTTGTTCAGCTAAATAATCAAAAGATCCATATTCCTTGGAAAATGGCTGGGGATTAACAGTTTTGTTAGCTCTTCGAGCCAAAAGTTATTAGTATTATTTTAGTTATCTAAACATGTAAAGCCAAGCATGTAGTTTGGGAAAGTTCAGGATTTGCTTTTTTTTTCTCTCTCCAGAGTAATGCGGTAAGGGACAGTTTAACTGTCCTTCTAATCAAATTAGACTAATGATTGCATTGTTTCATTAGATTAAATATTTTTTAATATATATATATATATTGCATTGGCTTATATGGTTTGATGGCAACTATGGGAAAGAAGAAAAAAAAAACCTCCTTTGGGTTGAATTCATTTCTTGGTGGCCTCATGGGTACATTCATGTAGTTTTCACTATCCAANGCAAAGCTGGCTGAGGAATTCTGGGAGTTGAAGTCCACAAGTCTTAAAGTTATCAAGGTTGGAGACCCCTGTCCTAGAGGTCTCCCATTCAAATACTAACAAGGCCCAACCCAGTTGGATATATTATACGTGCCACTGACTTTATGGGATTCTATAGCTCTTGAACTTCTACAGATTCCCCAAACTCTCATGCTGGCTTCTCTAAATTTGAAGAGAAAAATCTTGTCCATCTTAAGAGAGTTCTTCTTTACAGCTTTCTGTTAACACACACACACACACACACACACACACACACACACACACACACACAGAGCACAAAATATTTACTTTCAAAAAGAAACTAAGAAGTTATATACACATACTGGATTGTGTTTTTAGTGTTTCAAGATCTATTGTCCACTGTTGTTGCAAATTTGTAAGCCAAACCTTTGGGAAGTTCTGTTCCATGTTCGCAGAAACATAAGGACCATTACTATACATAAATGATTGGGAGCTCCAGTTCTTCTATCCCTAACTTCCCTGAGATGACAGAGATGGTCTGCAGGAAAACTGTTCAGTTGAATGTGGTGACAACATTTCACATAACTGATAGTTCAGTTTCCAATTGCACAGAGTATTGTAGCTCATTAAACTGAGTGCAGTTGAGATTTTCTACATCTACTCTATCAACACAGGAATGGAGGGAGCAGATCCAAAATGTGCATTTTAATCTCCCTTCAAAGTGTAGATTTCTCAAAGCCCCCACCCCTCTTTTCAAGGCCAGAAATATAGCTAACACTTATTGATCTTGATGGGAATTAGAAAGGATAAAACTTGATTACAAGCAGAAGCCAGAATCTCAAGGGGAATTCTTTCCTGATCCTTTTTTTTTTTTAGGGTGATAGAAACATGAGTTCCTTCTTTTGTTTTTAAAGGAATTATTTAAGGTAGTCTTTGATAACACAACCCTGTGTCAGATTTCATTTACTCTGTGGGACAAATATTGTAGTTCAGCAAATATTCTGGGATAAACTTTGGATTTTAATCATTATTACCTGTCAGACAAATTAAAGAAGTTTAAGTGGTCCATGTGCCAAGATGATTTGGGGTTTTTTGTCAACCTCATTAAAGACTCTGTGCCCGTTAATCAACAGCTAGGCATGCTAGTAAAATATATTATTTAGTTTATGGCAGGAGGAACTCTATTCTTTTTAATATAAGTGATCAAAATAATAACATGGAATGAAATCATTTAGATAAGAGTGATCTAATATTAATTGGCTCTGTGTGAAACAAATGTAGAGGTAGGCCGATTTTGGCAATTTTAAATGAATCCTTAAACATTTCTGTAGTCCCTGATCATTTAAGATGGATTGGTCTTGTTATAAATTATTAATGCTTTATTAATTCAACTCTATAGCTCTTTCAAAAGAAATTTGAATAGGTTTGTAAAAATAGGGGTTTTTTTCTCACTAAATTATTAAACATCAGTGGTTATTTTCCCAAATGTTTGTCTCTGACTTATTTTCAAAACTTATGTATACAAGCCTTGGCAAAACATTCCCGCATGAAGTTCCATTGCAGATCATTGCAGGAATCTGTTCAGAAATTGTGAATGTGGGTTGTTTAAAGTATTCTCATATGCCTTCTGCTTTGAATAGGCTTGTAAATATCCATGTAGTTGGCTTCCCTTGATAAATCCTTGAATTTTTAGAACTCATCTGGAAATGTGTAGACTTTGGAGCTCAACATGCATCTTTGAGAAGGATTACCAAAAAAAAACCTGACTTAAAATAACAGTTAACAGAGTTTGTTTGAATTCTTACCTGAACAGGATATATACACAGAATTTTTACTTTTTACCATATATTTAAAACAAATTAAACATCACTTGGTTCTTGTCTTTTCAAGAGAATGCCAAGAGTTTTTCAAAAGAAGAAACAGGTAAGAAGAGAGAGAGAGAAACAAGAGAGTGAAAGATCTTTTTTACATACAGGTATTTTGTTTTTGGAGCGACAAAGATGAAATAAAACTAAGTCTGATTGATGATAGCAGTGTAGGATACAGTTTAGCAAGTTTAAATTGGCTTTTTAAAATATCTGAAATTTTGCTCCATAGTCACATAAGCATCTCTGATCTAGTTTACATTGAATTTTTCTTTTTCTTTCTTTATGGCAGCCACAACTTACAGTATAACACTATTTATAGTACTCTTTTACTGCAACAGTCCTGCATGATTTGTCACTCAGAAAAATAAACTATGACTAATAGCATTATATTGTGTCCTGACGCTCTTGCTGCACTCCCCCCCCGCCCCGTACATCTCTAGAGGTAACAGAAACCATATATTAATCCAGTGGTGAAATCCACATTTTTTACTACCGGTTCTGTGGGCGTGGCTTGGTGGGTGTGGTGTGGCTTGGTGGGCGTGGCTTGGTGGGCATGGCAGGGGAAGGATACTGCAAAATCCCCATTCCCTCCCCACTCCTGGGGGAAGGATATTGCAAAATCCCCATTCCCTCCCCACTCCTGGGGCCAGCCAGAGGTGGTATTTGCCGGTTCTCTGAACTACACAAAATTTCCGCTACTGGTTCTCCGAACTACTCAAAATTTCCGCTACCGGTTCTCCAGAACCTGTCAGAACCTGCTGGATTTCACCCCTGTATTAATCCACAGAGTGCTTTTGGGTCTGACTGGTTAGGGTTAGGGTTAGGGTTAGTGCCTCTGTCTTTCTAGAAAAGCAGCCACTTTAGTGCATCTGTCAATGGAATGGAATGGGATGGAATGGGATGGCATGGCATGGCATGGCCTGGCATGGCATAGAATAGAATAGAATAGAATAGAATAGAATAGAATAGATAGAATAGAATAGAATAGAATAGATAGATAGATAGATAGATAGATAATAGAAAGATAGATAGTTAGATAGATAGATAGATAGATAGACAGATAGAAAATAGAATGAT
>QLTV01002835.1:1011467-1037687 GCA_003457575.1 Thermophis baileyi
ATGATGATGATGATGATGATGAGTTGTCCAATCTCTTCTTAAAAACCTCCAGTGATGGAGCACCCACAACCTCTGAAGGCAAGCTGTTCCACTGGTTAATTGTCCTTACTGTTAGGAAGTTTCTCCTTAATTCCAGGTTGCTTCTCTCTTTGATTAGTTTCCAACCATTGTTTCTTGTCCTGCCCTCTGGAGCTTTGGATAATAATTTGACCCCCTTTTCTTTGTGGCAGCCCCTCAAATACTGGAAAACTGCTATCATGTCACCCCTAATTCTTCTTTTTTTAAGACTAGCCAAACCTAAATCCTGCAGCCTATCTAGGATATTATTATTCAGGTTAAGAGTAAAATAGTTGGATATTTACAGAATTGCACACATCAATTAAAACATTTGGAGGTAGTGATCTGATTCAGTCTTGGTAATTGCTTCCAAACTTTTTTTTTTAATCTATCATGTTGTATACCCAAACTGTTGTGGGTGTCTTTTCTCAATTAAGTAGGGAGATCCTTAAGTGATTTTTTGATTCACATACACATACACCCAGAAATTAGAAAGTGTTGATTTTCCAACTAACAAATTTTATTAAAATGCATACATTTTTAGGAACTACAGCTCATTTTATCAGATGCATAGAATGGCTAGACTGCTGTAGAATTTAAAAGAAAGTTTAGTTATGCAGATGCAGGTTATATGTGAGTTAAATCACAAGGATCTTATCAATAAACAAGTGCAAAGTTTTAAAAGCCCATTGCGTTGTTGGTATATTTTGAGATTGCCTGAAACTTTTTGATATATGTGAACACAGCACCCTTTGCTCAATGGTGTGGTTAAAGAGTAGTTTTTCCAAAAGGGTCACTCTGCTGCAGACCTCCACTAGCCCTTAACTCCATTTCCCAAATTGGTTCCTCCAGCTTCCAAATTCCCCTTGTTGTTGCTGAGAATTCTGAGACTTCTAGATTCAACACTTCTGAAGTTACCAATTTAGGGAAGGAGGAATAAAATAATATTTATTTATTTATTAAACAGGTCAGGGGTGGGTTCTAACTTACCTCGCTGCCGGTTCACTTCCTCCCGCGCCGCATGGCTGCACCTCATGGGCGTGCGCGTGCTTTGCACACGTGCGCATGCGCAGTGCAAAAAAATAAAAAAAATCCCCCCCCAAAAAAAGCCAAAAACAAGATGGCGATGCATGCACAGTGCCGGAAACTCAGCTTCTGCGCAAGCGCAGAAGAAGAAAAAACCGGAAAAATTTTTTTAAAAAATGCAAAAAAATTTTTTAAAAAAAATTCAAAAAAAAGATGGCGGCGTCCACGGACCGGCACCGACCGAACTGGATCCGTGACATCATCGTGACATCACCAGCGGGTCGCTACCGGTTTGGGCAAACCGGTCCAAACCGGGAGGAACCCACCTCTGAAACAGGTTTATTTAGCTGTTTGACTGCCAGAAAATAATTCTAGATGGCAAGCAATAGCAATAGCACTTAGACTTATATACCGCTTCACAGTGCTTTACAGCCCTCTCTAAGCAGTTTACAGAGTCAGCATATTGCCCCCAACAATCTGGGTCCTCATTTTACCCACCTTGGAAGCAGGGGTGGGTTCCTCCTGGTTCGGACCGGTTCTCCCAAACCAGTAGCGGCCTGCTGGTGACATCATGATGACGTCACCAAACCGGATCGGTCGGTGCCGGTCCGTGGGGGCCGCCATCTTTTTTTTTGAATTTTTTTTGAATTTTTTTTGAATTTTTTTTTGAATTTTTTTTCCTTCTGAGCATGCGCAGAAGCCGACTTCCGGCACTGTGCATGCAGTCGCCATCTTTTTTTTTGGCTTTGTTTTTTTTTAAATTATTTTTTGGGGGGGATTTTTTGTTACTGCGCATGTGCGTGCGCACCCATGCGGCGCAGCCACGCGGCATGCCCACGTGGTGCGGGAGGGAGCGAACCGGCAGTGAGGTAAGTTGGAATCCACCCCTGCTCGGAAGGATGGAAGGCTGAGTCAACCTTGAGCCTGGTGAGATTTGAACTGCCAAATTACAGGCAGCTGGCAGTCAGCAGAAGTAGCCTGCACTTTAACCACTGTGCCACCGTGGCTCAAGCAAGAATAAAAATAATACTTTTTTTTAAAAAAACCAAAATATTGAAAACAAAAAACCAATATTGATGCCCTGGTAAAACTCACATCCATAAATCAAACCCACCATGCCAGGTCCACCAATGCAAGTAATCCTCAACCTTTCTTGCCACCGTTGTTAAGTGAATCATTTCAGTTCTTAAATTAGTAACACGGTTCTTAGGTGAATCCGGTTTCCCCATTGACTTTGCTAGTTAGAAGGTCACAAAATATGATCACTTGGCCCCACAGTAATCATAAATACACACCAGTTTCCAAGTATCTGAATTTTGATCACGTCACCATGCTTTGAGAAAACTTATTTAAAACCTAAATTGAATTTAGCTTGCCCTTTCCCAAAGAACAAGGCTGTCTGTTTGCTCTAGAATATCTTAGAGGCATGCCTACATTATAATAAACATGATGAATGATAAAATGTAAACCATCAACTTTAATCCAACTCTTAGACTGCTGTTATGCATAATTTATAATATAATGAACTTGTAGTTTGATAAAGAGAAGTCTGTTTAATTGTGCTTTTACTTAACCACCCTCTTGGTTACTTGTGCCTCTAAAAATTATTGCCTTTGGCGATTGGATGGGGAAATTTATAATTGTTTGTTGAAGTTTTCCCAGTGGGGCCACATATAATTACTGCATAAATACAGACAAATGGGAGTTAATTTTTGTAAACTTATTTTCAAGTTGGGTTAAATCGTATATAACAGAACTGAAAATCTGATGAAGAATGAGGATGATTCAGAAATAACATCTGGGTATAATCTTGGTTTATACTGTATAATGGCAGAAAAATGAAATATAGCTTGTCCATTTATTTTACAACTGTAAAAATGACACTTGGAATACAGTGTATCTTAGCAAGGCTAAAAATAAAGATAATGTTTGCCTTAATAGATGTTACAAATATTGATTCGCTTCGAACTAATAATGTTCATCAGCTAGGGCCAATCCTGTGAGAGGACTTTTTGGTTTTTGGGTTGAAACTGACCGATACAATCTGGATGTTTTTTTATATGCCTTCTTCCTTTCCTATCCCTCCCCCATCCCCCAATTATGAACAGTGCTTCGCTGATAATATTTTCTGTAAATAGGCAAGCTAAAATGTTTAAATGTAGTTTGATTTGTTAATTAACAATCCACTCCCTGTATTGCGGCTCTCCTTCTGCATTGCTCGTTTTTTCTTGGCCCCACTTGCTTTTAATTATAATTTAAAGAGGACAGAACCTAATTGATATTTTCACTGAAACACAGAAGGTTTTGTCCAGATTCATGTAGGAATGATATATGTACAGTAAGAAGCTTTCTGGGTGAGGAATTATAGACATATATAAACTATGGTTTATGATCTTCTGATTGATAATCTGATTGAGTGGCTGTGTTACATGTATGTTGTCCACCCCCCAAGCTATTACTCAGCAGATCTATTGTAAGAAGGCCTGATCTCCTCTCTCTTTTGTCATCTTATTGATCACTTTCATTTATAAAACTACCTGTGCAAGGCCTTGGTTACTGTTCACAGTCTTTTCAGAATTTAAGTTCCTAAATTAATCTCCCCAAATTCCTAAATATCTCCCAACATTCCATCGCTGCTCAGAATTAAGATACTGCCATTATAATGGAAGATGGCTAAGACGAGTTTCATGTATTATAATTATTAGAGTTTTCTGGGCATCATTAGATGTCTCATCTAACAGTTTTAGATATAGTATGGACAAAGTAAAATTATTCTGTTTTTAGGCAATTCCAGAGGAGGCTATTAAATGTCATGATGTACTTCTTTATTATGATTTATTTTCTTATTTTAATTTATCCAATAGAAATGCTCTGGGCTGGTGTGTGCTAAAATAAAATTAAGGAGGAAAAAGATATAATTCATGGAAAAATACAGGAATATTTCTGTTTTCTTTTATCAGTGATTGGGGATGAAAACTCCATGTATTGATAGTAGCCAAATGCTTGTGATTTTTAACAACAGAAATGGACCCTAACATACCATTTGAGGATGACCAATAATAAATAAAAACAATGAAAGTACCGGTTGTCCTCGAACTTACAACCACAATCGAGCCCAAAATTTCTGTTGTTAAGTGAGACATTTGTTAAGTGAATTTTGCCCCATTTTACAACTTTTCTTGCCACAGTTGTTAAGTGAATCACTGCAGTTGATAAGTTTAGTAACTTGGCTGTTAAGTGAACCTGGCTTCCCCATTGACTTTGCTTGTCAGAAGGTCACAAAAGGGGATCACGTGTTTTTGGGACACAGCAAAGGTCATAAACATGAACCAGTTGCCAAGCATCGGAATTTTGATCACATGATCATGGGGACGCTTCAAAGGTCGTAACTGTGAAAAACGGCCATAAGTCACATTTTTCAGCGCCGTTGTAACTTTGAACGGTCACTAAATGAACTGTTGTAAGCCGAGGACGACCTGTAAATATTAATAGGGGTTTCTGTTCAGGTCTTGCAAATATGAGGATGCAAGTATAGAGGGGATAAGACCATCCATACCTGTCTCTGTAGATCTTAGCTCTTTGGCTGCTCCTTTAAGTCCACAGAGGGCTGCAGCAGGCTAATTAAGTTCTTCCTGTTGACTGGAATATTCCTCATCTGGTGCTCTCCAGAGGTATTGGATACAATTCCCAAAATTCCTATCTTTTATGAGAGAGGGGGGGGAGAGAGAGAGAGGGAGAAAGAGAGAGGGAGGGAGGGAGTGGCGGATTAAGGCTCACTGGTGCCCTAAGCACTGACAAATCTTGGTGCCCCAAGATTTAATTTTTATCAATTTTGTTTTACAAATCTTCACTGGGGTTTTTTTCTTTCTCAGCTTTGTGGTGCCCCCTTTGGGCCTGGTGCCCTAAGCACGTGCTTAGTCTGCTTAATGGTTAATACTCCACTGGAGGGAGGGAGAGAGAGGGAGAGATGGAGGGAGAGAGAGAGAGAGAGGGAGGGGGAGGGAGGGAGAGAGGAGAAAATATGTAATTCATTCAACACAGCTAGGGGACTCAAGTTTAGAAAGAAAGAAATGTAAAGAAAGCAAAGATTTATTTTAAAAAACCGAGTCATTTGTTAAAACTATTCTTGACTGTAGAATCATGACGTCTGTAGGAATTATTTTACAGGAAGCTTTAAGATATTGATTGATTGATTGATTGATTGATTGAATCTATCCCTACCTAAAACCACATTGCCAAAATACAGTAGCATCCAGTGAGCTAAAGTCATTAGGATTTTCAGTGGGGAGAAAAAAACCAAATGATACATTGCATCTTTGGTAAGCTTATCTAACCTAATTTTTAATCCCCAGTAAGAGGAAAACTAGGTTTAAAATCCCCTCCTTTCAGATGAGATTATTATTCCTGTGCTGCTTGCACTAAAAAAAAAAAAAAAGCACACACAGTGATGTTAATTGTGCTGTTCCAACCTATGGAAAAATTGCTCATTCGTTTAACTATATCAACTTGAAACGGTCCTCATGAGCTGAAGAAGTTATCTTATGTCGGAGAGCTATGTGCCTGGAAGGTGTTTTGCATTTAGCAGATTCCAGTTTTAAACCTGATACTATAAATTTAAAAAAAAAGATGGAGAGCAGACGATGTGTATTTGATCAGGAATTGATTGGATGAGTCCCTAGTCAATGCCAGAGTTCAATTCATGCTTGAGGTTTAAGACAGTTAAGGATGGGACTTGTAGTGGCTTTCCTCCCAGAGACCTTTTGATTCCATCTTCACGCTTAAATTGACCCCCCCAAAAGGCCACCAAACATTAATCATGCCCTTTCCATGATATCACCATGTCATCATATGGCATCTGATGCCTTCAAAGATGAGGAGGCTAAATACACTTGACCTCCTTTCCTGATTGAGTAAACTTTGGTAAAGTGTATCCTGTATTCTTATTAGACCACAGTATAATTTGAAGCTAGTTATAAAGCATCCTCTATACCAGGGGTGTCAAACTCAAGGCCCGGGGGCCAGATCCAGCCTGCAGGGTGCTTAGATCTGGCCCGCAGGGCTGCCCTGGAAATAGCAAAGGACTGGCCCGCAGTGCCTCTGCCAGCGAAAACAGAGCTCAGGAGGGCTTTGTGCGACCCCCCCCCCGAGCTCCGTTTTTGCTGGCAGAGGGTTGCAGGAGGCCGTCCTAGCCGAAAACGGAGCTCGGGAGCCCCCAACATGAGTGACATCAAGCTGCCCACGCCTACCCCAGCCACGCCCAACCCTGCCCCCCAAGGTCAAACACAACCCTGATGTGGCCCTCAATGAAATTGAGTTTGACACCCCTGCTCTACACTGTTTGTGCAAAGAGCTTAACATCTATCACATAATAATATTGTCATAAGCTATAGCTCCTTCAACCTCTTCTTTCCTAGTTCTTTGTCGTCATTGCTTTTTAGTTACTTTCCCAACCCGCACTTCAACTTGAGAATTTTGTGCCCTTTCTCTGATAGGATGACAAAAATAAAGGAACTCAGTCAAACAGTGATGAAAGAAGATGGCTTAAGGCACGGGTGTCTAACTCGCGGTGTCACGTTGCCGTCACGTGATGTATCGCGATGTTTTTCCCCTTCGTGGAGCTGGGGTGGGCGTGGCCTGCATGTGACGCATCCGGCCTGTGGGCCGCCAGTTTGACACCCCTGGAAGCCTTAAGGGAAGAAAAGGAGAAATTTCAGTCCTGCAATGGATTCTCAGCAGCAGCTAGAGAAGTTGGATCATCTAAATTGTGAATGAATCTGCGATTTTGCGTCAATAAATTCTTGCCCTGAGCCCTCCCCTCTACCAAAATGCTCAATAACATTCTCACCAGCCCTACCTTTGCTGATTGCAAATGATTCCGGCTGGCTGCAAAGGTTAATCAGATGCTTTTATTGCCTTTCTGGCTTTGTGTAGACTTTCAGGAACAAATTTCCCTTGCATTAGGTTCAGAACCTCTTGCATTAAACTGTGACTTGGCATGAAGTAGCACTGGGGTCATGACTAAGGATTGCTTCTGGTCCTCCTTTAGCACAGGCTGACTGACTGTAGATTGGTGCAATTCAGGGGTGGGTTCCACTTACCTTCCCTACCGGTTCGCATCGCGACAGAAGTGCGTGTTTTGCGCACGTGCGTGAGCGAAGCAAACGCAAAAGACCCGGAAGTGACCCTCTGCGCATGCGCAGAAGCCTTTGCGCATGAGCAGAGGGTTTTTTTTCAAGCCGCAGTGACCGGAGGACCAGTTCGGGAGCGTGGACCGCCGGTCATCGCTGCCGGTTCTGTGAGTGGCTGTAAATTTCTGCTACCGGTTCTAAAGAACTGGTCCGAACCAGCAGCAACCCACCACTGGTGCAATTCAACTAAGAGCTGGGGCTGAATATTCAGAGCTTTTGGTTTCTGCACTTGGGGAAACCTGGTGTTATAATATAGAGGATCCACCAGACCAAAGACGTTCTGTTATGAGGAAAGATGCCAAGACTTTATTTATTAATTGGTCTGATACTTTCCATTCATCTTCTGTGTTCATTTCTTTCTTGTTGGACGCGAGGCAGAGAGAAAGCTTTAGGTCTGAATTATGAGTTGGAAATACCATAGCTGTGATTATGACTTTTTTTCTCCATGGAACTGTTTACATTTGAAAGAGGCTTGCAAAAAGTTTAAATGAAGTTGGGCCTTCTTTTGACTGATTGCATATAAAGTTTTCCTGCTTCCTCCCCACCCTGCCCCATTCCAGCTAGAAATCCTTTTAAACACTTTAAATTGCTAGATATGTGCAGTGTTTTGGTTTAATAAATAGCTAGATAAATAAATGTATAGCTGTGGGTTTAATAAACAATTAAGGCTTGGTCCCTGAGCCTAAAAGGCTTGGTAGAATCAGAAACAACAGACTCAACACACTCTTCATTTCACATATGTGCTACTGATATCCATAAGGGTTTTCAGGGTGGCAGTGTATGAGGGAGTCTGTTTATTATTATTAAGCCGCCCAGAGTCCCTTGGGAGTTGGGCGGCATAGAAATATAAATAAACATAAACATAAACATTTTTCTTCATGCTTCTTTAATTTTCCTTGCTGAATGCTAGGGAAAGTGAATCAAATACACCAATGTTCTTTCTTTTTAATCAAAGGCATTATTTTTGTCCATTCTTGTAGAGCTGTTGTCTGGATATATTTATGTGTATCCATAAATTCAGTTATTGCAGCTTTAACTGCCCTGTTCCTAGGGTTTAACTATTTCATTCCGGCTACAATGTCATTGGTGCTTTTACACATTTGTGAAATCTATCTTGTCTGGCAGGGTGTCAAACTCATGTCGTCATAGCAGTGTCACCTGACGTATCAGGACCTTTTTCCCCTTCACTAAACTGGGTGTGGCCAGCGCGTGACGCATCCAGCCCACGGGCCGGGAGTTTGACAGCCCTCATCTACGATATCTATCTATCTATCTATCTATCTATCTATCTATCTATCTATCTATCTATCTATCTATCTATCTATCTATCTATCTATCTATCTATCTATCTATCTATCTATCTATCGATCTATCGATCTATCGATCTATCGATCTATCGATCTATCGATCTATCGATCTATCGATCTATCATCTATCTATCTTTGATAGAAGGGCTTGAATCAGTCAGAGCAAGATATTACCTGGAATCAGTGGTGGGTTTCAAAAATTTTTACTACCGGTTCTGTGGGCGTGGCTTGGTGGGCGTGGTGTGGCTTGGTGGGCATGGCAGGGGAAGGATACTGCAAAATCTCCATTGTAAAAACAAAAAAAATCTCTTGTAGACACTCCCAGGAGAATCAAGATGGAATTCTGCTCGGGGCACAAAGAGGAGGGATGGGATAGCAATAGCACTTAGACTTATATACCGCTTCATAGTGCTTTTATAGCCCTCTCTAAGCGGTTCACAGAGTCAGCATATTGCCCCCAACAATCTGGGTCCTCATTTTACCCACCTCGGAAGGATGGAAGGCTGAGTCAACCTTGAGCCGGTGAAATTTGAACTGCCGAACTGCAGCTAGCAGTCAGCTGAAGTAGCCTGCAGTGCTGCACTCTAACCACTGCTCCACCTCGGCTACCAGTTTCTGCTACCAGTTCTCCGAACTACTCAAAATTTCCACTACGGGTGCTCCAGAACTGGTCAGAACCTGCTGAAACCCACCTCTGTCTGGAATGCAACTGAAAGAAACTGATATTTAAAAATGAATGCTGGAAAACAGTCAAATATTCATGTGCTATTTTTGAAGCATTCGCCTTAGGATTTATGGCCTTGACTTCTCTATCTCAGCCATGTGCGTCCTGATGTCCCAGAGGTCAGTTAGCTCCCTTAATCACAGCTGCCTTTGAGCATTTATGCATCAGCACAGATTTGCAGTCTCCACAAGAAAGTGAGAGCAATTTTCAGCTGAATATTCTGTGTATTGAACTATGGAATGTACCATGGATAGCTGTGGTATCTATCATAGATAGAGAGATGCCAGGGCTTTCAGGAAGAATATAATTAAACAACCCCTTCAAAGTACTGAGATGTTTGTATAATACATTTTCTTTCAAATTTATGATCCCAAGGGAAAGAGTGACAAACATTTGTTTAAATCTCGAATTGTTTTATTCGTGAATTCTGAAAATTGTGCTCCTAAGAATTCATAGATTTATGCCAATTGTGATTCATTGGTGTCACACTTTAGGTTTGGTCCTTTCTTAATCATCTACATAAATCTCTTTCATGGAAGATGGTATTCTTGCTTTTATTTTATTTTCATATTTAAAAGGAGTTTTTTTTAATTAGGTATAAGTTTTGTATTGTTTTTCTGTTGTAATACCAAGGGATTACAACAGCAGTACAGATGTGCCTTTCATGGAACAGCCAACAACTAAATTGCTCACTCATGTTCCCAGGAGTTTTCATTGTTGAGACACAGAAGCATAGCATTTTATCCTGATTTATCTGTGCATTCAAATCAGCACGTGGATACAATATAAATATAATGTACAGGGTGATTTATGTTTATGTGATCAAAACTAAGCCTCTTCAGTTTCAGGCAAACATACATATTATTATTGTTATAGGACACCAGCAAACGAAGGAATTTTTAGGAGGTATTCTTGCTAAATTTGGTGATCATTTAATTTTTTCACAATTAAATGTTGGAGTGTAGACCATAATCACTACATCTTTATTATTCTTCCTCTGCCTACTGTGATACTTATTTGTCTTCCTTGAAAAAAAATGCAGTAAACAATCTGCAAAATGTTGAGTAACACTGATTAACTAATTATTTAATTATTAGTAAATCACTGACTTACTAATAAAAGCTATATTTTCTGCTTTCTAAAAATAAAGTAGTTGCTCCTTTTTGTAGTAAACTATACTATTGAAAAAAAGATGGAAATAATGCAGGTACATTTGCTTGGTTTAATTCCCCCCCCCACACACACACACACACATTTGTCAGCAATTTTCTTACTGTTTTCTAGAGCAGATTTAAATGTAAGTTGATGCAATGTTTCTAATACTTTTTTTTCATTCAGTGGTGTTTAATTCTTGTAGACTGCCTGGACAAGTCCCTGCAGTTTTCTTGGCAAGATTTCTCAGAAGTGGTTTAGGAGACTAAAAAAAATATCCAAAGAATTAGATGCTATTGGGTCAACACCAAAGGAAATATACATGGGATTTGCCAAGATTCAGAATCTGATTGATGGTTGCCTGCTATCCAGAGCTGCTGCTGAATATTCCATTTTCAGTGAGAGAAGCTCCAGGTAATCATTTAGCACACACTGAATTTATTAGTTGAAATCAGGGGTGGGTTCCTCCCGGTTCGGACTGGATCGCCCAAACCATTAGCGACCCGCTGGTGATGTCACGGATCCGGTTCGGTCGGTGCCGGTCTGTGGGCGGCGCCATCTTTTTTTGAGAATTTTTTGTGAATTTTTTACTGTTTGGAAGGTTTTTCCTGTTCTGCTGCTTGAAAAAGGGCCCTCCCGCCTGCCCCTGGGTTTATACTGACCTTTATTCCTTCGCCCGAAGCACAGCTGGTCAGCTCCTCAGCTGTGTTTCGGGCTGATTGCAGCTACTGAGCATGTGCGGAAGCAAAATTGCACGAGGGAAACACGCAAGCGGAGCGCAAAACGTCACGATGCGAACGGGTGGGGAAGGTAAGTAGAACCCACCCCTGGTTGAAATCAAAGAAATATCAACTCATTCTGAAGTTGATTCCATGTTTCTGAAGCATAGTTTCAGTGAGAATTGAAGCAAAGAGAGAAAGAGAATGTAACAGACAAAATGATTGAATTTATGTGGCAGCTCCTTGTGACATGGATGATGCATAGATCGATAAGTAGATAGGTTAGGTTAGGTTAGGTTAGGTTAGGTTAGGTTAGGTTAGGTTAGGTTAGGTTAGGTTAGGTTAGGTTAGGTTAGGTTAGGTTAGGATAGGATAGGATAGGATAGGATAGGATAGGATAGGATAGGATAGGATAGGATAGGATAGGACAGGACAGGATAGGACAGGACAGGACAGGACAGAACAGATAGATAGATAGATAGATAGATAGATAGATAGATAGATAGATAGATAGATAGATAGATAGATAGATAGATAGATAGATAGATAGATAGATAGATAGATGAGAGAGACAGAGAGTTTTGATATGGTTAGCATTTGTATGGGAGACCATGAGGCAGTACCAGGATGGAAGTTATACTTGGAAATTTTCTAGAAGAAAGCAGTTGCAATGCTCTTATTGCTAAATAAGCTACATGGATGTATCCCTGAAGCCTTCAGGAGCTACGTTTTAGTGCAGGGAGATTTTTAGTATTCAAAAGCAGCTCCCTTTGAGAGGATTTGTTTTATTCGATCAATATATATGATTATTCTCCTAATAGATAGGAAATATAAATCCAAAACAATAGGCAAGCAATGTGAATATGAAATAAGATTGTTTCTTTTTGTTGACTTTCTTCCATAGGTTACCTTTTAAATTGTTCTTAAACAGGTAGTCCTCAACTTTTGACTGGTAAAAAAAAAACATCCATTGTGGACAATCCAAAAAACATCCATTGTGGACATTGTTTGCATAATAACTATAACATTTGCTTAATAACTGCCACCAAAAAAATATGGTAAAATTGAGTCAGTCACATGATGATCCACTTAACAACCAAAACAATTTACAACCATAACTCCAGGCTCGTTTAGGATCAAAGGTCAAGGATTGACCTTTGGAGCCGAGGTGGCGCAGTGGTTAGAGTGCAGTACTGCAGGCTACTTCAGCTGACTGTTCAGCAGTTCAGCGGTTCAAATCTCACCGGCTCAAGGTTGACTCAGCCTTCCATCCTTCTGAGGTGGGTAAAATGAGAACCCAGATTGTTGGGGGCAATATGCTGACTCTGTGAACCGCTTAGAGAGTGCTGTAAAGCACTGTAAAGCGGTATATAAGTCTAAGTGCTATTGCTATTGCCTGTAGTTGTCATTGCACATTAGGTTTTGCCAGTGAAAAAGAACATTTTAGCAATGCAGAAATGGGGAATGATTCTTTGGAAAGATGTTGGTCTTCACTTGTATTTTCCCTGTAAAACAAGAGATTCCATTGCAGTGTTTTAGGATGAGATTCAGAGGTGGGATTCAGCAGGTTCTGACCAGTTCTGGAGAACCGGTAGTGGAAATTTTGAGTAGTTCGGAGAACCGGTAAATACCACCTCTGACTGGCCCCGCCCCCATCTATTCTCTGCCTCCCGAGTCCCAGCTGATCGGGAGGAAATGGGGATTTTGCAGTATCCTTCCCCTGGAGTGGGGTGGGAATGGAGATTTTACAGTATCCTTCCCCTGCCACGCCCACCAAGCCACGCCCACCAAGCCAAGCCAAGCCCACCAAGCCACGCCCACAGAACTGGTAGTAAAAAAAATTGAAACCCACCACTGATGAGATTGTTCTGTGATTGCACCAGGAAGAGAAAGACAAGACATGTAAAAAAGATATGATGAAAAATTTACTGCTTTGTTTTATTTAAAAGTTATGTATGCTTATGCTGAGCAGAGCTTCCACAGTTGTTTAGAAACACAAGGTAAAGTGCACAAATAAAACAACATGTTAAGATGCTCTCCCTCAAGAAATATTTCTAAAATGTTGGCATTGTTACATTTAGGTAAGACCAAGTCCCTTGGACTTGAACGCTCAATCCATATGGAGGCTCCCCTTCCCCTTTTTAATATATCTTCTAGTTTTTACTCTCCAAGTGACTGACGAGATGCCTAGAATACTGAAGAAATCAAGTCCGTGTAGAGTTTAAGCTTGTTTGTGTCTGTGTGGATGGATCTTTTGTTTAATTAAGAAATCTTTCAGATTGATATTCTGCACCACATAGGAATCAATGCTGCGCCCAATTGTTCTCATAACATGGCATGTTTGAAGAACTAAATCACTTTTTTGTAATTTTATTAAAGGTTTTAGATAGAGCAATAAAAGATACAAACTAGAAGAAAAGAGAGGGGGAAATACAATAAGAAAAAAAAATCTGTCCCCTCCTGAGAAAGTGACTTTCCATCTTCATTGTGGCAAGCATAAACAATCTCTTCGCTTCGCTTCCCCTTAGCTAACAAATATGAAACTCTTCCTCCCACAATCCATCTCTTCACAGTAGGCAAATCAAATAAGTAACCTTATTTTTCAATCCAGTTACCAGTGAAAGATCCAAAGAAAGCTCTAAGATTTTAATCAACATGTATAAAACTCAACCTTCCACATCTCAATACTTAATTGTAACAAAATCCTATTTCAAAGGCATAAAATGGTCCCAATATCATAAAGTGAACAAATTAAACAAAACCCAAGTCTGACATGACAGAGACCATTTCTCCTAAGACAAGCTCCAATGCCAACGTTCTAAATAGCAATGTATCCCATTCGAATGCACATCCCATATCTCTACTCTGAGCTACTGTATAAGCATGTCCACATTTCACAGATCTATATACCGCTAAAACTGTCGTGTCTGTCTGTAACCTTCAGATGAGCAAAAATTAGAAGGTATAGGCAACAACTATTAAAGCAAGGTAACTCAAATGAGCTAGCTCACAGACTGCCAGGACCTATGACTCCCATTGGAATGACATTTGAGGAAGTTGTGGCGGCATTCGTGCAACCTAGCCTTCCAACCAGGGGTGAAATTCAGCAGGTTCTGACAGGTTCTGGAGAACCGGTAACGGAAATTTTGAGTAGTTCGGAGAACCGGCAAATACCACCTCTGGCTGGCCCCAGAGTGGAGTGGGAATGGGGATTTTGCAATATCCTTCCCCTGCCACGCCCACCAAGCCACGCCCACAGAACCGGTTGGGAAAAATTTTGAGTTTCACCCCTGCTTCCAACTATACTTCCCAGAAACTTGTGGATTACCTTGAGCAAGGGAAGATGAGAGGTTTACATCTCTGCCCTTTTCCCTACCTCCCTCTGGCCCTGCATCCAATCAGCTGGTGTCAAGGCCCAACAGGCAAGAGGAGATTGGCCACTTTGGAGCCAAGACTAAAACAGCAGTGGTTAGTGAAGGAAGGGCAAGGAAGTGGTGCTTGCTAGGGAGGTAAGCCTAGCTGGAGGGAGCTAATGGTTGATGGATGGTGTCTCTTCCTACCTGGAGGGAGGGGGATCTTGTGGACATGCCAGTATGGAGAGTTGGGTTGCAGTTTCCCTTTTGTTCCCTCTCCCTCCAGCAAAGTGGCAGGCAGTTCCGCAGATCAGCCAAGGATGAGGTGATTTCCGATGCTCCCTGCCAGTTTCCTACCAGCAAAGTCACTTGGCAGGAAGGGAGTCACTCACGTTCTCATGGCTTTTTTGCCCACCTGTGGTCATTCCATTGTTATCCCACCCCTCAGAAAAGTGGCAGGCAGTTCCCCAGGTCAGCCTAGAAGGGGGAAGAGTGACTTCTGATGCTCTCTGCCAGCTTCCCACAAGCAAAGTCAATGGGGAAGCCAGCAGGAAGTCCCACTCCTGCATCCAAACCATTGCAAAAAAAAAAAAAAAAGACCAGAGCATCTCCTCCAGCAGTCAACGCTCATACAAGCAGGGATTAACACCAGGATTAACACCAGGATTAACACCAGGATTAACACCAATCAAGCAGTAAACAATACTATGTGATCACTGGATGAGCAGACAAGGAAAGCTATTGTCTCACGATCCCCTGCAAAAGATTATATGGTTTAGAACAGGGGTCTCCAACCTTCGCAACTTTAAGACTTGTGGACTTCAACTCCCAGAGTTCCTCAGCCAGCAAAGCTGAGGAACTCTGGGAGTTGAAGTCCACAAGTCTTAAAGTTGCCAAGGTTGGAGACCCCTGGTTTAGAATGTCAGCAGAGCACAGCAGATAGTGAAGGTGACTGAAAACTGAGAGGTTGGAAGTGCAGGTGGTATTGAAATGTCCACGATTGGTTGAAATCCTAATAAGCCAGAGAACAAAGAAGCTAAATGAAAATGTATGTGGTCCAGGTCCTTTTTTCCCCCCAGCAGACATACACTATCCACTTATTCAGCAGAAATGAAAACTAGAAGCAAATATGAATACTGTTGTTCAGTGAATTCAAGGATTTCTTTTCTTTCCACAGTGAAAAAGGAGTTCATTGAAAGAAGGCTGATACTTTGAATTACAAACCGTATCAGCTGAAAAATTTAAAGTTTTGCTTTGGTTTTTTTTAAAATAGTTTTTATTAATTTTCCAACGTTAAAAAACACAAATACAAAATACAAATACAAAAAAAGTAAAATAAAATAAAATAAGTAAATAAATAAAAATGAAAAATAATAAGACAAACATCAAATTGAACAAATACAAAATACATACAAATATAAACATTAAGAACACTATACAATATATTTTACAGTATTTGTGTCAATATGAATATACTACTTTCCTACTTTACCATTTAACTTGGTACATGTTTTTTGCTATTAATAGTTTAACCTATAGTTTATTTGCATAAATATTTTGTCATTCAGATTTTAGGTTTTTCTGTTTCTTACTTTGGTTACTAATTTCTAGCCTGGTTCCTAATTTCTAGCCAATTGTAAAACCTATTCCAAATTCTGTAATAATCCGATTCCTCTTTTTCTTTTAATTCCATCGTCATCCTATCCATTTCAGCGCATTCTAAAATCTTACTAATCACCATTTCTTCGGGGGGGGGAACCTTTTTTTGCTTCCAGTGTTGTGCAAAGGTAATTCTGGCTGCGGTTAGTATGTGAAGAGTTAAGTACTGTTTATCTTTTTCCATTTTCTGATCCAGTATTCCCAATAAATACAGTTCTGGTTTCATTTGGATTTTGTATTTCATCATTCCTTCCAACCATTTCCTAATTTTTTGCCAAAATTTCCTTGCATGTGGACAAATCCACCACATGTGGTAGAATGTTCCAGATTTGTGACTACATTTCCAACATTCTGGGGACAGGTTTGGAAACATTTTGGCCAATCTCGCTGGTGGCAGATGCCATCGGTAAAACATTTTATATAAATTTTCCTTATAGGCCACTGCTATTGTAAGTTTATAATTGATTTCCCATAATTTATCCCATTGGTCCAAATCAATATTATATCCAAAATTTCTCGTCCAACTAATCATTGTTTCCTTAACTGTTTCTTCTTCTAATTTAAATCTTAAAAGGAATTTATATATTTTTTGCTTTGGTTTTAATTGAGCACCCTTTCCTCTTTTCTACTAGTGGGCTATTAACTTTTTGGTTGGCTTTGTGAACGAAATATTTGAGAAACTAGATGGGAGAATGAGATTTTGTTGGGTCTTATGGAAGTCTTGGTGGCTTTTCATACCATTAACTACAATATATTTATCGATCAACTGGCAGCCAAGTGCAATAAAATCTTTGAGCTGAGGTTTTCTTTACAATCTTTATTATATTGTAAAATATTCTTAACAACTGCTTGGATACAAGTTGGAATCCCTCATTTTTTTAATTTCTCCTTTTTATCTCCAATGCTTATTTCACACTTGCTGCTATTTTGTCATGTCATGTTTCCATTTGATAAATAAACCCTGATTTTTCACTCTCAGTGAAATAGTTCTTGGGCAATTTGAATTTTCATAGAGATGTTGTTATTAAGAATCCTGTTTTTTAAATTGTTTGGTGAAATTAGAGGCAGCAGCTAATTAAGTTACTAAAAACTCCTTTTTAACTTATCCATTCGGTTCATTTTTATTCAATTTTAATGTTTAATGAATTAAACCAAAGAATGAAGCTTATATGTATTTATTTATATCCCACCTTTATTATTTTTTTTACAAATAACTCAAGGTGGCAAATTTACCTAGCACAACTTCCTCCTCCTATTTTCCCCACAACAACAACCCTGTGAGGTGGGTTGGGCTGAGAGAGAAACACTTTGAGCCAGTTGCATGCTCCTTGTCCTTTTCTAATAGGATCAACCTTGTATCACTGAGGAACAGGCATTGGACAACCTCATACTTTTACACAACTTTTGTTTCTCCTTCATTTACCAGGATCATATATCATAAAGCCATGGATTCAGGGGTGGGCTGCTATGGGTTTGCCCAGGTTCGGGCGGACCCATAGCTAACGTTATGGCCAGTTCGACGAACCACCAAATCCGACCCCTGGCTGGCCTCGCCCANNNNGAGGACCTCCTGGGGGTTTCCAGGGGTTCGGGAGAACCTCTAGCTCAGATTCTGTGCAGTTCGCAGAACCCCCAAATCCCACTCCTGGCTGGCCCTGCCCACCCCGCCCCTCCCAGGAGTCTCCACGTGGTCCGTTTTGGATGTGAGGTAAGTGCAGGGCCCGCGTGGAGGCTCGGGGAAGGTGAAAAACGGGCCTCCCGGAAGTTCCAGAAGTCCAAAAATGGGCCCGTTTCCGGCCTCCGGAGTGCCTCCAGAGCCCGGGGGAGGCAGTTTTCGTCATCCCAGAGGCTTGAGGAAAGCCTCTGGAGCCTGGGGAAGGCGAAAAACGGGCCTCCCGGAAGTTCTGGAAGTCTGAAAACGGGCCTGTTTCCGGCCTCCGGAGGGCCTCCAGAGCCAGGGGGAGGCAGTTTTCACCAGGGGTGAAATGCTCCTGGTTCGCTCGTACCTGTCAGTCGCCGTAGAGCCAGTCGCCAAGGTAGCGCGAGGCGCCGCCCACCCACCCGGACGCCACCATTTGGGTTCTTTTACCCTCTGTGCCTGCGCAAAGCATTCTGTGCATTCGCAGAGGGTAAAAGAACCCAAATGGCGGCGTCTGGGCGGGTGAGCAGCGCCTCGCGCTACCTTGGCGACCGGCTCTACAGCAACCGACAGGTACAAGCGAACCGGGAGCATTTCACCCCTGGTTTTCACCCTCCCAGAGGCTCGAGGAAAGCCTCTGGAGCCTGGGGAAGGCGAAAACGCCTCCTCCCCCACCCTGGTACAGGAGGCCGACTAGGCCACGCCCACCATTGCCATACCCACCCAGCAACCGGGCAGAGAACCCATTGCTGAAATTTTTAAAGCCCACCCCTGCATGGGTTGCTTAATCATACCTTGCTAAATATATCACAGTTAGCAACCATTGTCACCTTAGTGATTCATTTTCTGTCAAATGGGACGTCAGCTCAGGTCTTTCTGCGTTGAACATATTACTTCTTATTCAAACACTTTGAATTTATTTTGCTTTTTTATCTCGATAGCCCTTTCACCCGATGAGTCTCAGCAGGATTTAAAGCTATCATATCTGTGCTACAAAAATGGGAATGACCACCAGCTAGCAGAGTGAGATAAAGAAAACACTAACATCTTGCCTGCATCTAGTGGTCAACTGGACTTTAGCAGCACAGATATGGTAGTTTTAAATAAGTCAATGGACAGGCCCACCAGCCCTTGCAGGTTGTCCTCCACTTATAACCATTTGTTTAGTGACCATTCGAAGTTACAACTTATTGACTTAGAACCGGTTTTCCCACTTGTAACTGTTGCAGCACTTGATCAAAATTCAGGTGCTTGGAACTGGCAACTATTTATGACAATTGCACTGTCCCAGAGTTGTGTGATTACCATTTGTAACCTTCTCAGCCAGCTTCCGACAAGCCAAGTAAATAAGGGAATCATGACTGCATGATTCACTTAACAACGGCAGGAATTCACTTAACAATTGTGGCATAAAAGGTCATAAAATGGGGCAAAACTCATTTAACTGCCTTGCTTAGCAATGGAAATTTTGGCCTCCATTGTGGTCGTAAGTCGAGGACTTTCTGTATAGTTTTAACTCGCCTAAGCTGAAATTCAGCAAAAAAAAAAATTATAATTGTCTATCTGAAACTCAGCCATATCAAAGATGAGAAATTTATGGCCTCCTTGATATTGCTGAACAATCACTCCCAGATCAGCCAGCTAGCATGGTCATTTGCCGTGGTTGCTGGAAATGCTAGTTCAGCAATATCTGAATAGCTCAATATTCCCCATCCTTGAGCTACAGCTAGCGAATTCCAGCATTTGGCTGATAGTTCTGTGCATATTTATTTAGGGTGAGTGCAGAATGAGCATTGCTTCAGATATTAACCATGCAAAAGATTATGCTGCAAATCTAGTTTTAATTTTCTAAAGATGAACTTATTGGATAAGAGGTTTGATCGATGAAGGAAAAAGGTCTGTGAAGATTCTCAGTCATCCAGGTCATGGTTGTCTCTTTGAGACAATGAAGGAAAACATTCTCAGTCTGAATCTCATTTCTTCCATGAATGCATCCTTAGATAATCCATTCCATCTCACCATCCTGCCCTCTTCACTTCTTTTTATCTAATGAACGAACAGTAATGCCAATCTATCATTAATGGGTTCACACATTACAGTAAACTATGACTTGTTTTAGCAGTAACTTTGAAATATATCACAATGACTAGATCCCCACAGTATGATGATGCATAATCCAGGGTTTTCTGCAGAGGTGGGTTCGCTGACAGAAACCATAATTTGGATTTAATGTGATATATGAACCCGCTCACTGTTAAATACTTAGAACACTTGTAAAGCTTACAAAACCATATTATGTTGTTATTTTATCTACAGTTTTGATAAAAAGCGACCCTGTATAATTCTAAGTTGATTGTTTTAGTCCCTAATGCGTATCATTTGGGCTACATGGCTTTTTCAGGAGAAAAAAATTAGATTAGGCTCTCAGATGATATAAAAGAAAGTCCACTATTGCAGCCCAAATTTATTTTACTCCCACAACAATATGTTCACATCTTGTCTTTAATGAGCCTTTTTAAAAACACTTTATAATGCTTTGGTAGTAAGACCACACTTGGAATATTGCATCCAGTTTTGGTCACCATTGGATGACCAAATGTTGAAAAGGAGTTCAGAGAAAAGCAACAAAGACGATTCGGGGACTGGCAACTAAAAGATACAAAGAACTGTTGCAGGAATTGAATATGTCTAGTTTAATGAAGAGAAGGACTAGGGGTGACATGATAGCAGTGTTCCAGTATATCAGGGGCTGCAACTAAGAAGAGGGAGTGAAGCTATTCTCCAAAGCACCTGAGGGTAGAACAAGAAGCAATAGGTGGAAACTAATCAAGGAGAGAAGCAACTTAGAACTAAGGAGAAATTTCCCGACAGTTAAAACAAATAATCAGTGGAACGACTTGCCTTCTGAAATTGTGGGTGCTCCAACACTGGAGGTTTTTAAGAAGAGATTGCACAACCATTTATCTGAAATGTTATAGGGTTTCCTGCTTGAGCAGGGAACTGCACTAGAAAACCTCCAAGATCCCAACTCTGTTATTCTGTTAAAACCTCAGAGTTCTTCCTCTTAGTCTTCATAAATTCAATCAAGTATGTTGAAGGTACAGAGTTGGCCTTCTTCTATCTGGTGGCAGCCACATACATCAAATAAAAAAATCCCATCATTTTTCCCCAATAATTGGCATGATGAGATTTGTCTGCTGGTAGAACTGTAAAGCTTCAGTTTATAGAAGAACTGTATTAATTGTTTTTGCTCATGGATGTACATGTTATTAAGCTCATTATTATATGTCTACTATATTCTATATCCGTTTTTCCTCCAAGGAGTCAAGACAATGTATTTTAGATTGCTGATTTCTCCAGAGAAGAATTTAGCTCTTTGTCGCTGTTGTTTATGCTGTGAAGTGTCATTATTAGTGTTGCAGTAGTGTATTAATAACTAACAGTCTTTTAGATAATTAAAATCTGTTGTGCCCATCTAAATCTGTTCCTCAAAGTATTATGAGGAAGGTATGTAAGAAAGTGAGCTATACTGGTCCATAAGGGGGGAAAATCCATGTCCACCAAATATATTTTAACATATGTTTTAACTTTTAAACTTTCCATCATGGAAAATGCTGCAAATCTCTAAGTATGTATATCAAGGGAGAGATACAGACTTAAATGAATTCATCTCTTCTAAACACCCTGCAGGTTTCAGGTAACTGGTTGGGTAACCAAACATGTAAGATCTGATCCATCATTTTTAAAAATATAAAAATAGTCTTTTTTTCCAACTTGAATCAAAACATTCAGCTTGTTACAAAGTAAGAAGAATCTGGCAGTGATTATATTTATGAAACTGGGATCAATTATGTCTGGAACACTTAGTTACAAAATATAGAAACCACATTGGGCTGTGTTGCCTAATGGTTGGATGGAGAATGACCATCCGAGTAAAATTCTGTCTTCAAGCAGTAAGTCCTCCTCTTCCATTTATCAAAGCTTTTTTTCCTCGTCCATCTTAAATGTTTTTATGTGTCTTCTCTTGCCTCTTTCCAATATTGGCAATTTTAAATTAAATATATTGGTCAAAGGACAACACCTGTGTTCTAGATGGGACTGTGGCAGGTGTGAAACAGAGAGTGTACATAGTTCCTCACCACCCCCAGAGAAAAATTGTTTTTGTCTATATTTGACAGGCCCGCGAGAACTTAGTACAGTGTTAAGATATTAAGTACAAAGTAGCTCCCAGCTGTCTGTTAGGTGGCTCTATTAGCAATTGCTGTACTGAATTTAAAATGGAAAAACATGTACATCAAGTGGCATCAGTGAGTCACCAGGAAACCAATGACTCAATTTGGTTCTCTGAAATTCCACTGGAGGTGTTAGTGACAAGCCCCCCACAGCAACTGCCTTTGCAGATTTCCCAGTGGCAGCAAGAAAACCAGATGAGGTGTCATTTCAAATGACATTTGCTGTGTCAGGACCAATAAGGGAACTCTCCATCGCTCTCCACAGAAAGACTCTTGCCTTATAATAAGTTTTCGGTCCTTCCTCTTGGCATCCTTTGGCCTGAATAGGGAATGCAGTAATTTTCTTTAAAAAGAGCCTATTTCTATCAATCTCTTCCTCTTTTTAACATAGGATGAAGGCCTTTATGAAGGGAACTGAATCACACAAACCAACCAGCTGGATTTAAATATCCCATTTCCCACTGCAAAATGGCTTTAGATTGGCATCCTTCGTCTCCACCCCCCTCGCAGAAATCACTTCCCTGCTACTCACATTGCAGCAGTCGTGCAAAGCGTGCACGGAGCCGACGTTTTCTTTTGACTGAACTGTCACGCTGGGCGAGCACCTCACTCTCTGATCGCTTGTCTGCTCAGATGAAAGACCCACTCTACTCTTTTATTTCCAGTGGGGCTGTTTTGCCAGGACTTCAAGGCAGAGGTCTGGGGTTGCTGCAGAGAGTGACAGGCGTTTCCCTTTGGTTTCTCCTGCAGGCCAACGGCAGTGTGAATGCTTGTGCAGGAGAAAGTTGAAGAGTTCGTTTGAAATCGGAGATAGCAGGCAGTTCCACTGAAGCACAAAATTATTTTACTGCAGCACTGGAGGCGAAAGGCAAGCCTAAAGTGTCTGGAGTGGAACCTCTCTGTAGAGCAGAGGTCTTCAAACTTGGCAACTTTAAGACTTGTGGACTTCAACTCCCAGAATTCTCCAGCCAGCATAGCTGGCTGGAGAATACTGGGAGTTGAAGTCCACAAGTCTTAAAGTTACCAAGTTTGAGGACCCCTGCTGTAGAGACTTCTGCAGATTGCATTATGAACCAGTTTGGCAAAGTGGTGAAGGCACCTGGCTAGAAACCAAGAGACCGGGAGTCCTAGTCCTGCCTTATTGAGCGGGGCGACCTTGGGCCAGCACATTCTCTCTCAGCCCTAGAAAGGAGGCAATGGCAAACCACTTCTGAAATCTTGCCAAGAAAACTGTAGGACTTGTCCATGCAGTCACCAGAAGTCAAGACTGACTTGACAGCATGTGATCTCTCCCAGATCACAATATACCTTTAATTGGTTATGAGCCCTGGTGGCGCAGTGGTTAGAGTGCAGTACTGCAGGCTACTTCTGCTGGCTGCTGGCTGCTGGCTGCTTGCAATTTGGCAGTTCGAATCTCACCAGGCTCAAGGTTGACTCGGCCTTCCATCCTTCCGAGGTGGGTAAAATGAGGACCCAGATTGTTGGAGGCAATAGACTGACTCTGTAAACCGCTTAGAGAGGGCTGTAAAGCACTGTGAAGCGGTATATAAGTCTAAGTGCTATTGCTATAATTGGAATAAGAAGTATTTGATTGGGTTATGGCATGTAGCAATAGCACTAGCAAAACACCTAGATTTATATACCGCTTCATAGTGCTTCATAGCCCTCTCTAAGCAGTTTACAGAGCATATTGCCTCCAACAATCTGGGTCCTCATTTTACCCACCTCGGAAGGATGGAAGGCCGAGTCAACCTTGAGCCTGGTGAGATTCGAACTCCTGGCAGTGAACAGTGAGTTAGCCTGCAATTCTACATTCTATCCACTGTGCCACCACAGCTCCTCATATTAACACAATCAGAATGTTGAAATAATGGGGATGAATGTAATGGCGCCCTTGAGCAAAAGGGTCTAAGAATGTATTTGTTAAAAATGTTACCTTTTCTTTAGTATTGTCGAATGCCCTTGCTTTCTAGTACTTCTGCTGCCTCTCGGTATTTGAGTCCGCATCCCTTTGTGGCCATTTCATTTCCCTGGGAAAGTGTATTATGGCTAACTTGATCCTACATCCTTATGTTTCCTTAAAGGAGAAATCCTGCCATGTGAGAGTAGGCATCCAGTACAAGCCACAGAAATGTAATTTGCACAATCACACGTATGATGCCATTTGCACCCTTCTCCTTCAGCAGATACCCATGCCAATGGAGCTAAGGATGAGGCAGTCTGGGAAAAACAAAATGAAAGCTGGCAAGCACTGTGCTAGAGCAAAGCGGGCAGGGCATTCAGGATCTGATCTCACTTCTCTGTGACAAGAAGGCAGACAAATGGAGCACAGCTTGAGAGAGCACAAATCTTCTAACTCCTCCAACTCCCCCCCACCACCATCATCCTTGCCTCCAACTCATAGGGTGGTCTTTGGAAGAAGAGGCAGGATCCCTTTTCTTTAAGACAAGCCAGATGATATTTTTCCTGCTGTCACACAACTGCTTTTGAAAGAAGAAGATGCAATTAGTTCATGACAATGCCTATCAAAATAGTATGTGCTTGGGCCTGAAGACCCCCCCAGAAGTTATAACTCTATTTATATGCATGCAGTGTCGAACACTGTGTTGGTTGGTTAGTTAGTTGGTTGTTAGTTTGCTCAAACTGTACCACTGCTGCGTGAACTGAATTGACTCCTAGTTTTGTTCTGAGGGCAATTCAAGATGCTGGCTGTTACCTTGACAGCCCTACATGGCACAGGAATGTGAGTTGCATCAGGGGGCTGCGGTTGTGGCATCGTGGTGTGTGTGTTGGTTTTACAGTTTTCCTTTTGATTGCCTATATTGTTTTACTAGTAGCTGGATACCCATGCTTCGCTACGAAACTGAACTCCTTAGCATGGAGTAGAATGTCTAAACTCCCAACCTGCAGGCTGGATGAGTCACGCGCTGGAAACGCCCACTGGCAGAACAGAGTTCTTTTCAGGTGGGGAGGGGGAGTAGAATGTCTAACTCCTTAGGATCAGAGCGTGTTAATAATAATATAAGAAATAACTAATGATCTGATGGTCATTTTGAAAAATCCTTTCTTAGCAAGCACCTAGAAGCCAAGAGGAACATACGTGCCAAGTTTCAAGTTTGTAGGCTTTACGGTTCTAGAGATTTCGTGATGATGCGTGTGTGGTATTTGGCTTTTATATATATAGATTGGCTGTAAGCTGCCCAGAGTTGGCCTGAACATGGTTGGCTATGCAATGTTTGAAATACATGGATATATACACATACAATCCACCTTCCCTTAAGCTGCCAGAGAAGAGAGATACGGATGTTATATCCTGTCCCTATGTGCAAAGTTTTCTGTAACTACCACCCCTTTTTCTGGAGGCAGGGAGGTTTCTTTATTTTTACAGTGAATATACTGTGTTATGTCTCATTACAGGTAGTCCTCAACTTACGACCACAATTGAGCCCAAAGTTTGTGTTGCTAAACAAGACGTTTGTTAAATGAATTCTGCCCCCTTTTATCACCTTTCTCACCACAGTTGTTAAGCGAATCACTGGCTTCCCCATTGACGTGGCTTGTCAGAAGGTCGCAAAAGGGGATCATGTGACCCTCCAGGACACTGCAATCGTCATAAATATGAGTAAGTTGCCAAGCATCTCAATTTTGATCACGGGGATGCTGCAACTGTCGTAAATGTGAAAAACGGTCTTCAGTCACTTTTTTCAGTGCTGTTGTAACTTCGAACAGTCACTAAACAAACTGTTGTAAATCGAGGATTACCCTGTATCGGTTTGAATCCATCGAAATAGCTGTCCATGCATGCCTGATGAGCCCCAATATAGGATGAAACCAATTATGTACTGCCTCCTGGTGGTCAGTATTAGTAAGAATGTCTAGCCAGGTGGAAGAAGAGAAGGAATTGAGATTGAGCTGTCCCAAATTGGCATTTTTCTCATTTCTTGACTCCTCCCTCCGCCGATTGTCGTCTTCTTCTTCTTCTTCTTCTTCTTCTTCTTCTTCTTCTTCTTCTTCTTCTTCTTCTTCTTCTTCTTCTTCTTCTTCTCCTTCTTCTTCCTCTTCCTCTTCCTCTTCCTCTTCCTCCTCCTCCTCCTCCTCCTCCTCCTCCTCCTCCCCCCCCCCCCTTCCCCCCCCCTCCTCCTCCCCCCCGCCCTCCTTCCTTCT
>QLTV01002835.1:1060703-1074165 GCA_003457575.1 Thermophis baileyi
CTCTCCATCCATCTGCCTATTTATCTTCCAATCAGCTAAATACCCAAAATATTTAATGATAAATGGGATATTTCTCTTATATACCTTATACCTTGTGGTCCTCAACTTATGACCACAATTGAGCTCAACATTTATGTTGCTAAGTGAGAAATTTGTTGAGTTTTGCCCCATTTTATGACTTTTCTTGTCACATTTGTTAACCAAATCACTGCAGTTGTTAAATTAGTAACACGGTTGTTAAGTGAATCTGGTTTCCCCAATGACTTTGCTTGTCAGAAGGTCGCAAAAGGTGATCACATGACCCCGGGGCACTGCAACCTGGACATGATCCAGGACACTGCAACCATCATAAATGTGAGTCAGTTGTCAAGCATCAGAATATAAATCACATGACCATGGGGATGCTGCAATTGTCATAAGTCTGAAAAATGGTCACCAGTCACTTTTTTCAGTGCTGTTGTAATTTCGAACGGTCACTAAATGAACTGTTGTAAGTTGAGGATTACCTGTATTGCCAAAATCCTATAGTTAAATTAATCTGTTTACCACCTCAAAACAGTGTTTTTTATGAAGTGTATCTGTTTTTCAACAGGGCATTTCTCTGTGGAGGATAAAAATCAGAGAAAGGGTTCCAATTACTCTATTTTAACCCCCATCTTAGAATGACTGCTTCATGTTGTCATCCAGGGATTGTTTCCACAAGATAGAAAAGTTTCAGGCGGATGACCCTGTACTTGAGATTCTTGTAATCTTTCTCTGTAAAAGTCTCTACTAAGTCGTGATGTTAGGAGAATGACTCAGAGATCGGTTCATATGATGAATAGTCTTGGAAGCTTGGCAGTAAGTAACACCTATTCAGTCTGTTTTTTTACATTCGATGACAGATTTAATGTATTATTAACATATCATAAAATTTAATGGTGTGTAGGCTTTTTTGGTACCATCATGCACACGAACTCTTCCAGGTATGAAAAAAAGTTCTCTAATATGATTCAAAGTTTAAATGTTTATTTATTTCATAGATACAAGTTCCATTCTTCTAATGCATATAGAGTATACTATTTAGGATGATTTATAGGTATGCAAATTGGTCTCAATAACTTAGTTTTTTACCCCAACCCCCAAATCCATGTACTTTTCAACAAATTATTGAATGTGTCTCTTAGATTCCCAGATCTATCCAGAATGCAAATATCTCTTCTCTACCATTCAACTTCAGTAACTTTTTCTGGCCAGGTTCTCACCTTCTAATGGCTTTACTTTTTCTAGATTGCCAGTTCTTTCCTTACTCTCTAGCTTGCCCCCAAACAAGTGATCTTTTAAGATAAATTCTATACGTATTTATCTAGTGTTAAATTTATATCCTACCTTTTCCTCAGGGGCTAAAGGTGGAGTAGATAGCACTCCCTTCTCCAATTTTTCCTCATGCAACCACCATAACTCCCGGAGGGAGGTTGGGCTGAGAGAAAGCAAACAGAGCAAAGTTACCCAGTGAATTTCTGCAGCTATGGATGGTCTAGAATCTGGGTCTTCTGGATTCTAGTTTAACACTTTAGCCAGTTAACAAACATCTAGCCCAACAAGAGAAAGAAGAGACATCAACAAAATTAATCAGGAAAATTAAATTTAACAGTTTGATAATTGAGAAAGAAAAATGGTATTTCACATTAATGGGAGACAATTAAACAATGGAAAGGAAGGAACGGAATGGGACAACTCATCACAGCCAATTCACCGCAGCCAGCTCACCATGGCCAACTCACTACGGGACACCTTGTTGTGGGACAATTCAACAATTCAATTTAATTATATAAATAATTTAAAAAATATTTTAATTTTTTTCATTCACATTTCATTTTGTCCCTCCTTTGGCATCCTTTCTTTAATGATTCTATTCCACTATTTCTTCAATATTAGTTTAAGTCTTCTCCTACAGTGAGTTGTCCCATGGCAAGCTGGCCATGGCGAGTTGTCATACGGGCCTCCATGGCAAAACTTCAGAGGAGACAATCTTGTAAAGCAGTGTTTCTCAGCCTTGGCAACTTGAAGATCTGTGGACTTCAACTCCCAGAATTCCCTAGCCAGCCACACATCTTCAAGTTGCCACAGTTGAGAAACAAGTGTTCTAAAGGCCGGTCCTAATATTAGATAGACAAAGCAAAGATCCCCAGGCTGGGGATCATGAAGACAAGCAAGCTCCCACTTGTTGTCTTCTTGCTCTTACACCTAAGACTTTCTGTAACTGGTCTTCTGCTCTGCCTGGTACCTATCACAACTATGAAAGATGGATTAGAAAAGCGAGAATAAAATCCAGATGTGAATGTGTGGCACATTTCTTGCAATTTTTAAAACTGTTTAACAGAGGAGCAAAGTGTAGAATTATTTTGGGGTAGGGTGCACAGGAAAAGAAACCTTTTCGTATTTGAGTTCTAAATGGAGTGTACATAAATTACATTAATGCATAATTGCTTGCAGTATTACAATAAAGCCTGAATCCCATTATTTTGGGTGATTTACACTTCCACTGGAAGCATTCTCTTCGGGCATAATTGTGACAGAAATTATAGCAGAAAGGCCCAGCAGCCTAAGAAGAAGTTGTTAATGAGTCTTTTTTATTCTCCAAAGAGAACATTGGGTTATTTTGTTAATCAATATGCACCTCTGCCAAAATGAATAAAACCCAGTCATATATTCTTCTAAAACTGCTACAGCTATATTGCAGAAAGAATCAGCGAGAATGGCAAAATTTAAGGGATTTAGCCAGGTCCACTGATTTAAGGTACCTACTAATCAAACCATTATGTTACCAGACGACAAAGGTATAATTTGCTTTGTATAATGTAGAAAAATATGCTTGTATACACCCATTCATTCTGGCACATTTAAGTCACATTTATTAAATGAAAAGAAACCTGTCCCTATACTTAGGACGTCCATTAAAATAATAGAATATAAGACAGCTTAATTTCAATCTTAGAATTCAATGCGGACTTCTAAGTATGAATATATGATTGCTAATATAATACCTCCTTTTCTAAGACGTTGAAGTTATGTGATACAGAAATATATTCTTTAGGATTGAAAAGTGAATGGTTTTTAAAATGCCAGTCTAAACTGCTAAACTGCTTGTAAGTACAGTATATTTTGTGGTATATATTATTGCTCTATTGAAATAATACAAACTGATAGGGAATCTAAGTCTGTCTGTCTGTCTGTCTGTCTGTCTGTCTGTCTGTCTGTCTACCTATCTATCTATCTATCTATCTATCTATCTATCTATCTATCTATCTATCTATCTATCTATCTATCTATCTATCTATCTATCTATCATCTATTTTTTAAGAAGGCCATTGCATTACTTCTGTTAGTAACAGAAAACCAGAACAACTTATTTGCAGCTGCTTGTAAAATTATATTTTTTCCTCAAAAAGACAAATAACAGTCCAAAGCAAGCCGCTTGACCACTTTTTTCTGCTAAAGATCCTAAATATTTAAAGGATATTTAAATATTTATGTCCTCGAGTCAGTGTTGACTCCCGGCAACTGCTTGAATGGGTTTATGTATAACGAATATATAAAATCGATCAATCATGGATCAGTACATTTGAAAAACTGGAAGCAAATGAGATTTTCTGGATCCAAACATTTGAAAAGACATAAATCAGATTTAATCATCTTAAATCTTTAATCACCTAGTTTAGGATACTATGTCATTGCCATTTCGTTGCTTGTAATGTGTGACCCAATGATTTGGGAACTTGACTTCATTCCTGTGGGTTGTGACAAATATTTATTCAGTCATTAAATGGGCATTTCAAATTGTTCAAACTGATATAGTCTATTCAAAAGTAAGTTCTATTCATTTCAGTTGTATTTATCTCTGTGTAGGAAAACAACAACAGAATGAAAGTTTTGTTTTTTGAATTCAGAGTACTGGAGCCTGACTGCACATCCTTCAACATTTCCCAAATGAGACTAGGACTGCTGCTTCTTCAAATTTATTTATTTTTGTGAATGTGCACTAGATTACTAAAATCACATTGCATTCATCTCACTCACAGGCCCAAACTAGCTGCGACTTTTCAAAAATGTAGATATCCTTGGCAGGGTTTGGGGAACAAATGCCAGTGTGGATACCTGATTGAGATTGGAATCCAGTGTGGTTCCTGGAGTTTTAACGTTTTCCCCAGTACTGCAAACTAGATTTAGTTTGGAGACAGAAAAAGTTCCTTTTCCTTCCATCAGGATCAAATTTTTTGCTTATTTGCTTAGTTGAGGCTTCATTTTGAAAATGCAATAGCCTTACCGCAGGAGAACACTGGCAATTAAGTTTGCCTGTTTGCAGTCATTCTTCTTGTCACCCACAGGAGTTTCATTCCCAACATATAATAGCCAGTACAGGTAGTCCTTGACTTACAACCACAATTACCAGAACTTTTATTGCTACATGATGTGGTTATTAACAGAGGCACACCTGATTTTATGACTTTTTTTTGCCACAGTTGTTAAGCGAATCACTATGGACATTTAGCAAATCATGTGGTTGTTAAGCAAATCCAACTTTCCCCATTGACTTTGCTCATTGGAAGTCCTGTGGGAAGACCCTGGGATGCTGCAGCCATTGTAAATATATGCTGGTTGTCAAATACCTGAATTTTTGTCAGGGATGCTACACCAGTCATAAGTCACTTTTTTCAGCCGCATCATAACTTTGAACATTCATTAAATGGACGGTTGTAAGCTGAGGGCTACTTGTAGATGGATTAATCCTTTAAGCACTAATTAATTAGTATATCACTGAGGCCATGACCAAGTTCTTATCTGAGTGGTACAAAGTTTTTCCTTACAAAGGGCCAGTTCTAGCATCCTCAGGTAAGGTCTGAGAAAAACCTCACTCTGCAACCTTTGAAGTAGACTATCCCAAGATAAATGAGATTTGGCATAAGGCAAGTTTCTCCATTTCCTAAGCATCCTAATACCTGTGGCTGCTCGAGATCACTAATAACCCTTGTTTAAACAGAGGGGAAAACTCACCTGATATGGATAGCAATAGCAATAGCACTTAGACCAGAGGTCTGCAACCTGCGGCTCCGTAGCCACATGCGGCTCTTTGGGCCCTCTGTTGCGGCTCCCTGTCACCCTGTCGCGGCAGAGGGATGAAAGAGCCATCATCCTGTCACAGCAGTGGCATGGCCGGAGCCTTGGTGCGGGAGCGAAGCGCCCCTCTACTTGCCTTTGCGCGGCAACAGCATTCCGCCTTCATTGTGGTACATTTGCTGTTGCCGCCAGCAAAGAGGGCTGGGAGAGAACGACAGGGGCGGATCTTGTGGGGTGTGGGCCATCCCCCAAGCCTGGCCTTGTCGGCGGGGCCAAGAGAAAGAAGGGGGCAGTGTGGGTAAGTGCTCCCCTCCCCCGGTGGGGCCAAGAGAAAGAAGGGGGCAGCGTGGGGAAGTGCTCCCCTCCCCCGCCAAGCACCGAGCACAACAGCCCAGAGAGAGAGAGAGAGAGATGAGAGAGGGAGAGAGAGAGACAGAGAAAGGGAGATACCTATTTCCCATAGAAAACAAAACAAGGGGAGCCACAAAACCTGGGTAGGTGTGGCGGGGGGGGGTGTCATGTGACTGGGTGGGAGTGAGTGGTGTCAAGTTGACCACGCCCACCCAGGTTTTGTGGCTCCCATTGTTTTGCTTTCTGTGGGAAATGGGCCCAAGTGGCTCTTTGAGTGTTTACGGTTGCAGACCCCTGACTTAGACTCATATACCGCTTCACAGTGCTTTACAGCCCTCTCTAAGCGGTTTACAGAGTCAGCATATTGCCCCCAACAATATGGGTCTTCATTTTACCAACCTCGGAAGGATGGAAGGCTGAGTCAACCTTGAGCCTGGTGAGATTTGAATTGCCAAATTGCAGGCAGCCAGCAGTCAGCAGAAGTAGCCTGCAGTACTGCATTCTAACCACTGCGACACCGAGGCTTATGGGGTCAGGGGTGGGTTGTGGATCCTGTTGCTGCCGATTCGCTCAGGGTTGCGCCGTGTGCGTGTGCTTTGCGCGCATGTGCGCGGCCGCAATCAAAAATTGCTTCTGCGCATGCGCAGAAGCAAAATCCAAGATGGCGGCATCCATGGAGACACCGACAGAACCGGCTCCGTGACGTCATCACCGAGTTACTAATGGTTCTAAAGAACCGGATAGAACCGGTAAGAACCCACCTCTGCATGGGGTACTAAGTAATAATGTTCACAACCAATAGCTAAACCTGCCCTACTAAACCAGAAACAGATTCCTTCTCAGCGTTTGAATTAACTTTAAAGTATAATTATTATGAACTCTTCATTATCTGTTGTGAATGAAAACGTCTCTGGGCAAAGAATTTGGGCCAGTTCAAAATCGGCTCCAGACCCATCTGTTTCTATGATGTTGGCTCTTTTCAGAAGCCATCTCTTTTTCTGGGTTGATGAGTGAAACTAGAGCAAAACTGCCCTTTTGCAATGCTGGATGTTCTAGCTAGGTTATTTTCCCAGTGCCTCTCCTGCTGAACTACATTGAATTGGCTTAACCAAGGTGAAAACTGGGTGTAATTGCTCAAGTGAAAAATCCCCAAAGCATGCTGCCAATTGCTTTGCACTCCATCTGAACTCTGGCCAGAGAGAAATGGTTGCAAACAGGCAGATCAATCCTGAATATTTTTTTTTCAAAAGGGAGTTCTGGCTTGTTTAAGGCTGAGCTTCTTCTCCTCCCTTCTCCCATGATTGTAGCAGAATGCAGTTAGGATTAGAGCCTTGGGGGGAGGGAATTTTTATTTGTCTACAACTGAAGACACCTTGAGGATGGACACTGACTCTGCATTTTTGTGTGTCTCATAATGGTCACTTGGAGCGCTGGAGCACTTCCTGGCTTATGCTGAACTCAGCTTTTGCTGTGTGCCTATCGAGATTGACAGCAGTGAAGGCAACAGCAGCCTTGCTTCAAGCTGCTCTAAAGAATTTGGGGAGCAAAAAATGATTGGATAAAAATGCTCACGTGGGTCTTGCATACACTGTGGACAAACGCAGGTCTACTGAAAAGGGAATAAAAGCTGAATCTGTTAAGGGCTTAGCTTCCACACAAACACACACACACACACACACACCTTCTTTTTATAGGAGCAATTTGCTAGGTTTTTGAAGAGAGAGGGACAAAATAAAATGTACATGTATCACTTTAACCAATTCTTTCTTGAAAAATAAGCATGTTCTGCCTGACTGTGTTTAGTGTTTAGTGAAGTCAGTTTTTAATTGAACTATACTATACATAACAATCTAGGGTTGTCTATCTAGCATTGCCTAGTTCTGGGGTGTCAAACCCACATCGTCACGTTGTCACGTGACGTATCGCAACTTTTCCCCCTTCGCTAAAACGGGGGTGGGGGTGGCCCATGCATGACGTATCCGGCCCGTGGGCTATGAGTTTGACAGCCCTGGCCTAGTTTGATCCTCTTCTCCTTCCCCCACCCCCTCTGACAAATAGCAGTCAAGCAGTCTAAGAAAATGATGCCTACCCATAAAGGGGGGAAAATTGCACCAACTGGAGAAGTATATGGTCAAGTGCAGATTTATTTTGTGGCAAAAAGCCCCTTCTCTTTTTGTTGGATTAGTAAATAGCAATAGCACTTAGATTCATATACCACTCCACAGTGTTTTATTGCCCTCTCTAAGTGGTTTACAAAGTACTGCCACCAACAATCTGGGTCCTCATTTTACCAACCTCGGAAGGATGGAAGGATGAGTCAACCTTGAGCCGGTCAGGATCGAACTGCTGACAGTGGAATGCAGAATCAGCCTGAAATACTGCATTACCACATTGCTGGGACAAGTATGTAGCTGAGAACAGGAGGTATGTTAACTCTGTGAGGTTCCGAGGTGGCGCAGTGGTTAGAGTGCAGTACTGCAGGCTACTTCAGCTGACTGCTAGCTGCAGTTCGGTAGTTCAAATCTCACCGGCTCAAGGTTGACTCAGCCTTCCATCCTTCCGAGGTGGGTAAAATGAGGACCCAGATTGTTGGGGGCAATATGCTGACTCTGTGAACCGCTTAGAGAGGGCTGTAAAGCACTGTAAAGCGGTATATAAGTCTAAGTGCTATTGCCATTGCTATTCAGGGTCATGTACTGTATATCCATTTGCTGTTGTGGAACAAGGCTCTAAGAGAGAAATATTTGACAAAAATAGCATATAACCGATTTGTTTGATTGTGTTTGTTTGTAAAGTTACTCTGGGCAGCGAATAATAGAACCAGCAATTAAGACATTCTATAAAACCAATGAACATAAATAAAGCCTTTATTATTAAACCTTTCGATGCCCCGGCTTTTGTTTTCTAAAGACATCAATTTTAAGAGGGAGGGCCCACATAACTTTGAGTATCTAGCCAACATTATGGCTCATCATAACAAACAAACAAAGAATCTGGTTGTATCTGGTTAGAGGCCATTGGAAAAACCAAGGCTTATAAACTTGTTACCAAGATTATTACAGAAACATGTCCATAAAATTCCCTAGTCAATTAGAAGGAGGATTTACCTTTTTTCAGAGTGGTATGTAAAATTGTAGCAATAGTGTGGGGGTGGGAAAGGGATGATTAATTCTTTGTCACCCATAGAAAATAAAGAGGAGGTGGATTTTTTTTTTACTGCTGGAATATATTCATTTTAAAACTCAACTTCATTTTTCTGGAAAGAAAAGAAAAAAAGATAAAGAAAAAAGAAAAGATTAATATATTCCAATAGCATTGATAGCACTATATTGAAATAGAAATATCCTCCACAAATTCTCTTAAAAATACAGTGTTAAACATGTATGCTTTTTGCATTAAATTTATCCAAGTACTAACACCTGAGCATTGGCTGTGGCAAAGTTGAGGTCTTCTGCCATCTCGTGCACCCATCTGAAATATCATGCCTGGCCTTTCACTGAATGTACTTTTGCCAGCCAAGCAGGGATGAAATTCAGCAGGTTCTGATAGGTTCTGGAGAACCGGTAGCGGAAATTTTGAGTAGTTCGGAGAACCGGCAAATACCACCTCTGGCTGGCCCGAGTGGGGTGGGAATGGAGATTTTGCAATATCCTTCCCCTGGAGTGGGGTGGGAATGGAGATTTTGCAGTATCCTTCCCCTGCCACGCCCACCAAGCCACGCACACAGAACCGGTAGGGAAAAAAATTTGAATTTCACCCCTGCAGCCAAGGATACATCAGCCAAAGAACTACAGACCTACAAACCAACAATTTTTACAATTCATGATATTTGAGTTCACTGCTAGTTTTAGGGTTGGCACAACAACTATGTGGCAGAAAGATGTCCGGCAGAAAAAATATTTTTAAGGGAAATATTTGCATTCCTTGGTGCTATGTCTGTAAGAAAGATTTTTGCATAACTTCTAATCCAGTTGCATAACTTCTAATCCAATTCTCAACCTTCAGGGTTTCAAGATGTGCAGACTTCAATTCCCAGAATTCTCCAGCCAGCATCACTTCCAATTCAGCAGCCAATACCGCTTCAACATCACTTCAGCTCTGAAAGCTGCCAAGGTTAAGAAATTCTGCTCTAATTGATTTTGAGATGAGTTAATGTATATGCTCCGATTTCCTACCCACTTTTATGCATCATTAAAGTTAAGAGCCAAATAGATGTTAGAGGTCAACAGATCCATTCTCATTTTTCCTCACTTCGGTGAGAGGTAATAGGATAGTGTCTCCTCTGACACAACAAATGCACTTTTTTTCCTTCAGTTTGCTATACAAGGAAATAATTGGCTACTGGGATTTAGGAATTGTTCTCATCCTTTTTGTGTGTGTGATCTTGACAGATGTTTTCCTCCTTGCTTTTGGATTGCTGTCTCTCTGCGTGGATTTCATAGCTTGTGGGCCTTTAAATTAATCTGGTCAAAGACTAGTATGTAATACATGAAGGTTCTGTGGTGGCTTAAAGTTAAGATCAAAAAGTGAATTGCAAGGAGGTTCCCTGTTATTATAAAAAAAACAGGGAAAAAAGATGAACTTTATTCAGCTTATTTAGTTTAGAACAATGAATAGGTAATAAATTACTGTGGGACTTTTGGTATTGACTCAAATCTCTTTGGAGTAATAGAAATATTAGAATTTCAGCAGCATGGCCTTATATCAATTTTGAGAATTTAATGCTTCACTATTTAGAACAACCAAAAGGAAGAATCTCAAAAAATGTATAAATTATTATTATTGCAATTAGAAATAAGAGTTCCAGTCTAAACCAAGGTCTGGGATACTGATCTAATTAACCTCATGCAGGAGATAAATTGGCAGAAATTATGAAACCGGCTGGATTCATCTCAGCTTCAGTGTTAAGAAGATTCTTACATTCCAATACAGTGGAAGATTCTACATCACTGGTATTTGACTTCTGCTAAATTAGCACACATATATTGAAAGTATTCTTCCGAATGTTGAAGAGGTTGTCAAAAAAGAGGGTTTTTTTTTTCATCTGTGGTGGTCATGTGATAAAAATATACCTTTGTTATAAAACTTTTGAGATAAGTAGCATCACTAATCAAAGAACTGAATCCTCTCCAGAGTTAGGCCTCCTGCATTTATTTACAAGTCCAAGCCAGGGGTGGGTTCCAACTTACCTCGCTGCTGGTTTGCTCCCTCCCGCGTGCGCGCATGCGCAGTAACAAAAAAAAAGCCAAAAAAAGATGGCGACCACATGCATAGTGCCAGAAGTCGGCTTCTGCGAATGCTCAGAAGGGGGGAAAAAATTCAAAAAAAAAGATGGCGGCACCCACGGACCTGTGACGTCACCAGCGGGCCGCTACTGGTTCAGGAGAACCAGTCCGAACCGGGAGAAACCCACCCCTGGTCTAAGCCTCAAACTTAAAAATAAATGACTTATTATCTATTTAATTTTAGCAGCCAAAATAAAAATAATTGTACAACATTGGAAAAGAGTAGATAACATAATATTGCATTAACAAGAACTCTTAAATTGCCACATTAGAAAAGAAGCTACAACTAAAGTTAAAATAAGGAGACACAAGAGGCAGGAACCACAATTTCATCAAATTTGGATGGATTTTATAATTTACCTCAATAGCAATAGACTATAATATGATATACTTACATATATGGTAAATTTATACATGAACAGTACCTGCCCAGGGGTGGGTTCTCGCTGCCGGTTTGCTTCCTCATGCACCGCATGGGCGCGCACACCTTGCACACCACGTGAGCGCATGTGCAGTACTAAAAACCAAGCTTCTGCACATACGCAGAAGCAAAAAACAGCTTCTGCGCGTGTGCAGAAGCAAAAAACAAGATGGCGGCACCTATGGCACCGCCGAGAGAGCCGGTTCGGGGGCGTGTCCAGCCGGCCATCGCTGCCGGTTCGGCGAGCGGGGGGAAATTCCCGCTACCGGTTCTATAGAGCCGGTCTGAACTGGCAAGAACCCACCTCTGTATCTGCCTCTGTATTTATCTTGTAGTAGTTTTTTTTTTTTTTGTAATGTGATGTAATTGTTTGTTAAACATAATTCAGTAAAAACAACTGAAAAAAGGTAAATTGCAGGACTTACACCACCAGAAGTTCTTTACTTCCAAGTAACAAAAATTGTGAGCTTTTGGATTTGGCAAAATATGATAATTGAATATATGGAACATTAAAAGGAATAATAATAACATATTCTGTGCCTTAATTCCCCCCCTCCCCCGAAAGCTTCTGTCAACCCTGAAGCTGACCTGTTTCTTAGAATTTCTTTGTAGAATCCAAAATAAAAAGCAACCATTGAATAATGTCTATGTTTAATGGAAGAAAACTTACATTAATGGGAGAGCGAGGCTCAAGCTCTTGTAACAAGCTTGATAGGCCTGGATATAAAATGCCGTATCTCCAAAACAGCCAACAACACCAGTTTGGCCATGAATAGAGACCTGCTGTGACATCCAAATACATTGACCTGGATGGAATTACCTCTTACAGAGGTAGAACAATTTAATGCCTTGGCACATAAAACTTGTGCTTGTTTTGTTTTTAAAGTAATTGCCTATCATTGTGGTGACTCTACCCACTCAAGACCACATTCAATACATACAGAAATAATCATTCACAAAGCAAGGGTGGCAAGTAGGGTTTTCATTTAATGTGTTGTGAGAAAATGTGAACAAGTACTGCTAGAAGTTCTTATTAACTTTGGTCCACCTCTTTGTACTCTTGCGCCTAGTCTAAAGGCACCTAGATGAATATTGATAAATGCATATTTCACAATGTATTCAATTTCTCCAAGTAAACAACCAAAACTTTCCAACATTTTCCCATTTTTTTTTTTTTTACATTATAACAGTCTCTTCTGCCCTTCCCTGAATGAAAGAGAAAGCTTTTAGAGCAGGGAATAAACATAATGCAGCTATTAATTCTCTGCCCTCCTTTCTCTAACCATTTAAAATACTTCAAAATTGCCTCACGAGGGGGGGGGGAAACCAGAATGTGATTTTGTACCCAATAATAAATGGTAATTGCTCTGTTGGCTCAAAATATAGTTTGCCTAAAATCCATCCATCCAACTCATGCCTGTTTGCACAAGTGATGGGGCAGTTTATTTTTATTTATTTATTTAGTTTGTCAAACATGTACAAGAACAAGCAGGTATGAACATGGACATGAACGAAGGAAATGAGTACGAATAAATGGGGACAGTAAGACAGGGACGGTAGGCACGCTGGTGCGCTTATGCACGCCCCCTTACAGACCTCTTAGTAATGGGGTGAGGTCCATGGTAGATAGTTTAAGGTTAAAGCTATGGGGGTTTGAGGATGTAACAACAGAGTCAGGTAGTGCATTCCAGGCATTGACCACTCTGTTGCTGAAGTCGTATTTTCTGCAATCGAGTTTGGAGCGGTTTATCTTGAGTTTGTATCTATTGTTTGCCTAAAACAGTTCCTAAAACAGGACAAGCGTTAACCTTGGGTTGGAAGAAGGTTGTAAAAACATAATCCAGAAAGCAGCAACATGGGTTCAAGTGAGCATTTTGAATGCAAAATACCATTGTGACAATCTGATTGACAACCTTGGAACGCTGCCAAGAATCTTGAGCGATGGTTCTTGATCAACACCCACTTGTGTTCTGTTGGATAGTGGGTAGAGATGACAGGAGACAGACTTCCAAAGCAGCTCTTTATTTCAGCTCTTGTGTAAGCAACCAGCAAAGAGCAGTCTGACAGCTTGCCCTTTTATAGGGAGCTGTCAGACAGACCAGCCAATAGCGTTTGAGCTTTTTCCCGCTCAAACGCTGGACCTGGTTGGAACCATGCAACACAGTTGAAACAGTTAGAACATAACACCCCTCCCCTCCTGGATGGAGCTGTCCAGCATACGTAATCACGCAGGTAGGCGGGGCGTTTTGGAGCCCTACTAGACCTGCGCAATTCAGATGGCGGTGAGGCAGCGGACTGTGCGGCCAGG
>QLTV01002835.1:1077223-1089846 GCA_003457575.1 Thermophis baileyi
GGCAGGCAGATGTCTGCCTGGCTGGTTGAAAGTGCTGAAGAAGCTAGTCACAGTTCTCCTGGCCCAAGCCCTCGTCGCCACTGTTGGATAGTGGGTAGAGATGACAGGAGACAGACTTCCAAAGCAGCTCTTTATTTCAGCTCTTGTGTAAGCAACCAGCACAGGACCTTAATTACATCGCGGCAGAGAGTAGGCCGAAAGGCAGCTGCCTGGCTGGTTGGAATCGCTGAAGAAGCAGTCACGGTTCTCCTGAACCCAAGCCCTCGTCGCCACTGTTGGATAGTGGGTAGAGATGACAGGAGACAGACTTCCAAAGCAGCTCTTTATTTCAGCTCTTGTGTAAGCAACCAGCAAAGAGCAGTCTGACAGCTTGCCCTTTTATAGGGAGCTGTCAGACAGACCAGCCAATAGCGTTTGAGCTTTTTCCCGCTCAAACGCTGGACCTGGTTGGAACCATGCAACACAGTTGAAACAGTTAGAACATAACATGTTCCTTGTACTGTGCTTGTAAAAGGTAGCATACAAGGGTGGATTTCAGTGGGAGGCTTCAAACTTAAATATTTCTCTAGTTTGCCAAGTTAGAGAACTTTGTATGGTATTTAGTACTGCTGGATTTTGATGAGGGTAGACAATTGCTATAGCTAGTTTAATGAAAAGAAGGACTAGGGGTGACATGATAGCAGTGTTCCAGTATATCAGGGGCTTCCACAAAGAAGAGGGGGGTCAACCTATTCTCCAAAGCACCTGAGGGCAGGACAAGAAGCAATGGGTGCAAACTAATCAAGGAGAGAAGCAACTTAGAACTAAGGAGAAATTTCCTGACAGTCAGAATAGTTAATCAGTGGAACAACTTTCCTCCAGAAGTTGTAAATGCTCCAACACTGGAAGTTTTTAAGAAGAGATTGGATAACCGTTTGTCTGAAATGGTATAGGGTTTCCTGTCTAAGCAGGGGGTTGGACTAGAAGACCTCCAAGGTCCCTTCCAACTCTGTTATTCTATTCTATTCTATTCTATTCTATTCTATTCTATTCTATTCTATTCTATTCTATTCTATTCTATTCTATTCTATTCTATTCTATTCTATTCTATTCTATTCTATTCTATTCTATTGTTAAACATCCATGGAGAACTACTGTTTGGTTAATAGGCAATATGCTGATATTCCTATTATTATAATTCAATTTTTTAAATCAAAAGGATCCTTAAAAATGTAAGGTGGAACAAGAAAGTTGGCACTTGATTGTCAGCATTCTTCATCTTAACTACCTTAAAATACAATACAATTGTAAAATACAATTTGAACAACATATGCCCTTTTTGGAACCTTAGAAAATACCTTTATATCTCATAGGTTGACCACTTATCCATTGCCAAAAGGAAGAAATACATTAGTGTTTCCCCTCCCATATAAATGCATGCCAGCCAATTTGCAAATCATATCCTTCTATTGTTAAAATTCTTCTATTTTTAAGTATAATCCATTCCCCTAACCAAAAACATAAAGCACACGCATACTTTCAGAGACATCAAATAAGAGGGGCATTACTAGAGACTTGGCTAAAAATTAAGAAAGAACACTATCTAAAAATTCCAAAATGGCTATCGATCATTGAAGCAATAATATATCCAAACCTATTAGACCAAAAAAGGATAGTAACATATAAGGAAATATTGGATGAACAAGAGAACCTTAAATCAAAACAAGAACTTAAATCAATAGGAATAGAATTAGACTGGTGGCATTTCTTACAAGTTCAATCGAGATATAGAAAAGATATAATACAATTTGGATTCCAAAAAGAACAAGGACTGGATAAAATATTCCTGGGACCAGAAGAAAAAATGATATCTAAAATATACAATTTTCTGTTACAGTATAAACTGGAAGAGGAAACGGTCAAGGAGACTATGATCGCCTGGGCTCAAAATTTCGGATATACAATTAATTTGGCAGAATGGGATAAAATTTGGGAAGTAAATTACAAATTAATCATGGCAGTGACATACAAAGAAAACGTGTACAAGATGTTTTACAGATGGCACCTACCTCCGGCACGATTGGCAAAATGTTCCCGGGCGTGTCAGCAAAATGCTGGAAATGTAACTATGAACAAGGGACATACTACCACCTTTGGTGGACATGCCCGAAAGCAAAAGCATATTGGAAAAAATGTAAAAAATGGTTGGAAGATATTGTTCAACAAGAGATTGATATGAAGCCGGAATTATTTTTATTGGGAATCATAAGAGGAAAGGTAAAGAAAGAAAATAGATACATAATACTTCATATAATAACCGCGGCCAGGATTGTATATGCTCAAAATTGGAAGTCAGATAACGTCCCCACCCGTGCAATGATAGTGAGAAAAATATTAGAATGTGCGGAAATGAGTAAATTAACAATGGAACTACACGACAAGGAGGAAACGGAGTTTTACGAGATATGGGATAAATGGTATAAGTGGTTGGAACAAAATAAAAAGTTTAAAACATTGTTATAAAGTAGGAAAGAGAGAATTAAAATGTATGTAGATTAAAAGAGCTTTTTTCTTTTGTTCTCTTTGATGTATATAAATATATATGAAGTAAATAGGAGTCGGAAAAACAAATGGGAGATTCAGTTTTAATATATATAGATACAAGGAAACAGAGAATATGTATAAGACATTAGTAGAAACATGGAAAATTGTAAATAATAGCGAAACTGTAAAGAAAAAGCTGTAAAAGTGATTAGTTTTCTTTTATTTTCTTTATTTTCTATGTTTGTTGTATGTTTTTCTATATTGTTTTTAAAAACCAAATAAAGACTATTTTTTTTTTAAAAAAAAAGGAAGAAATACATTTATCACGGGGAGCAAAAGGAAGCCATTTCTTCATGCTATGTTATGGATGGCTGCAAATTCAACAATAATTATTCTTCATACTTTGGCATAGTGACCAATGGGACATACCTTGCTCTGATGGCTACTTCATTCTAGTCTAAAGCATGCTCAAACCATTTTTAAAATATTAAATGAAATATTCAGAAAGACACACTTCAGGAGACAGTTTCAGGCCATAAAAATGGAGCTAATCTGGAAAATGTTTTGCAATAAACAGTCAGAAAATACGATTCAAAGTATACGAATATAATACTGCATGCATAAACCTCCATAAGGATTCAGATGCACTTACAAATATTCTCAACAATATGTGAGGGATTTTTTTCTCAATTTTTGCTTTAGTGTGCTTGCGCTATTTCGTGTTTTTATCATTGTGTTCTGGATTTTTGGATTCCCAAATTCTTTATGGTCATGTTTTGTGTAAGTGAGAGAAGGGGCAAATTTTGCATGAAATTGGTAATAAACGACCTTCCATAAAGATTGGATCGTGTCCAGATTTATCAGCTTTTAATCTACTTCTGCAGAATGGCCTATCCGTTAATATTGCTGTGATGTGAGATGATTTAATTCCCATCATATGTTCTCTGTGGCTGACAACTTGACACTTTTGTAGTCATTGCATTACACACAGAAATCTGTTAATTTCCTCCCAAACAATTCTCTATACCAGGGGTAGGGAACTATGGTCCTTTTATGACTTGTGGACTTCAACTCCCAGAATTCCTGAGCCAGCATGGCTGGCTCAGGAATTCTGGGAGTTGAAGTCCACAAGTCATAAAGGGCCATGGTTCCCCATCTCTGCTCTATACTTTGAACTTTGCCATTTGTAGGTATGAGAAGAGAAATAAATGGTACCCGAGGGCTTGTGTGTTTGTACTACAAGCCTCTGTAGGAATTAAAATAGCCTTTTCTACTTTGCAATTGTATTGTTTGCTTCCATTAAAAAAAAAAAAAAACTTCAGTAATTTTCTTCCAGATGCTTTCCATTGGCTTGAATAAAATAGAACATTACAAAAAAGAATAAGGATATTTATTCATTGAAAAATGAGTTTGTAAAAAGAGATCGTAGGTACTGCTAATATTTATGCCCTCACTTAATCCTAATTTATTCTTGAATTATCTTTAGGAATGTTAACATTCACTGAACAAGATCAGAACATATTATTGCAAGGTTTGCTGGCTACTAAGATTTTTTTAAAAATCCCCTTGTTTTTCAGTATTAACACTAGCACCTCTAACATGATCCATTTGCTTTTCAGTCAATTTCTTTCTACAGAATCCCATTTTAACTATGGATCGGGTACCCATTGGATGTTTTGGATCAGTCCCACACACTGTTCTTATTGGCTATACCGTCTGAAAGGCCCAAAAGCATCAGGAAGATTTCTGGAATAACAATTAAAAGTGAATTTTAATTGTTTTTCAGTATTAACACTAGCACCTCTAACATGAAGTAGTTACCAATGTCAACACATAGAAAATAGATTTTTTAAATGACTTAATATTAATTGAGTCCTTTGCTTACTTTGTCCCACTTGTCCCTTACCTAGCATAACAAATCAAGTTTGCCATGGCTAATTCTGTGAGGAAGAATTTAAGGTTGTGTTATAAGACTGTGATTCACTGAGTGTGGTAGCTAAGGTTACAGATACCTTACTTCGTGCCCCCCAAGTTCCCAGCCTTACTGATCTTATATATCTTTTAATTAAATCATAATAATGGATAAGTGGCATGTTGTAAATCAAAATGCCATTTTACCTTTGTGAAATAACCTTTAAAAAGTGTCCGGAAATTCTACTTGTTGCAAAATATACCAAAATATAACCGCCGAGAGAGCTGGTTCAGGGGCACTATTTTCCCATAGTGGAGTTTCATCCACCATCTGTTTACAGAACATGGTGGATGGGAATATAGACAATTCAGAAGATTGTCTGAATAAGGAAGCCTATATTTGGAAGAATCTTTCATTCAATGAAATAAAACAAAAGAGCAGACGCATTATGTTTTAATAATATAATAGCAGCCCAAATGTAATTAGTAACTGTGATACATGCACCCAGCAGTTACATACACTGAGTGGTTAATTAAAATAACAAAACATTTTGAAACAATATATGCTCAAATTTGTAATTAACATCCAACTACTCTCAAAAGAAAAGCTAACTAAGGTTCTCCACCAAATACACACATAAGGGGGTGGGGGGAACCAAATACATTGAAGCCTTTTCCACTTGGTCAATCAGAGCATAACAAGTTTAATGTTATCTTCTATGCCAATGTGGCCCTAAGGTCTTCTTGAGCAAAAATTAATTTAATGTGCAACTGATGTTGGGGGTAGCAGGGCAAGATTTTTTTGAGCACAGTGTATGCAATTTCAAAATTCTTCTTTAAAAAAATTGAATATGTGAAAGATAGTTTGGTTTTTTATTCCTTCCAACGTACAAAATGTTGAAAGGAAATGATGTCCCTCAGTACAATAAGCCTCCAGAAGACAACAGGACCAACTTTGGTGCAGGGAGGAATCAGCAAAAGAAAGATGGGAGTTCAAATATGGATCAGATCAGGCCCGAGGTTGCAGGGCAAAAAAATTCCTCCAGCATATCCCCAGGTGTAAAGCAGTTCAGCATCTACTTGGAATTTCACTAGCTAAAAAAATATTTATATCCCGTCTGTATTATTTTTATAAATAACTCAAGGTGGCGATCATATCTAATGCTCCTTCCTCCTCCTATTTTCTCCAGAACAAAACCCTGTGAGGTGGGTAGTCGTAAATGAGTCATCTGAATTTTGATCACATGACCATGTGGATGTTGCAATGGTCATAAGTGTGAAAATGGTTGTAAGTCACTTTTTTCAGTGCCACTGTAACGTTGAATGGTCAGAAAATGAACTGTTGCAAGTCGAGGACTACGTATAATATCAAAGCAGGAGAAAGGTCTGACAGAAAGGTCCTCAGGGAGTGAGTTACGTGACTGTCAATTTATCAGTTATATCCAGAAATGCAGTATAAGAGCACACTCCATGCACCAGTAGACCTGCTCAAAGGTTAAATAGCATCATAGGGGTGCCAAGATATTGCCTAGGGCATCAAAATGACTAGAGCTGGACCTGCTTTCAGTCACCTAACAACTAAGCTAAATGTTAGAATCTCATTTTGAGTTCACAAGGATGTTGCTGAAATTTTCTTTTCCTTCCAAAAAGAAGATTGAAAGCCGCCTTCTTTCCTCCAGTCAAAGAAGAAAGTTTGAAAAATATGCAGAAAAAGGTTCAGGCAAGTATTCATTTGATTAAATTATGTCCTCTGCAAAAATGCATAGATATTTTTTATAGAAAGACTGCAGCCACGTAAGCAAAGAGGGGTGCGTGGTTGATTAAGATAGATAATTAAATTGTCTCATAATTACAAAATTTGCAGATTCATTTTACAATAGCAATTTATTTTTCTGCTGATGTCCATAGCCTTTGCATAGATAATGAGCTTTACTCTTTTTTTAAATTAAGCCTGAACATACTCTAATTAGAGCAAGTAAATTCTGGTATTTAAAACTGCATTTTGCTAGTTTTAAATTATATTTATGCCGTGTGTGCAAACATAATTACAATGGCATTTGCAAAGCTCATAGGCCATCACTACAGTTGATAAAAGATGTATTATATGATTGGTGAAAATTACCAGCACATGAATAATAGCTGGCAAAACTTAAGGTGCAGTTTGTATGCTGCTTTTTTAGTGTGAGGATTATACATTTTAATTCTAGTAGTTTATTGTCCTATTGCAGTGTCAGCTTTTTCAAATTGTACATGTTATGTTCTAGCCTCAACAAATTTAGTAAGTGCATACTTAGAGAAAGGCTGGTATATATTTTGTTATGTCCTGACAACCACTCTGCAATTAAAATATTATATCAGTAGTGGGTTGTCTATTTTTATACATCTCCCTTTCCTCTGTGCATAGACCTAAATACACTTACAATATACTTACAACTTGCCATCCATGGTAAAAAGAACTTCACATGTATTATATTTATGGCTGCTGAAGAACAAGTGGAAGCTTCTAAGAAACTGAAAACTCAGCTTTATGTAGATATCCACACAAAAAGGAAATTAAAAATTTCTATAAGTTTTCCTACTCAGCGCAAGGAGATCAGGAAGACCATGGCAAAACCAGCATGTATGCTTCTTCTTCACACACTTTGAAGAACCTGGAAAGGGCCAAAACCTTATTTAATTCTGGTTGGTATGATGATAAATTTGGTGGTAACAGTGAATCTTAAAACGCTTTTTAGGATCTCAGTTAAGAAAGCTAACTTTTGTTTATTGGGACTTTTTTTAAAAAAATTCACCAAGAAACAATTGAAAATTGGGTTTTGTATAGCCAATATAATATAATGGGGATATGGGAATTTATAAGTCCAAGTCTGAAAATTCAAATACATAGCTTATCATCATAGTATTCATAGCAAGCCTCAATGACATTAAAATGACAACATGCTATCATTGATAATGATGAAATTATCTTGCAAAGGCATGATTATATATATATTTATGACATCAGATGCAAGTATATAAGTCATGTCATTTCCATGGTGATGTCATCATATGCAAGTCATCCTTTTCTCCCCCTGTAGATGCTCATGTTCATGATGGATTTGCACAGAGCCTGAGTTTTATATGCTGTTACTTACATTAATGGTGTAAGGAAATCAGTTGGACCCAGACAGGGGTGGGTTCTAACTTACCTCGCTGCCGGTTCGCTTCCTCCTGCGCCGCGTGGCCGCGCCTCGTGCCAAAAATAATTTTTTTTAAAAAAAAAAAGCCAAAAACAAGATGTCAACGCATGCGCAGTGCCGGAAACTCAGCTTCTGCGCATGTGCAGAAGAAAAAAAAAATTTAAAAAAATTCCAAAAAAAAGAGATGGCGGCGCCCACGGACTGGCACCAACCGAATCGGATCCGTGACATCACCATGACGTCACCAGTGGGTCGCTACCGGTTCAGGCGAACCGGTCCGAACCGGGAGGAACCCACCTCTGGACCCAGATGACAGTGGATGAAAGAAAGTTCTGTCAGTAAGGGCCCTGTGAACTCCCTGGGTCCATTGATGTCAAACTTTTCTATGATGAGCATAATTTTATCACTGCTTCATCTCCACAATCTCATTTAGGTTTGCTTTTTGTTTTGTGATTGAATTTAGTTTCTACTAAAATTTTTAGACTTCGTAACAACTAGATAGTATGAACTTCGTTAGAACCCAACTCCATCACATTCAAATATGTATTTATGAGTGGACACCTGCTTAGTTAGACCTAAGGAGATGCTTAGTCGTTCTAAAACTACTTTCAGTCAGGAAAACTCATGGGAAGATAGTGAGCCAGTCATTATTTCTTAGTTCAGCCTATTAGGGTTGAACTATAAAGAGCAAATCCATTCCTTCATCTCTGTGACAGTCCCTCAAGCAGAGGTGGGTTCCTCCCGATTCGGACCGGTTCTCCCGAACCGGTAGCGACCCGCTGGTGATGTCACAATGATGTCACCGATCCAGTTCGGTCGGTGCCGGTCCGTGGGCACCGCCATCTTTTTTGAATTTTTTTGAATTTTTTTTTTCTTCTGCGCATGTGCAGAAGTCGAGTTTCCAGCACTGTGCATGCGTCACCATCTTGTTTTTGGCGGGGGGTTTTTTTGAATTTTTTTATTTTTTGGACTGTGCATGCACGCGCGCCCATGACGCGCGCACGTGCCCATGAGGTGCGCGCGTGCCCATGAGGTGTGCGTGTGCCCACGAAGCGCGGCCATGCAGCATGGGAGGAAGCGAACCGGCAGCGAGGTAAGTTAGAACCCACCCCTGCCCTCAAGTATTGGAAGACTGCTATCATGCTTCTCTTAGCTTTCTGTTCTTTGGGTTAAACATGCCCACTTCCTTTAATCATTATTCATAGGATTTAGCTTCCAAGCCCCTCACCATCTTAATTGCTCTTCTCTGCATTCAGTTTCTCAATGTCCTTCTGCATGAGGACAAAGTTTTCCAGATACAATCTGACCACAATACAGCAGAAAGGAACTATTGCATCTGATGATCTCTACATCATATTTCTGTTTATGCACTTCAAGTTTAAACCTGGACAAGAGAAATGCTAAGAAACACAGCTGTTGGGAAAGTGCAGGAGAGTTGTCAGAACATGAAGGGAGTAAAGTCCTATTCTATTCTATTCTATTCTATTCTATTCTATTCTATTCTATTCTATTCTATTCTATTCTATTCTATTCTATTCTATTCGTAGTAACAATATCAGAAATTAGATTCTGGGATTTGAGAATGGTTGAAGGCAGTATTGTTAGCTAGACTTTTTTCTTCTTCAGATAGCACTTAGACTTATATACCGCTTCATAGTGCTTTACAGCCCTCTCTAAGCGGTTCACAGAATCAGCATATTGCCCCCAACAATCTGGGTCCTCATTTTACCCACCTCAGAAGGATGGAAGGCTGAGTCAACCTTGAGCCGGTGAGATGTGTTACATCTGATTTGTTATTTGCTATAATATAATAGGTCTTGGATCAATGCTCTCCAAATTAGAAGAAACTTTTTTAAAATTTTATGATTCAATCATTATGTGCTCCTATTTTAAAAACGCTTTATAATTCAGTTTTGTCTTAAGTCGTTTCATGCTTTTTCAGAAACATGCAGTTGGTATAATCCCCCTTTTTTTAATTAACAGGTTGCTTGTTTTGTTCTGCAACCCTGCAGGAAAGATGATAAATATTTTTGCATGAAGGAAGATTTGAAAAAGGACGCTCTGTCATCTGAGTGCACATGTTTTTCCCTCTGGGAGAGTAATTATTGCCTAAGCAGAAAATAGCTAATTTAATTCAAAATCCTGCTTGGCTTTCCTATCCAATCAATTTGCATTTCTGGTGGGCTATAACTCATGCAGACTCAGGCTGCTGAAAAGAGATACGTGTCTCCATTACAGGGTGAATAAATGTAATATTTCATGTTAGTCCCAAAGAGAAAAATAGCAGGAAAGAAGGGTTGGTGTTATTATTACACTGAGCATTCTCAAATAAAAGGTCTCAAGCAGGGGAATGATTTCAAAGCATTTGCAGAAATCATATAAAAACCAGGAAAGGAGATTTACTACTGGTGGGGCAGAAAATTCCAATTATTCTGTCAAAGAAGAGCATGGAAGAAAGAATTCCAGTTCAGAGCAGGGTGATATATGCATCTGTTCTTTAGCACTAGTTCTTTATTCTTTGTTGACAGAGGTTGTATAAACAATTCCCACCCTCAGCACCATTCTTCCATTCCAGCATCTCTGATATTCTTGCATTTGTGGAGTGAAAGTAAAGAAATTGCAGGTGCCTACAGCAGAGCTATCATGCAGAAGAAGGAAGGAAGGAAGGAAGGAAGGAAGGAAGGAAGGAAGAGAAAATCGGTGGTAAATTAATTTTAGTTCCAACAATTGAGAAGGTAGAATTGAACTTGGAGTCTGAAGTCTAAGCCCTACCTTAAAATGATATGAGTATGTTTGTTTGTTTGTTTGTTTGTTTGTTTGTTTGTTTGTGTTTTCTAAACAAACATGGCAATGAAGCCTAAGGAATACAGGTCTGTCCAAAAAGGAGAATCTCCATAAGGATCTAAAATCACCCACTCCAAATTGCAAAATGCCATTACTTAACTTACCTGCCTATGGGTTAACAAAATGTCCGCCAGCCTTTGCCATTATTTTCAGACTCTGTTCCAGCAGCACTTTGTCTTGTTTTGAAATGTTCTTGTTTCACACAATGAGAAAAGCATAAATGCCACCTGGAGTGGCCTGCAGGAAATATTTGGAGGGCAACATGTACAATCACAGTCAAACCTTTCCAAACACTGGGATTCAGGAATGACGTTTTGGAAAGTACAACTGTGTTTAGAAACATTTTTTTGTTGTGCGATTTTGGTCTGACACTGTAGTAATAAAGATTGATTATGGTTTTGTTTTTTCAAGTCCCCAAATTACCTTCTATGCAATTTTTGTTTAAAAAAAGATGGGGCTTGACAACAGACGGGCTTTTTGGATTTAATTGGCATTTCGGTATATACGGTATTTGCACCAAAACCAAAATAGATACTTCCATCTTGTAAATAGATTATGGGTTGATCGTACTCCTCTGGTTCTTCTAAGATAATGCAACTTTAATTAATTAAATATTTCTCATGTTAGCATGTTCTTATTTGATTACCATTGTAGACACATGGGCTTAAATTCAATCTTTAAATTATAAAGACACCATTGGGTAAATGTCTATGGAGATTCTCAGTCATCCAGGTCATGGTTGTCCCAAAGGTGCTTTTTCAAGAGGCAGCTGGACTTTCTGGTTTTTCTTCGAAGACATTTCGCTTCTCATCCAAAAAACTTCTTCAGAAAGTCCAGTTGCCTCTTGAAAAAGCACCTTTGGGTAATTCTTAACTTCTCAAAAGCAAAAGATAATCTTTCCATTTTCTTTTTCCAGTCTGCCTTTCATTTATATTGCATTGAAAATACTGTTAATAATTTCATTTTACGATTACCAAGGCATGGAAATTTCTGCTACTGGGTTGTCAACTAAAAACCATCCGATTAATAGCATAAAATGGAAGGTGAAGAATATAAGAAAGCTGTCACATATGCAGATGTGGATATGAGAACGTTTCTTTGTGGGATTTTTAATTGCAGAAAGTGTCACTGTTGTTGGTCCACATTCAAGTGCTCAGTCAGCTGTTTGTGGAAGTCAGTTCTCAGTTTCACATTCATTCATTTATTTTGCAGTTAAAGTGGAAGCTGAGGCAGAAGCATCATAAAAACCCCTCTGGGAAAGAGAATAAAATTTTAATTAATTTTAAAATAAGGAAGATTAGTCACTGTGGGTGGACAACATCCATTCATTTCACAATGCCTTGTATAGAAAGGAAATAGTCTGAAATGCTTCGTTGGTAGATTACATCTTCAAGGGACATTACCAGAAAAATTAGTCTCAGATTTCATACAAGTTTGGAAACAAACAAAAATTCCAATTAATCCAAACTTAGAGGAAAAATGTAAAACTCCCATTATCCACTCTCAGTTGCCAGCTGCAATCCTGGTCCACCCAAACTACCCCTTTTGTGATTGAATATAGGAAGTACATGTAGGTCTTGACTTATGACCACAATTGAGCCCAAAATTTCTAATGCTAAGCAAGACAGTTGTTAAGTGAATTTTGCTCCATTTTACAACTTTTCTTGCTACAGTTGTTAAGTGAATCTTTGCAGCTGTTAAGTTACTAACACGGTTGTTCAGTGAATCTGATTTCTCCATTGGCTTTGCTAGTCAGAAGGTCGCAAAAGGTGATCACATAACCAGGGGTGATATTCACTTACTTTCCCTACCGGTTCGCTAATGTGAGCATGCAGGCATGCTTGCTTCAGTTGCACACAGCCTTCCGCGCATGCGCTTTGCTCATGCATGCAGCTTGCATGCATGCGTGTGGCTTCAAAACGTGCCTAAATAGGACGGCATAGCGCTGGGGCGGGTGGGCGGGCCCATCCCCACCCGCAGGTCGCTACTACCGGTTTGCCCAAATCAGTTCGAACCAGCTGAATACCACCTCTGCACATAACCCCAGAACATTGCAACCGTCGTAAATATGAGCCATCTGAATTTTGATCACGTGATCATGGGGATACTGTAACAGTTTTAAATGTGAAAAATGGTCATAAGTCACTTTTTTCAGTGCCGTTGTAA